>JAJMBA010000002.1:0-429017 GCA_030565205.1 Williopsis galapagoensis | reverse complement strand
CACCCAGACACCCAGACACACCCAGACACACCCAGACACCCAGACACCCAGACACACCCAGACACACCCAGACACCCAGACACCCAGACACACCCAGACACACCCAGCCAAATCAACGCTACACGGCTTACGCCGGTACAAGTGTTAAACAACATCATTCTACCGTGATTATTCTCGCCAATAAACACCTATTCTAATCATTCGATTAGAATCCAGTGTTAAACATAATCCTAGTTAGTATTTAAAGAGCCAGAGAGATAGTTTTAAAAACGGTTTTTATTTTTATTTCAAGTGCTGATAAGTAGAAAATATCATCAAAATGTATTTAACAGATAGAACATCTAAAGCTTTCACTAAGTGGTTGCTAAACAGACATTCTTCTCAATGAACTGTCCGGATCCCAAAAGTTTCCCTTGATAATAATAGCAGCAATACAGTTTATTAATTTTCAAGTCACAAATGCATCGTTTGTAGCAAAGCTCATAGGAAATTCCCATACGCTCAAAGCGCCATGCAGATATTGGACATCTTGATTCTTGTACACTTCCTTATTTCGAACACCAACACCGCCAAAAACAAAAGTTCTTAAGTTACTCATCGTTATTGTTGATCCAACATTACCAACAAAAGATAAATCATCCTCCGGTTCGTGTTGTTCAGCACTGAATTCCCATGAATGAAAAACATTGTATAAGAACCATGACCTGGAAGGAACGTGCAGTATATAAACTGAGATAGCATTGGGACCTCTGGGGCCAAACCCAGATTTCCTCATTGTAACAAGTAGCGACGAAATATCTCGAATATCGTTATCAGTACCTCCCTTTGAATTCACTGGTGGTCCCATGAAGTTGGTGAAATCTGTTGGAACTGCACCAAGTAAAGCGATCATATAATTCTCAATCATCACACATTGATGACCCACCCGTTTTAGTTGAACTTTTTGCCTCTTGATATTTTCATCGCCATAATAGGTATCAAGTTTATTCCATAGTTCTGTATCTAGATCAAATAGCCAGACATCACCCAGGACCTCTGATCCATTAGTCCCACCATGTACGAAGAGGCAGAGGTCCAGTCTCAAGCCTTCACTCCTGTCACTAATTGGTGACACTGGACGTACAAGACCCGATTTATCAGCATTTGTCGGTTTTAATCCGCCTTGATTCTTAGCACCAATGACGGAGTTGCAGTCCCATATACCAAAAGCATGAAAAGCTCGAGCTGGTGGGACTGCCCAGCCAACTGGGGAAGGCACAGGAGTTGCCAATACCAAATCACCAAACTCAACATATCCGTGAACACCTTCATATACGACCGATAATTCGATTTTCCATAGATCTGCAATAGCCTTGAACCTCGGCGGGGAATCCGATATCTGTCTATAACCTCCCATAACGAAAACCGTTGGTGCATAAACTGATTTCCCCAACCTTGAAACAGACACATCAACACCAATTGAGCTGTGACCAAATCTTGGGACAGTGAGTGGATACATTGTCATTTTGTTTGGGTATGCAGTGAGCTCATATTTCGTGAACACCAACGTTTTGGTGTCGAGAACATACGCACTGTTGTTCAACGTTACCGACTTTGTTATAGTGAATATATCCGTTTCATCTTCGTACTCCACTATATCACTCAGTTCAAACCCACCATAGTAAAAGATATAACGAGACGTAATCGGAGTTGATGACATACAAAGAAGTGGAGGAGGTACATCACCAAACACTTTGACTTTGGATATCTGATTTGTCATGGAGTTCAAGATGTAAAAATGAGTGTTTGGAACCATAAGTGGACTGTTCAAGATCCTGGCATTGATTGGTGGGGGCATATTGAGGCCATTGACTCGATATTTGGAGAGGTCAAAAGATTCAGAAGCATCATCATACTGGTGAAGCGCAACAATACCGCCCAAAGAATATATTGACCCTCCTAATTCGCATGAAGTGTGATAGACAAGAGATGGTACGGGTGATTCTCCAAATGTCTTTGGTGTATGAGCATAGCTGATAAACGCTTCGTCTTCTGTTGGATGTGAAATCAATTTCTTCTTGAGTTTTTCTCCTTTTGCAGCATCATCTCCAATATCTGGGATCATTCCAGGGTTATTAATAAACGATCTAGGGGAAAATTGTCTATGTGTACTTCTATACTTGTCAGTGCATGTCTTCAGTGGTTGTAAAATCAAATTCTCGGACCCGTAGTCGAGTGTTGCCGAAATGGGTGTCTCAACAGACGATTGAGTGGGCGGTTCCACCAGTTTCGAGTAATAATTGTGTAGATGTGACTCTAGATCACCTCTTGGGAGTGGTCCATTCTCGCTATCGTCATATACGAAGTAGAACCCGGGTATGCTGGCCATTGGAGTGCGGCTGCAAATGAAAGGCGATCGATGATGTGTGGATCAGATAAATTGTCCCTCCCTGGAGTGTAAGAAGATTGGAAACATCTCGGATGAAAAGGTTGGAGTTCAAAGTAAAAGCTGATAGGAAGCCAAGAAAGCAAACAAGTTGCAAAGCCAGAAGGGCGAAATAAAAAAAAAACAAAAAGTAAAAAGCGGGGTTGGGCGGAGGCTATACGAAAGAGAAGAATAGATATATGGGATAGATGGTAAATAAATAAGATAAATAGGTTAATAAATAGAATAAATAACGAAAAGCTCACTTTCTGTACCACATTCTGGTGGTCTTGGTGGTGGCCATCTTCTTCTGGAGTCTAAAAATTCCATACATCAACGCCTCCGCTGTTGGTGGGCAACCGGGAACGTAGACATCAACTGGGACAATACGATCACAGCCTCTGACAACAGAATACGAATAGTGATAATAACCACCTCCATTAGCACATGATCCCATAGATATAACCCATTTTGGATCTGCCATTTGATCATAGACCTTTCTCAACGCTGGAGCCATCTTGTTGGTTAAAGTCCCTGCAACGATCATGATATCAGATTGTCTTGGTGTAGCTCTGAAAATGATACCTAAACGATCCTGATCATACCGTGGGGTGGAGAGATGCATCATCTCAACAGCACAGCATGCCAATCCAAAAGTGACTGGCCAAAAGGATGATTTCCGTGCCCAATTGGTGATGGAATCCAACGACGTCAAGACATACTCCATGGCATTGGCTGGCGTGTTATCTTGGGATGCCAAGGGCATGTTAATAGGCATACCTTTCGATGCTGTTTGGGCAGATTGGGTAGCTAGTCCTCTCCAAAATATTCCTCTATTGGAGATACCAATAGTACGAATACTGCGCATGGCCATTTGCATTGCGTTTATCCTTGATAACTGTCGTGGGTTGTTGTGTGGAGAAGGAACAATTTTGTATTTTTCTGTGTGCTTTTCAACCCGCACCGCTTCCGCGATTAAGTATACCGCATCCAATCAGAACCTCGGCCAACATCAGCACTTAGGACGCTGAAGCTACATCAAAGATCTAAGTGAATGCTATATCCCATTATTAGTAGATATTTATTAGCATACTATTACGAACTGAATATTATCCCTCTTTGGATTTTGCTTCAACACTGGCAAGAAGTTTCCTCCTCTTTCTTATCAGTAGTTATATCAATCACTAGTTTGATTCATTGTTAGTATTGGTTCTTTGTTTAACCTGTCAAATCAAACTTTACTTACCTTCTGGAGCATCTGGTTTTGATTCTTCAAAATCGGGAAGACTCTTCGCAATCCTTTTGAACAAATTCTTAACATTATACCCCAATTTTGTACTTGTTTCAATGAAGATCTTGCAACCCAATTCTTTTGCCTTTTTCTCACCGTCTTCAAGTGAGACTTGTCTTGCATCTAACATATCACTCTTGTTACCAATGAGACATAGTATCACATTCTCTCCACGTTCAGCTTTGACATCTTCAATCCATTTGGTAACCAATTCAAATGATTTCTTCGATGTGATATCATAAACCACTACCGCAACGTTGGAGTCTCTGATATATGAAGGGATCAATGATCTGAATCTTTCTTGACCAGCCGTGTCCCATAGTTGTAGTCTAACGGTCTTGTCATCAAGATACATTGTTTTGGAAAGAAAATCTATCCCAATAGTGGCCTAGGTGTGGAATGTTAGCACATAGTAGCGCAAGAAGAGATGGGAAAAATACTTACGGCATAGTTGTCGTCAAATGTGTCATACATGAATCTTGTGATGAGAGATGTCTTCCCGACTAATATGATGATTTGTTAGTGGTGTTCAAAAGAAGTTTGAGTGCTTTGTTTACTCACCACCTTGTTCGCCGAGAAAGACGATTTTATATTTGCTCAATGAATTTGGTTTACTCATTGTGTACAACTGTATGTGAATGCGTGAATGCCGCTGTCGCTGATGTTATGAGCTGTATATGTTCTCCAGACGGGATTGTATTGCCATCAAAGAGCGTTGATTTCAGATGATTTGCCTAGGGCCGCACAGCTGGTTCGCAGCCCGCGGCTTTGTTGAGTCAGCAACTGGTCTCATAGTACAACAAATTAAATAGATCGAATACAGATTCAAATTAAGAGATATACACCGCAGCTGTGGACTTAAAAAGCCACCGAGCTTGTCTCTATCTTCCAAAGTCACACAGGAGCAGAAAAGAAATACAACACCAACAGGCTCTGACTCCAATCATGTGGTCTTTAGAGCAACATCAACAGGGGGTTCTTCTTGAACAGCAGGAGGCTCAATTGGATCCAAGGGTTCATTTTCAACTTTAGGAACAGGAAGATCACCACCATCACTCTCAATCTTTGTTTCCTCGTCCTCGGGCCCGGCGTGCTTTGTCGTTTCAGCTGATGGGAGAATGATGTACAATAAGGTTGTATTCATCAACGTACCAGCTGTGGCGTTGGTTGAAAATAGACTCTTTCCGGTTGAATCAACTTTGACAGATGGTCTCACAACATAGAACCCTAAAATAACAGTGGTGAAACTGAACAATGCAAAACTGAAAGCAGCAAAGACAATCGATGCCTTAGAGGCTTTACATGCACTCTTACTCCAACCACCATAGTAACGATACCCTCCAAATGTATATTCGTAAGGAGAGCAGTCAAACCCATCAATCCATGAGGCGGATGAAATAAATGCAGAAAAGAAAAAAATAGCTTGAATACCTTCTGCAACGATAAGTGCTCCTGGGATAATCCAACCTGGGCGATATCTGTTCATAATCCAAATGCTTAAGATGTAGATAAAGCTGATTAAACCTGAGATCATTGTCCAGACGAAAGGACCGGCAGTTGTAAACTTATCCAAAACACCACATCCAAGGGCAAAGGTTAAAAATGCAAATAAGAGCTGAGTACCACGAATCCCATATCCAACGTATGGGTTAGTTAAGTAATGTGAAAAATCCATGACGAGAAGATCTTTGTTGTGTTATTCTAGATCTTCAGCAAAGGTGTGAAGGAGCTGGATTAAAAGGGGGATACAAGTCTTTTATATATACAAGAAATTTAAACTCAATCTTTCCCCGATTTTGGGGTACTCAAGAAGAAAATGTACCAATTGACCTAGTGACTGTATTTACAACGTCATAGTTGTATTCCCTATTGCATTTGGGAGGATACAGGAAATATTATTTAGCAAGTCATCACCATTGGCCTCATTTCTTGGTGAATTAAATAAACGAAAATACATTTGCAGATCCTTGCATTTCAATTAACACGCTTATTAAGCAATAATTGTTGCAAAAACGTCGCCTCTACATCTGATCAAATGAAGAATTTGCTGATATTGATTGTTACTCTATGCATTTCATCTTAAGGAGTCACACGTAGCATGGAACACAGCCTAAAATGTAATGCATTCCTTTGTTACAGTCTCCCCTCCATTAAAAATTACACCTAGCAATCATGTATCATAACAAAACTATTCAAAAGGTCATGAATCATCATCAAGAGCCACGCTGCCCCGGTTCCTGGCAATTGACCGAATGTAGGTACTAGCTAGTTCGTAACGCAAGGGCTCATGCAACGACATGATCACGCGCAGAGCACCGCCTGTTACGTTGCTGTAGAAACGATTTTGATGTTGCCATAACAACGGAAAAGCACCCGCATTTGGTAAATTTCCGGAAACAGGCTTACCAGCTCCGAATGCGGATTCGGCCCGTGAGGGCCGCGCTCAAAGTGGTGCAAATTGTCGATGATTGGTCCGTCCGGGATGGAAAGCGATCGGCCTCTCCATCCAAAACGGCCAAAGAGGCTGCGCGGGAATTTCGGTTCTATCAAAACAACCAAGAATTTCTTTCTCTTTGGGCGTCATATAATTTTGAACTGTCCTTCTCTCCTCGATCAACTTGTTGTTCATAGAAGGGATTATTCACGACTCAACATCACAATGAAGTTCACATCTGTCTTAGCCGTTGCTGCTTTATCATTGGGTGCTGCCGCTCAACAAGAGCAAGTCGTTGGAGAGGCTTCCACCAGCACTCACAAGTATGGTAGATTTGATAAAACCAAGGCTTCTGAAAAGCCATCTGAGACTGGTACCCACAAGTATGGAAGATTTGACAAGACCAAGGCATCCCATGCTCCATCTGAGACCGGTACCCACAAGTACGGTAGATTCGACAAGACCAAGGCCTCTGAACAGCCATCTGAGACCGGTACCCACAAGTATGGAAGATTTGACAAGACCAAGGCCTCCCATGCTCCATCTGAGACCGGTACCCACAAGTACGGTAGATTCGACAAGACTAAGGCCTCTGAAAAGGAAAGTTCTACTGGTACCCATAAATATGGAAGATTCGATAAGACCAGAGCCGACGGAAAAGCTGCTTCAGAGAACAATGCTAACATCTACGGTGCTGGTATCGGTTCAGTTGTTGTCGCTGGTTTGGCTCTTCTTCTTTAGGCCTAAATGGCGTTTCATTTCATGAATGCAAACCCTCAGGCATTGTCATCTGTGAACATTTCCATGTGATATAACCTTTTTTTTGACCCCTTCTATTTTATTTTCGCTGCTGCTTAGAAGGATCAGTTATTCATCAAATTCTGTTGATTGTGACGTTATATACAAAAAGCAAAACACTATAATACCTTTCTCAATATATCTACAGTATAACAAGCAAAGTAAAGATACAGTATTAAGTCACTAATTTAGCGAACAGATCATCCTCATCAAGTTTCGACCTGTCCACATTTTTATCCTCCTCTTCCAAAGCAGTTGTTTCATCAATCGTTGGAGCCTTGTCTGGGAAAAGGTCATCATCATCATCATCATCATTTGCTCGTGATCTTCTTCCCAAAGGTTCTCTATCTCGGTAATCTGAACGATTTCTGCGTGAAACATACTTTGCTGGTCTATTTCCCCTTTCCTCGTCAGGGTTGAATAGATAATACCGGGAGTAAACAGCAGCATTCTTGACTTTCTTATCACCAATTTTCGAAAGGCGTACCGTTAGCTCAATCTCAGGTCTTGATTCATCAAAAGACACAGCTTCCCTTTCTTCTAGAGGTTCAATTTTAGCTTCTTTATCCTTTGTTAGGGAGTCTAGTGCCTTCGATGCATGCTCTTCTTCATGAAACACCACATTGACTTATGAGAAATTGTTAGTTTTCAAGAAATTGTGTAATATACTGTAAATCGGTAGACTTACGTGATGTGTCATTGATCCACTCGATTCTATAATGCTCGTCGGTAACCTTCTTTATGTAGTTCCGGACACTTTGATCTGATAAGACATCAACACCTTTTAACAATATTGAGTTTGGCCTGGACAATTCTGACTCCTAGTGTTCACCTGTTAATATATGGCACTTATGGTGGCGTTGGCAATGATGGGCTTACATCTGTATCCATTACATCCGTCATGATGAAGTACCTTCGATGGTGTACGGGCTATAACTGGCTATGAACGACAAGAGCGAAGGGATTCGTAGCGGTATTGTTTTCTGAACCTTGGGCAGCATTGGTGCCCGAGGGCCCCCGGCCGAGGAGGTAGATTTCCACTGTACTGTGAACTGACACCGAGTAAGGAGGTGAACGTTACTCAAGCTTGTAATGTTCAACAATTTGTGAAAATATTAATCTAGTTACAACTTACCAATAGTGATAACTTATTATTTAGGCATTAGTTTTTTGAGATGATAAATATTAAATTAGAATACATATGGTATATGTGTTTCTAGATCTTAAACGGAACCCGCTCTAGAGGTCATTTCTTCTCGATGATACTCCAAATTCGATCCATTTTGAGTCCACCAATATCTCTATCGATAAAAAATGATTCTTTCTTAGTTTTCCAGTTCACCCAGCCCCGTTTCTCTTTTGTTATTTGCAAATCATCAACGTAGACCAGCGTATTGAAATTAGATCTCCCAGTGAAGGAAATCTTCTCCGCGAGTAGAACCTCTTTATCTGTCAGATTTTGCAACGTTTGTTCCTGCGTAGTATCATATACTCTGAAAATACGTGAAACGTAGTCCTTTGTGTAGTAATGTATCAGTGGTAATGGGACAACTGCAAAAACACCTATTGCCATAGAAATACTAGGATTCAAAGCAGGAGATGAATATGCCAATTCCGCGAGATAGAGTCCAGCAGCACCAAATCCAAGTGATACCCGCTTGATGATGCCGATTGCTTTATGTGATGGTGCTTCATATATGGGATGTTGACCAACTCTCAAGTTTGATGGGAGATACACCGGGGAAAGAGTCCCTGTTGAAACCTTGATAGCAGAGGAAAGAGTTCTATGATGAATATGAAGATGTCTGAGCCTTGGAAAGCTTAAAGAAGTTTTCAGCATATCTAGCAATTGTACCTTCAATGAAACCCTTAGTTAATCTATTCGGTGGTATTAGAGATTGAAACGGCCCACGCATCCCCACAAGTCTAGCTGTTGTCATGGCGATGTGTTTTCGCCAAAATGGCATAGAGCGCGCAAATTCGCGAAAATGTTGGCGCCAAATTGGCAAGCCTCCAAATTCCCGCGCTGACCTGGCCTGGTGTTTTTTTTTTTTTTTTTTTTTTTTCATTCTGCCGGAGCACTTGTGTTATTTTTTGCTTGTTTGGCTTTTGGTGTGCACGGAAAAAATTGGAGATCACACTAGTAGCTCTTCCCAAACACATCAAAACAGACCCTTCAACTACATACAAGGTTCTGCACATCCATCATGGACTCCGACTCTACCAACAAATACATCCCAGACCATCGTCGTACCAACTTCAAGAACAAGGGCAGATTCAATCCTGATGAGCTCCGTCGTCGTCGTGAGAACCAAAGTGTGGAATTGAGAAAGGCAAAGAGAGATGAGACTTTGGCTAAGAGAAGAAACTTTAACATCAACGCTGAAGATTCCGATGATGAGGAGGATCCAAAGAGAGATGATGACTCCAACTTCTTGAACCATCTGCAACAAGACCTTCCAAGAATGATGGAACAAATCCAATCAAACAAGTTTGAAGATCAATTGGCTGCCACCGTTAAATTCAGACAAATCCTTTCTAGAGAGCGGAACCCACCAATCGATCTCGTAATTCAATCAGGTGTTGTTCCAACTCTTGTTGGTTTCATGAATGATCAACCAGAACTTTTACAACTTGAAGCCGCTTGGGCGCTTACCAACATTGCCTCCGGTTCTTCGGAGCAAACTAGATTTGTGGTTGAAGCTGGTGCAGTCCCATCATTCGTCCAACTACTTTACTCATCATCGATGGAGGTTAAAGAGCAAGCAATCTGGGCGCTAGGTAATGTTGCAGGTGATTCCTCGCAATACAGAGATTTTGTTTTATCATGCGATGCCATGCCACCAGTGTTATCCCTTTTCAATGCTTCCAAGATCTCTTTGATCAGAACCGCCACTTGGACTCTTTCCAACTTATGCAGAGGTAAAAACCCACAACCTGACTGGCACATCGTTTCCCAAGCTTTGCCAACACTCTCAAAGCTGATATACTCTGTCGATGAGGAAACTCTGGTGGATGCTTGTTGGGCAATCTCATATCTTTCCGATGGTCCAACTGAGGCTATTCAGGCAGTTGTTGATGCTAGAATTCCAAAGAGGCTTGTCGAGCTGCTCAATCACAACAGTACATCTGTTCAAACACCAGCCCTCAGAGCTGTTGGTAACATTGTCACTGGTAACGATCTTCAAACACAAGTTGTCATTAACGCAGGTGTTTTGCCAGCTCTCCTTCCACTTTTGTCTTCACCAAAAGAGTCTATCAGAAAGGAGGCTTCTTGGACTATTTCCAACATCACCGCTGGTAACCCAGAGCAAATCCAAGCTGTCATTGATGCTAACCTCGTTCCTCCATTGATTAGACTTTTGGAAACCGCTGACTACAAGACTAAGAAGGAGGCATGTTGGGCCATTTCTAACGCTTCATCTGGTGGTCTGACCAGACCAGATATCATTCGTTACCTTGTCTCTCAAGGTTGTATCAAGCCATTGTGTGACTTGCTTTCGGTTGCTGATAACAAGATCATTGAAGTTGCTTTGGATGCTTTGGAGAACATTCTGAAGATGGGTGAACTTGATAAAGAAACTAGAGGTCTTCCTGATAACGAGAATGCAATTTACATTGAAGAATGTGGTGGTATGGAGAAGATCTTTGACTGTCAAAGCAACGAAAACTCCAGAATTTACGAGAAGGCTTATAATATTGTTGACAAGTACTTCAGTGAAGAAGATGAGGTTGAAGATGTTGGTGTTGCTCCAGGTCAAGCGGGTAACACTTTCTCATTTAACACTGGTAACCAAACACAATTTAATTTCTAATTGGATGACAATTTTGCAATTTTTTGTTCCATTTGTCGACCGAAGTGTTAGCCGGTGTTTTTGTTTGATTTTGTTCTTGTCTTGATTTACGTCTATTCCCCTACTTTGCTCGTTTCTATTACCTCCTCATACCATTCAACATTTATACCTCTATCACTCACATGCTATATATCATCATATATAACTTTGTATATTCATATACAAATACTCATTTTTGCTACTATTACATTCTAATTTTGTTTTTTTTTTTCTTTTGACTTTTTATTTTCTTCCTTTAGCTGTCTTTAAATTAAAAAAAAACAAAACACAAAAAACACACATTTAGAATCATTGAGCCCCTGACTTCTAAAGATCTCATGTCCAGTTGTATTTAAAGCAAATTCAACACCGATTAAGAAGTGAGGCCATTTTTGAGTTGGTGCAAATGCATCTGATATGATCACACGCTTTAGTTGAGCTTCATACTCGGAATATGCAGGTTCTTTGGTCATTCCGACGTAACTCCGATAAGCTCGGAATATTTCTCGGAAACTTTAAAGATCTTCCTAAATTCCGCGACAAACCATGGTGATGAATAACTACTGACAAAGAAGGTTATAACAAATAGACTCCACACCAGAGAATAGATTCTTCAGTGGCCGATTCCACAATATTGTGAAATGTCAAAACTCACAGAAGACATTGAGCTGGTCTCATCAAGTCAAAAACGGAACCAAATCCTGGGGATACACAAAAGGTTACACGTAAAGAAAGATCAATCAAACAACAACAACACCACCAGTACACATTCCCAACCCCACACATCCTCACACATTCAAGACCAGTCACTAAAAGCTGAGAGTCCAATCCTGAGGAAATCGCAGGTACGGCAGATTCTCGGTGATCCCTTACCTTTGCCATATGCTATACATCCAAATGCTTCACCATCAACATCACATATTCAACTTCCGAGAACCAGATCAAATACTTTCAACAGTGACAAGAACAGTCTCGACTATCCACTTTTTCAGCCATATCAGAATCTAGAAGTTCCCCTTGAGTCACATCTCCGTCTCCAAAACTCCATAAGAAACTTACACAAACCCATTGTGTCATTATCAACGACGAGCAGCCCCATCCGTGTTGAGCCAGAAATCGGTACGAATATCGAGTTTGAAAGTTTACAAACACCAGATCAACCACAGACACCGAATAGACCGCAATTGCCAAGAACTCCAACTACATCTGACTTGAAGTCGAGGCGAATTGTTGATTCTGAATCAAAGAATGAAATTATAAAAGAGTTCAGAACCACCAATTCGCTGACTTTGAACAAAACAAGAAACAACAGTTCGGTGCAACCAGAACCAAGCAAAAGAAGGACGATATCAGTTGTTAAAAAAGTGTTCAAATCTCTATTGCTGGTTGTCCTCATTGGAGGACTGTATTATATCTTACAATTCAAATAATTAATCTAATAACGGACATTTACAAGTTGTTTCTTTTATTTATAGTCGAGTGCATTCAACTCATTCATCGTAATCATTTGCAGGTGGTTTTTCATGTTCACTTCTCATATAGAGGTCAATAGCCGTACTGAAAGCGGCAAACCCTGCACATCCTATAAGAGCAGCTTGAGGCCCTGATTTGAAAGCCAAACCACCACCAGTGATGCATCCAGCAGCCACACCGTTATAAATATCATTCTTAGCACGTAATGATTCAACACCACACTCAACACCGGCATAGATACCACCAATGAACCCAAAGTTTTTAGCACTTGACCATGCTCTTTTTCCCATATCCGTGAATTGATGTTTGAATTGTTGTTTGAAAGGAAGCTCTGAGATGTGACCAGTGGCATTACCAACGGGCACATCATATGCCATACTGGCCATAAAGAGACCAAACACACCACCAAGACCAAAACCTGTGACACCCGAGATGGCTGCTTTACCAGGACACGACATCATGAAATCAATCATCTGTCTGGCACCTTCTTCTGCTTGTTCCTCCTGTGTCATCTCGCTGAGACTCTTTTTTGGGGCCGTGCTGGCATGTTCAAGTCCAAATCCTCTATATGACATGACGAATATGTGGTATTGTGGTTATGGTGTGACTTATAGCCGTGTTTTCTTGTGTGATGGTTGTGTCTTTGAGTGCGACTATTGGGTTTTTTCTCCGGGTTGAAATATTTACCCCCCCCCCCCCCCCCATCGACAGATAAGATCATGGATCTGCATGTAATCTCTACAGATTTCGTTTCAATAATGGGTATTTGATAAAGCGCTATACAGATACTTGTGGTCTTGAACGACCTTCCCTCTCCAATGGTGGGACATTAATATCTGGAGCTTCTGCCATAGGAACACTACCCATGAGACCTTTACTCTCGGCGAATGATGACGATCTTGCAAAGAGTGGATCCTCTTGGAAGTATTCATCCTTTATAGGATGCAGAAGGACAGTTTGTTTCTTAATTGTGAGAACAGTATTTGTTGGTACCGCGATCCAATCCCCTCTTTCAAATGTTAGTGGTTCTGATGCCACCATGATGACATTTTGCCCACGGTCTAATCTCTCCATACGATATTGGTTTGGTTCATACTCAACAAAGCTACTTCCACAACTGAAATGTAGAGATGCAGCTTCCTCAGTCTTGGATGTGATATAACGTGACACTACCACATTATCACCATCAGTAACAGCAAAGTTCAATAATGACGGTTCAGTGGTATCTTTAGTCCATTCTCTGATATAGTCTATCGTCTGCAGCATTGCTTCTCTGAGAACCCTATGATCAAACTTCTTTTCCTTTGGATCAACGCCCATTTTTTCCAGTGTATCCAAGAAGAGCGCAAAACAACATTCGCTATCCGTTGAACCTTGTAAGAATAAGAAATATTCGTCATTAATATGGTTGATCAATTTGCGTTTCACACTACTGAAGTTGGAGATACCACCGTTGTGCATGAATAATAATGAATGATATGTGAATGGATGACAATTTGTTTCTGATAAGACACCATAAGTTGATGCTCTGACATGTGCAAAGACTAAATTAGATTTCGTCTTCTCTGCCAATCTTTCCAAATTCATATTGTTCCAGGCAGGTGTGATGGCTCTAAAAACACATGGACCAGATTCAAGCTCAGGGTCTAATGAATAGTACCCAACTCCGAAACCGTCACCATTGATTGGACGTCTTTTGTCCAAACGGAGTCTGCTATCGAATGATTGGCTGTGATATAAGGTTAGTATTCGGTTATAGTGGGGAGTAAGATGTATGTATGAATTGTAACTCACTTTATGATGGAGTGGGCAGGGCGGGTGAGGAGATGTGAGAGAAGGATTGGATCCTTGCCCTTGAAAATAAGAAATCTGCACATTTTTGCTTGGATTGTGACTAGTTGTGTAGTGTCCTAGTGTAATGTTCATGGATGGCTTGTAATTCTGTGATCCTTCATGGGCTTAGTGAGGCGATGGCGATTGTAGTTGAAATCACACAAGAGCACGTGACTGCTGAGGTAAACCTGTTTTAATTGGTTTGCAATTTGGTGAAGGATCCAGTCTATACGATGCAATGTGTAAAAGATAATTTTGTTATTCATACTGCCTAGAATGTATATTGAGTATGTGTCAGTCCTAGACTGCCTTGTGTGCTTTTTTTTTTTTGCTTTTGTTTCATAACTCGTTCAGAATATCTGTAATTGCGGAGCCATTTGGCATGGGTAGAGGCTCTAAGTCAGCTTTCAACAGTTCCTCAGTTTGGCTGATTAGATCTTCGAGCACAGCCTGCGTCATCATTAAGTAGTTCGATTGGGCCAGCTCACTCGCTATCTCCAATTGATGATTATCCATCAGATTTGCATTGATCATCACTATAAGTCTCTTATTCAACCGTAGAGTGTCCAAGATGGATCCTGTACCCGCATGTGATATTACTAAGTCAGTCTTTGCAATTACCGATCCAATATCCTCAAAAAATGGGAAGCCTTCAATTGATATGCCTTCTTTCACCTCTTTACCAGCTGTCAACGTATTGAACAGGTCTTCACCACCTTTACCATATTGTATTACTATCTTGACATATCCATGCTTCTTTAGACATTTCAAAAACAGTGGGTTCAATGTTAGTTTTATGAGCTCTTTGAAGACAACAGTTGCTCCTGTGGTGACAAGTGCAGTGGACATGGTGGTTACTAGTGTTACTGTGGTTTGTGGTTAGAAGAAGCGTTGATTTGTTTGTTTTGATTTTGTGGACGGGGAAAATCAACAAAAGTTCAAATCCACTCAACTTTGTGTCAAACATTTGGGGAAACAGCAGAAATTCAAGGCTCCTCACACTCCCCATGACTGTTCAATGATGTGGTTCCATCGTTCGCCTTCTGCTACTCTCATATCATTCAAATGGATCAACCACAGTTGAAACAAGTGCTTGCCGCCGTGGCTGTAAACGGGTTGTTGTTTTTCGGTGTTACCATGATCCTGTTTTTGTTGGTGTTGAGAAGACTGACGATATGGATGGTCAAAACATTGGATCAGCTGCTTTCTATTCCACTCTCTGCGTTGTTGTTGTTGACTACAGCATTACATCAAGTGCTTTTGAAGCTTGCCAAAGGACCAGCCCTGTCTTTGGATACGTTGAACTATTCATCTTTGGAGAATGCATTTTGGACCGATGGCGGTTACCACATCTCGATCAACTCCGATTTCAAAACTTTGGGTTTCATTTCTAAAAGTCAGGTCAATACAGATCACGCATATGAGCAATCTGAGAATGACTTTCCAGTCGAAGAGCCTTGTTTCAATCAATATAAGATAGTTGAACCCCGTTCAAGAATCAGGAGATTGTTCAAAGACAACGGGAGAACAGCGACTGATGTTATAGGTCCAGAAGTTACTTCCCACGTCAAAGACAATCTGAACCAGGAGCTCAACCAAATGTCAAGATCCTCAATGAAGAATTTGTACCGGAACCAAAGACAATTTTTCGAAGAGGCAAAGAATTACCTCTCTGTTGTGAACACTTATGGTGGTACATCCTCATCAAACAAGCTGTCTACAAAGTCGGTCGTTGCTGATCCCATTGTTGGTGAGAATGTTGTAACCGAAAACAATGACAAAGCCCAGAAACCAAACAAAGTGCTTATTGCTTCACAGATAACTGTCAAGACTGGTGATCTTATACATGACGGTACGACTTCTACTTCCAGTGCCATTGAGCTCTTATCATGTTCTAAGAGATGATAATTATATACAAACGTGGATCAAGGACATTACCAATACTACTATTATTGTGTTCTTTAGTGTATAAAACGTAAAATTAAGATATCAGTATATAAATGCATATCATCAAGCAAGATTTCTGTGTGCTTCTTTCAAATAAGGAATGTATGTTTGTACGAAAAGATGCAAAATGTCAAAGAAAACAAAAAAATAACAGATGAAAGATAATTGTAGAATTATGAAAGAGTATGTGAAAGATTTTTTCGGTTGCTTAAGCAGTGGTTGATTCCTCAGCCTCGGCCCCAGTGGAAGGAGCAGCTTCTTCTTGTTCCACTGATGGTTCCTCGTGTGATTCTTCATCTCCTAAAGCAGCAAACATGTTTTGCTCTGGCTTCTTAACTGTCTCTCTTGAAGAGTCTGAGCGTGAGAAGTTATCCTGTTGTGTGTTTGTTGGTCTAGATCTGCTCTTGCTGAAGTTGTTCATTGGAGTTAAAGATGGTGATGATGAGTTCTTGTTGACTTGGGCAACCCTTCTAATGTCTCCAGAAAAAGCACGTTGGTTGTTGTTCCATCCATTGTTTCTTGAAGAGTTTGATCTTGAATCTGGCTTGTTTCTCTTTCTCTCGTTAGCCTTTTGATCTTCAAGTTGTTTTAATCTCTCCTCTTCATGAATTTGGGTGATGGTCTTTGGTCCTTGATCATTTGAACCATTCCATGATTTCTTTCTGATCTCAGCAAGGTCAAACAATGCGAATTCAAGTCTTGAAGGAATTTTGCCACTCTCCATGGTCTTCAACTTGGCGAAGATGTGATCAGCCTTCGAACGGTCTTCTCTATCAAGCTTTGGACCAACGGTCTTCATTAACTGGACAACATTTTCAACGGTATCCTCGCCTGGGTCCTCAACGTTGGCAGTTAATCTGATTAGACAATTCAAAATAATCTTTTGTGACAAAAGGTTCAAAACATACAAATGACCAATGAATCTAACCAAACCAAGACCTCTTCTCTTGGCAGCGGCAGCAATGTAATATTCGTCAGTCATCATCTCTGGCTCAAGTGGAGAGCCATCTTCGTTAGTTGGCAACTTGTCAGACCATCCCTTTTCGTACTCTTGTTGACATTTACTCAATAAGAGAATACGTGTGTAGTTAGATCCCTTTTGCTGAACACCCTCTTCTCCAATGTTCTCGTTAACCTCCTTCATCAACTTGGCACACAAAGAAGCGTACATCTCTGACCAATGTGGCTCATCAACGGCCTTATCAAAGATCAAGTTCATAACTTGCTTTAATGAGTGTCCATCATCTTCCCATTGGGATTGATTAGCAATGGCAATTATATCTCCAGAAATATCATCGAAGAATTCTAAAGTAAGCTTGTTCAAAAGTGAGTTAACCTTCTTGCTGATGGCAGCCTCATCCAAAAGAACTGTGACTCCATCTGGTGCAAGTTTAACTTCAACCTCCTTCTTAGCAGCTTGAGATTTTGGAACCCATCTAGTAGCGGATTTAACCAATGGCTTGACTGGCTCAGCTGGGACTTCTGGTTCTCTTTCAGCTCTTTCGAAATCTCTTTCAGAGTTTCTGTTAGACTTACGGTCACCGCCTCTGTCATTTCTTCCCGATCTACCCCCACCATTTCTCTTGGATCCTTGTCTAGAGTTGGTTCTTGAACCCATGTCGTAATTTCTTCTAGAACTGTTTGGACCACCTTTTTGGAATTGTTGAGATCCGGAAAGGCCCTTACCAGTACCGAATCTGAACGATTGGTTCTTTGATGATGAGTTTTTTGGCTCTCTTGAGATGAACTTGGTTCTCTCTGTGAAGTCTTTGTCAATGACGAATTTCGTCACTGGGGCGAATTGTAAAAGGAAATCAACATCGTATCTAATCTTGACTCCTGGGATTTGCAAATCAGCCTTTGGAGTGTGCACTGAACCATTGTACTTAAAGTTCACTGGATCTTCGATGAGCTGAGCATCGCTAACTCTTTGAAGGAAATTAGTAACGTTGTTGGTATCAGTTTCAGTTTCGGTGGCATCAGCATCAGTCTCGGTTTGTTCCTCGCTGATAACATCTTGAGCGATAGAAGCCTTTGGCTCCTCAACCTCAGATTGAGGTTCAGTTACTGAAGAGTCAACCTTTGATTCTTCAACACTCTCAACTGTAGATTCAGCAGTCTCCAATGTATCATCGACGGTGGTAGTCTCAGTGGATTCAATCTCAACTGGCTTCTCCTCCTCAACTTCAACCTTTTTTGGTTCCTCAATTGTGACCTCCTCAACTGGTTCGACAACCGCGGCTTTCTCAATTGGAGCAACTGGCTCAGCAGTTGACTTGGTTGATTCAGAAGCTAGTTCAGCAGCAGCTGGCTCTGGTGTCTTCTTAGCCCTAGCAGCGACTGAAGCTTTGAATGTGGAGATGGTATCAGGAACCTCTGGCTTTTGTTCGTTAAGTTGTTCTGTGGCTGGAGCTTTGGTTGCCTCAGCGGCAGCTTTAGCTAGGGCTGGAGTAGATGATTCTGATTCTGCCTTTGGAGTCTCTTCACTGGTCTTAGCTTCAGTGGTGGATGAAGATGAAGCGGCAGCAGCAGCTTCAGCATCCTTCTTGGCTTGAGCCTTAGCGGCAGCAGCAGCGGCAATCTTTTCCTTGAAGGAGTTGAGGATAACAGTCTTCTTCTCATTAACAGCCTCGATTGCTGGTTCAGCTGCGGTGGCTGGAGTAACGGAGGTAGACTTTGGAGTGTGGTTTGGGGTCAATGAGTTCACATCAACCTTCTCACCAGAGGCGGTGGTGACGTTCAAATGGTTCTGCGTGTAATCTTGACCTCTGTAAAGACCAGTTGGGACTTGTTGAGGAGAGCCGTTGTATGAGTAGTAGCCTTGTTGGTAATACATTTGGTTCTGGTAAAGAAACTGCTGCTGTTGGTCAGCCGGAACGAACTGCTGCTGTGGTTGTTGTGGATAATATGGGTTTCTGAAGTTGTTGGTCTTCTTGTTGTAATTGTTACCCCCATTGTTGGGATGTGGTGGGTTGGACATGTCGTCGTTAATCTTGTTAGATTCTTGTGTGTTGCGATTCGTACTCAAAGTGGGCCTTTTCTGTTAATTGAAGAATCAACAGAGGATGTAAGTGCTCGTTCAAAAGTGCTTTGAGCGTGGTGTGTGCGTGAAGGAAGATTTCTTAAAGGCAAGTAACACTGATGCTTTGGGTGCAGGGGGAGGTTCCTGTGCGTTGCGGGTATGCCAGGTAAGGTGTGACTTTGAGCTTAGGACTGATTCTATGGGGATAGAAGTGTCCTTATGTGGTGGATGGTGGGAAAGTGTCAGCTGTTCAGGGTAGAGCTCTCTCATTACACTCGAGCTCTTTTTTTTTTCCAGCGGAGTGGAAAAAGCGTGTCTGCGTGCCCACGTTTACGCTGGCGCCGCACTCTGGGCGCACTTGTGCCGCGTAAGTCTCAGACCGCACACACTGCGATTTGCGATTTCCCCTACTAGCCATAAAGAGCTCATCACTCTTATCGCTCTTATGCCACTATCTTACATGGAAATCTCTCATTAACCACCGTACATTATCACAGTCACACACACTATTGCGTTGTCTCATCTGCCCAACCGATCGGATATCTTTGATCCAACTACAGAGTAACCCAGAAGACCCACCGTCACCGCCAGAAACCCATACACTATGAACTGGTCCTTGGATGATTCCCGTTCTGCGATCCTGTTAGTAATCCTTAGCACATACGTGATCCAATATATATCAAGCAGTATACTCACGGAAACAAGATGTGATGTAGTCGTCTTCAGCCCTGCCTGAGCATTGTGGAATGTTCATCTCCACGCATACGCTCTTGGTACATGCCCCACAGCCTTTGTCTTCGAGACCTATTATGGCGTAGTCAGCGTCGCATTGACAGCGGCAGTATTGCTCATACGCAAAAGTCACTGAGAGGAGGGTCGCAAGAGCAAACAGGTGTCTCAATATCAGCATTGCCAGTGTGTAGTGTTTACCCCTGGTGGTTGTAGCTGGCAGTGTCGTAGCCTGGGGCCGCCGCGAATTTGCCAGATTTTGGGAGGCGTCGGATCAACAACACAACTCCATCAACCACACCAAGCTGGGTCCCACCCCCGCTGTATCACAACTACACCGCACACGTACACAATGTCATCAGCTGCAGTCCATGAAGGTGGTATCAAGCCAGTAAGTACCAACTCTTTCCACCCTAACCGCCCCATTCGCCGTGGGGTCGGCAATTGATTCTCCAAAGATCCCCATACTAACGCCACCTTACCCTCTAGTTCTTCGAACAACGTATACAAGACACAGAGATCCAAATCAATGCCAAAACACAAAACTTGCGTCGTCTTGAGGCTCAAAGAAACACATTGAACGCCAAAGTGAGACTCTTGAAGGATGAATTGAAGCTTTTGCAAGAACCAGGTTCATACGTCGGTGAAGTTGTCAAAGCGTTGAGTAATAACAAGATCCTTGTAAAGATCCACCCAGAGGGAAAATACATCGTTGATCTTTCACCAGATATTGATATCAAAGAGATCAAGCCATCCCTTAGAGTGTGTCTCAAATCTGACTCTTACCAACTTCATAAAATCCTACCAAACAAAGTCGATCCATTAGTGAGTTTGATGATGGTTGAAAAAGTACCTGACTCAACGTATGATATGGTTGGTGGTTTAACGAAGCAGATTAAAGAGATCAAGGAAGTTATCGAATTGCCAGTCAAACATCCAGAATTATTCGAAAGTTTGGGTATTGCTCAACCAAAGGGTGTTATTCTTTATGGTCCACCAGGTACAGGTAAGACCCTTTTAGCCAGAGCTGTTGCACATCATACCGAGTGTAAATTCATCAGAGTCTCCGGTTCGGAATTGGTTCAGAAATATATTGGTGAAGGTTCAAGAATGGTTAGAGAACTTTTCATCATGGCCAGAGAACATGCTCCATCTATTATATTTATGGATGAGATTGATTCTATTGGATCCTCAAGAGTTGAAGGTTCTCGTGGTGGTGATTCTGAGGTTCAAAGAACAATGTTGGAATTGCTCAATCAATTGGATGGATTTGAAAACTCAAAAGATATCAAGATCATCATGGCTACGAATAGATTGGATATTCTTGATCCAGCTTTGTTGAGACCGGGAAGAATTGATAGAAAGATTGAATTCCCTGCACCAACCGTTGCTGCTAGGGCTGAGATTTTGAGAATCCATTCAAGAGCAATGAACTTGACAAGAGGTATCAATTTGAGAAAGATTGCAGAGAAGATGAATGGTTGTTCAGGTGCTGATGTTAAAGGTGTCTGTACGGAAGCTGGTATGTATGCTTTGAGAGAACGTAGAATCCACGTTACTCAGGAAGATTTTGAATTGGCAGTTGCTAAGGTTTTGAACAAGAATGATGAATCCGCCGTTTCTTTGGCTAAATTATATAAATGATTTCAATAATTAAAAGAATCTTCTGATCTACATCAATAAATTCTATTCACCCGTATCCAATGCATCGTAGTGAGTTAGAAGTATAATGTTTTGGAGAATTTTTCCATAAGTTTCCGCACTTCAGGTCCATATTTCGTACAAATGAATAACTATTTGAACAACAAATATTTGGGCCTCAAATTTAAACACTCGTATCTGGTAGAACATGGAATAGTATAAATAATAAATAATAAATAGGACTCATAAATAAATAAATAAATAATAACTTGGGATATAAGAGATAAACCCCTTCTGTCAAAGAAAGTTATCAAGCCATGGCATATTGTGGATTCTCATCCAAAACTTTATCACCCTTCTGACCGAAACTTTGAATACATCTCGCCATCGTAACAGAACTTCTAGAAATCACGTCAGTCATCCAATAATTCTCCAATGGGTTCTTCAATGGTTCACCTTTAATTGAAACATCTAATGTAGACAATGTCTTAGCGCCCAGTTGAGCAATCAATGCACTGACTGGTTCCAATGTGTTTGGGAAACTCAAACTTGGAGAAATCTCACCAAGACGTTCTTTCAACCCATAGATCGTATCATACGGTAATGGAGCTTGCAAGAATTCGGACAGAGCACGGATGATTTGCCAATCTTCTCTAGCGGCCCCTGGTGGGTTTGTAGCAGCTCTTGTGGATTGGACACGTCCTTCAGTGTTGACATAAGTTGCAGATTTCTCAGTGTATGCAGCACCTGGTAAGATCACATCAGCAAATGATGCACCAAGATCTCCATGGTGTCCCTGATAGACGACAAAAGCATCATGTGGAATGTCTTGGTTCTTCACCTCATCTGCACCGAGTAAATAGATGAATTTTGGTTTAGTTTGTGCATTCTCCTTCGTGTTGTTGAAGAACCCAACCTCGAGAGCGCCCGCACGCGATGCATCTCTATGGAGCAGATTCAATCCATTCCATGCATCGTTGATGAAGACTTTGGCATTCTTTTCAACGAAAGATCCAACCAATGAGTAGATGGCAGCAGCATCTGGTGAGTTGACAACACCTGAACCAATAACAATCATAGGATTCTTAGCAGATGCTAATTTTTCACCAAGATCACCGGCAAGAGCAGTCTTCAAATCAGTGGCACTCTCACCGAAATGATTCAATTCAAACGTTGAATCAAAAGTCTCACCGATATGATGAACCTCTAAATCACTATTCAACCATTGACCACGGATACGAGCATTCAAGACGCTAGCCTCGTGACGAGGATTAGTTCCGACTAATAAGATTTGATCAGCTTCTTCAATACCAACGATGGATGTGTTGAAGTTGAAGTTAGACTTAAAATCTGCTCCATAAGGAGCTGGTTCATTCTGTCTAGCAACGTCATCAGTTGTGAGGTTCTCAGAGCCCAACTTGTTAAATAAGTCCTTCAATGCAACCATTGACTCAACATCTGATAATGCACCTGCAATAGCCTTCAACTCGGCACCTTGAGGTTTGATGGTTTGATATGCCTCAGAGATAGTCCCCAATGCCTCTTCCCATGTAGCAGGTTCAAACGAATTTCCAACTCTAACCAATGGGGTAGTGAGTCTTTGGGTCTTCAATCCATCACATGCAAATCTCGTCTTATCGGAAATCCATTCTTCATTCACATAATCGTTTAGTCTTGGTAAAACCCTGACAACTTCTGCACCTCTACAGTCGACTCTAATGTTAGAACCAACCGCATCGAGGACATCAATGGATTCAGTCTTCTTCAATTCCCAAGGTCTAGCTTTGAATGCATACGGTTTGGAGGTCAAGGCACCAACTGGACATAGATCAACAATGTTACCTGAAAGTTCAGAGTTCAAGTTTCTCTCAACATATGTTCCAATTTGCATATCGTTACCTCTACCAGTGGTACCAAATTCTGGAGCACCGGCAACATCGTTCAAGAATCTAACACAACGTGTACAGTGAATACAACGATTCATCGAAGTCTTGATCAATGGACCAATAGCTTTATTTTCAACAGCTCTCTTTCCAGTGATGTCCTCATAACGACCCCTATCGGCACCATATCTCAAAGACTGGTCTTGTAAATCACATTCACCACCTTGATCACAGACAGGGCAGTCTAAGGGATGGTTCTGCAACAAGAACTCAGTGATACCTTCTCTTGCGTTCTTGACTTTCTCACTGGTGGTGTTCACAACCATTCCATCCCTCACCGGGAACGCACACGATGCAACTAGCTTTGGCGCCTTCTCAACATCAACAAGACACATACGACAATTACCAGCAATTGCTAGCTTATCATGATAACAGTAACGTGGAACCGTGACTCCCGCTTTATCACAAGCTTGGATGATCGATGATCCGTTCTCTATCTTGACCTTGATGTTATCGACGGTCACCTCCACCTCCGCAAACCTGCGTGGGGTGGTGCTGAAGTGGCGTAGCAGCGGCGATACACGCGCCGTGTGCCTAATGGAGCGACTGAGTAGCATTGGTCTTGGTTGGTGGTGTGTTCCTCGTGTAGGTGCCCTATGAGTTTAGCAACAGGGTGGATCGTGAAGTGTGAGGGCTGTTGAGTGGGTGTTGTTATCCTTGGATCCTTCGGAAAGGCTTTTGCTTTGCGGGGGAACCACCGCACGGGGAAACGCTTACGTCAGGCCAGGGGCCAATCAGAGCACTCCGATCCATAAGCACCACACTACACTGAGAACTAGATACAATGGGCTCATCACGCTTTTATTCAACCTTTATCTTCTTATGCTCGGGCTCTGCGGATGACGTTGGTGCTTCCTCACGCTTCAAAGACTGCAAGTCCTCAACTGGCTCAATTGTCCCTTGACGGCTCGACCCCACAGTTAGCGGAGTACCGTTACCAGCTGGCGCAACCACTTTCTTCTTCTTCTTCAACTGTTCTGGGTTCTCGTATTCTTTCAAGATTGCAAGCAACAGTGTATTTGTTCTTCTCCCGAGTTCTTGTGGGGTACGGGAATGGAAAAACCAGTCAAACTTGAAATTCTCACTCTTTCTAATCTCTGCTTTGATTCTATCATAGACATTCTCGGTGAATAATCCAAATTTATCAACCATCACCAGAAGGAACCTATCTTCCTCAACAGAGTATATTCTCTTCGAATTATTTGGTGGATATTGAATAGCTAAATCTTCGATTGGATTACTGGCCAATTGGATCTTTTGAGATAATAACTTGGCTTGAGTAAGCATCTTTTTAACTCTCTTCTCACCAGTCTCAATTTGAGCAATATATTTCTCTGATCCTTCCATTTCACCATACTTCTGCCAGAAAATTTCAGCATACTCCTTCACTTCTTCTTCCGTCTTGTTGGAATATTGTTCTGAGATCAATTTGTAGTTATCACGACCATATTTTGCACTGTATTGAACAAAGTTTGTGAAATCTCTTCTTGACCAATTACTGAAGGCAGAATCGATGTACTCCTGTTTCAATTGTTCTTCCTCCTCTGTCAAAGGCTCAGCTTTGTTAATATTTTGTTGTTCCACCTTTCTTTGTAATTCAATCTCCTCAGTGACTTCTTCATCGTCATCAACAAAATCATAAGCGGAAACTTTATAATTGACAGATTTTCTGTAATAACGAAGTTCCTTCTCCAAAAGATCCTTGAGTGCAGGATTGAAGAATTGATGGTCTTGAATGTTAATATTCTTAGGAGCTTTTGGTGCTCTCGGTTGTGGTGTGTTCTTAGTGTTTTGAAGAACATCTTTGTAATAACCATCAACGGAATAAGTTGCCTCTTTTCTTTCCCTCTTTGAGGGGTTGATCCAAAGCATTGTTCCATCATTATTCTTCTTGGCAAAGTTCTCACCATTCCATTCATAAGCAGAGTGTTCCGATGTGAATTTTTGTAAATCGTCCAAACCAAGTTCAGAGTACTTAGCGTTCAACGTTGCTGTTTTCTCTTCACCCTTCTTCAAGATATCATCAATATCTGCATCCAGATTGGATGACTTGTCTTCAAACATCTCTTGTGCGCCGAACTGAATCATTCCCAAAAGATCGTCCTTGTTCGTTCCAACTGTGGCATCCTTATTCGCAGCTCTACCTTGTTGGATAACCAACTGATCCAATCGAAGTTTCTGGGCAGCACGTTCAATGACTTTTTCTTCAATCGCTTTCTCAGTGACAAATCTATAGACATGGACTTGTTTCTTTTGTCCGATTCTGTGAGCACGATCCATCGCTTGCAGATCCGCTTGTGGATTCCAATCAGAATCGTAAAGCACAACGATATCAGCAGAGGTCAAATTGATACCTAAACCACCAGCTCTTGTTGTCAACAAGAAGATGAACTTCTTGGAATCCGGACTGTTGTATTCATCAATAGCGGCAATACGATCCTCATGCGACGTGGAACCATCGATACGACTATATTCGTACTCTCTCAAGAAACAATAATCCTCTAAAATATCCAACAGACGACTCATCTGTGAGAAGATCAACACACGTGAACCCTGAGCTTTCATTTTTTTCAACAATTTATCCAAAACGACCATCTTTCCAGAATTGAAAACTAAATGTTCATCAGTTGTGTATGGAGGACCAGGTTCAGCACCTTCGAAGAGATATGGATGATTACAACATTTTCTCAATTGCATCACAATGTTCAAGAGTCTGGTCTTACCTTCACGTTTACCAGTGACACCATTCACAGCGTCAATGTCCTTCTCTAGCAAGTTCTTATACCATTTCCGTTGCATATCGGACATTCCAACGTACAAGTTCAATTCCTTCTTTGGTAACAATGATTTCTCAACATCAGCCTTGACTCTTCTCAAAAGAAAGGGGCTCAAGACTTTATGTAATTGTTGCACAACGGAATCCTGGTCATCTTCTTCATTATTTTCAAACCATTGATCGAAAGCCTCAGCTTCACCAAAGACATCGGGAAGGATGAAGTTTAGCAATGCCCAAAGTTCATGCAAATTATTTTGTAATGGAGTACCAGTGATAAGAAGTCTATTCTTGGAGTAGAACAGCCTGATGATTTGCGAAAGGGCACTCTCTTCATTCTTAATACGATGAGCCTCATCAATAACGATGTATTGCCATGCGATTTTCTTCAATGCTGATTTTTCTCTGATGATCATTTCGAACGATGTAACCAAAACGTCAAATTTAGCCTCAAGAATGGTTTCTTGTATGATTTTGGTTCTCTCATCTTTAGTACCTTGTAAAACGCAAACATCCACATCGGGCGTCCATTTTAAGAACTCTCTTCTCCAATTGTCAAGTGTTGATTTTGGGACAATGACAATGAATGGTCCATCAATGTTCTTGTAATACCTCAAGTATCCCAAGAATGCAATTGTTTGTAAGGTTTTACCCAACCCCATCTCATCGGCCAATATCCCCGAGAGACTATTCTCATGTAATTGTATAAGCCAGTTCAAACCTTGGATCTGATATTCTCTCAGACTACCTTGAATGAAGCTTGGTGATTTTGTGATGATGGATGTTGGTTGATATTCATCTTCCTCATCTTCTAAAAGTTCAGCATCTTCCTCCCTCTCTGTTTTTCTCCGACGCGTGTTTGTTTTGGATTTCTTCTTTGATGCAGTAGCTTGTCTTGCCTCTTGATCCAATTGTCTAAGAAGTTTCTTGATGGATGGATCTCTGGATGAACGCATATCGAGGAAATGACGGAAAAGATCTGTGAGTCCCAAAAGGTATTTGAATCTCTTTGCGGTATCACTCTTGTCATTAAGTCTCTCCTGTTTAGGGTCTCCTTCGAGGAGAAAACGTTTCTTACGCTCCAATGGGGTTTCCTGTTGATGGGATTGTTAGTGGATTGAACAATTGTGGGTGGGATCGGAAGTGGGACTTACCGTAGTCATTGCTGTTGTGTATCAAAGAGGATAACAAAAGTGGAAAGTATGGGTATGCAAGCGATATGCAGGAGTTTTTGTGGCACGATCTGAAGGATCTGGAGATCGGATGCGGTGACGGTGTCTGTGGGTATGTCCTAGGGCGAAAGAGCGATGTGGACCGTGTGATGTGTGTTTTGTAGTGTTGTTGAGTATTGGAGTTGGAGGGAAGAAACAGGAGTTGGGATATTCCACGCGCGAAAAGACCATCTCTAGGAAACAAAAGCTTATGCGTATCGCGGGCAGGGTAACCTTCGAGCTTTGCCGGGAACACCGGGGCCCCGTCTGTGCTCCGAGCACCCCATCCTCACCGCATTTATGGTCCCCATACGCTATATCTCCACCTGAACCACCACCACACCACATATACTGCCACTGTATGGACTTGTTCGAAACCTCACATCCGTCACTATCCCAATGTCCCGCGAAGATGAGGCAAGAGCCTTCCATTTCGCCGTTTATGACGCGGTAAAGATGATTCCCTACGGGAAAGTAACCTCTTACGGACATATAGCCAAACTGATCTACAGACCCCGTCATTCAAGACATATAGGTCAAGCACTCAAATTTCTTCCCCAGGCTTCAGTCAATCCAACTTATCCATACTCTACTGCCGATGTTCCTTGGTGGAGGGTGATTTCAAGTGCGGGAACAATAAGCCCGAGAGGTGAAGGTGATATGCAGAGACAGGCTGAGATCTTGATGTCGGAAGGTGTTGAAGTTTCGAAGAATAATAAAATCGATCTTAGGGATAATGGCTGGTTTCCTGAAACTGAGTTTGATGACTATTCATAATTACAAGGGTCTCAATAGTGATCTTACAAACAAAACTGTATCATTCTATGTTAATGTAATAAATAATTCAATCAATGCCTAATCATTGGACTCATAGCTTCTGGGAACGGTTCTTGATTATTGATTTTCTTTGACTTGCTCTTTGATTTCGGTTTCGACTTCTTTTGTCCTTGATTCTTTTTGGGTGCATTCTTCTCAGCTCCTCCCATGCTGAAGTTCGCCATTCCTTGTTGAATCTTCTTACTCTCTTCCTCCCACCATTGGGCAAATTCCTCCTCTTGTTGAACCTCTGCTAGTGATTTCCCTCTTTGGATTTGACTCTCAAGGACTCTATGTTCCTCCTCGTGCATAATGCCCATCAATGATGGTGTATTGGTCTGATCCCTCAATGAGGCCTGTGCTTCTTGTTGAGCTTTCAATAACGATGATCTAGCAGTTGAAGGTGTGGATGATGGCGGTGGAGAAGCACGAGATCCCGCAGGTATAGTGTTCCACCCGGTAATCTTTGGCGTTTTAATGACCTCCAGTTCTTCCTTCTTCAATTTCCGACGTTCCTTCTGTGATAATCTTGGTGCACCAAATGTGATCTTGGAAGAAGTTGAAGAGTTTTGGTTCTTGGATGTTCCTGGTTGTCCAGACCATGGACTCGACGACCAAGATGAAGATCCCTCCATTAATGAAGAGGTACCGGGAGATGCCCAACTGGATCTTGTACTCAATCCTGAGCTCTCTGGGATAAATGCAGGTGTATCAGTCCATGATGGGAAACTGCTCGAATTCGCAATTGGAATGGATTTCGATGGTGTTGAAAATGATGGGGTTCTATCACTAGTCGATGAAGATTGTCTCAAATTAAATGATTCCCTTCTTTGAGCCGACGACTTACGACGACGGTTAACAACAGGTTGGAAATCATTATCAGTGAACTCAATCGCAGACGAATCATCCTGTGATGATGATGGCCTTCTTTGCGACTCTGGAATCACAACTTTCACCAATGGAGATGAAGCACTGTACTTTCTCTCATAATCTGCTGCAGTTTGAGATGGCCTCTTGGAACGTTTTGCTGGTTCAGACTTGAACTCCTTCTTGGTGGTTGGAATGTCAAACAATGGAACGAAATCATCACTCGATAGGAAAATATCTTTGAAATCCTGTTTGGAATTGAGGAACATGTTCACCAATGCATCAGTATCACCTTCATCCCATGTCGTGATGTTCACTGGCTTTTCTGCATCATTCGTTTCTCCCTTAGAGTGACACTCAGCAAACACTGCCTTGTTGACTTTTCTCATCCAACGACAATATTTGTCAATCCGCTGAATCACTTGATTCGATAACAATTCATAATTCAAATCACTCAAAAATGAGCCAACATTGTTATAGATGAACCATAGGCATTGTCCAATCAACTTCTGACAATTCAAAGAGTCAGCATGATGTAAGATCAAGAGCACGTTATCAGATGAGATGAAGTCCTTAATCATTAATTGACAAAAATCTTTCAATCCAAACTGCATCAATTCATCACTCAGTTCAATGATCTCAAAACAGAAATTGATCAATTCTGTAGAGTCAGTGATACCTTCAACATCATTCAAGAGGTCCAGTTGTTCTTGACCATATATATAACGTAATGAGACTTCAAACACCTCTTTCCTCGTATGGGTAAAGTCCAAAACCATATCAGCTGACCAACTATTGGAGAAGAGTGTCTCAAAGAATGCATTTCTAGTCTTCAAGATTGGGGACCATGCATATAGTGTTTCATCTCCCTGAACTTTGATTGTGACGTCATTCTGGAAACGATCTTGATTGAAACCTTCAACGAATATATTCACAAGTGGCCTTCCAATATCATCAATCAAATTCAATGATTTCATCAATGATATCGTGGGTTTTTGGAGTTCCTTGATCTCGATGTTTTCATTTGACTCCCAAGGTTTTAAAACTATTCCGTTATAGAGAAATCCCAACATGATCAAAAGTGTTATTGGATGAATGTTCGATGTTGTGATCACACGGTCTTTTATCTTGTGTAGGTCAACACCATTTATGGAAACCCCATGATCATTCAAGGATCTCAAACTATCACAAATCTGAACAATAGCCTTGTGTGCACCGAAGTAGTGTCCGTTCGTATGGAAGAAAACATCGTAGCCCTTTTCATTGTCAGCACTGGGCCCGGGAACCCCAAAAGCTTCGTACATCCCACTGGAAAGCAGGTTCAACATTTCATCTGAAGGTGATTTCTGGAAAGTATCGTTGATGTCTTGGTGAAAATTCCATCTCCTCTTGTAGGCTTTAATCAATGGATCTGTACATGGATCATCTTCCTTTTCATCATCATATTCATTGTGGATATGGAAATGAGAAAGCTCATCATCACATGTTTGAACTTGAGGTTTGTGAAGAAAATCAATATCATAAAGCTCATATATATCATTTTTCATGAGCTCAGTTTGTTTCCGGTGCTCTGTATATGGTTGTAAAGGAGATAGTGATGTGATGTCAACCAGGAATCTGTTCTTAAAAAGCTGGAATGGAAGTGGGTCAACATCATCTTTGATAAAACCAAATGATGCAAAAAGTGAATCACAAGAGACTTTCACGATTTTTGAAGCTTGTTCCACTTTCGTATACTTTATCTCATTGGCTTTCCCTCCATTGGAAATTGAACTCTTGTAAACACATCCAGAATTAGTCGCAATCACAATGGATCCATCTCTCCCGATATCCATATCGATGCATCTCAAATGATCACTCCGTGCACTCCAGATAGCTTTGTACTTGATATTGGAGTTTTTTGAAAACATATCAACACCAAAGATAGAAACACTTCCATCATCATACAGGATTCCAATCTTGGAAGCGTCTTTAGATGCCAATTTCACTATTGATCTTCTCTTAGAAAACACCGTTGGTCTGAAGTATTTGAATTCATCATTGAGCGACTTATGTAGTGGTAATTGAAGTCTCAAGTGATTCCCATTGGTGAAAATATGGCATTCATTTTTGTTCAAGAGGACAATTGTTGCTTCTTCCGTCGCCACCACCTGTTCTATGGGATATTCAAAATCAACTCGACGCGGTGGTTGAGCAATTCCTCTCAGTCTACCATGTGTCACTGTTTCACCTGTACTCACAAAGTCCATTTGACCAACATTGAGACCCCAAATCACAAGAGAGCGATCAAAATATGCACAGCTGTGTATCTTGGAGCAAGCGATACCTTTCACTTTGAGTCTCTTGAGCCCAGAAATCACTCTTTTTGGGGTAGTGCAGAATGTATCCGTCTTACCTTTGACTTTCTCACTTTGATATCCCAGCTGGTAATAGTTGTTCAAGCCCCATGTGTAGAGATGTCCTTCTGATGTCAAAGCCAACGTGTGATCATCACTGACGGCAACACTTTGAATATGATACCCTTCGAGATCTTGAACACTAGTGAAGGTATAGCTGGGTAGTGACGTTCCATTTCCAAGTCTTCCTCGTGACGCATTTCCAGCAACCGAGATATTGTTGGTCCTCTCGTTTGTTAACAGCACAGAATGGTTTTTTGATATAGCAAAGTCCTTCACACGTGGATTCACCAGCCTGTCAGCAACACTTAGGTTTGTATCATTGATACGATGATTCGGTATCACCACTTTGTATGGTGATTTCAATTTATCTCCCGCATCGCCAGTACCCAGTTGATAGTTGACATTCGCCCCAAACGTGTATAGATTTGATCCACCTCTAGAATCCTTATCAAACCACATCAAAGGATTCTCCATCTTGATTTCATTCGTGGCTCTGGGTTCATAGTTCGTATCATTCTCTCCAATACTCTTTGGAAATATCTTGAGATTGCTGAGAGAATATTGCAAGTGGTATATATCCATACCCGTCAATCCATTACGATCTTTCACTTTGGCGATATCATGATCATGGTCGAGCAGCAGTCTTGCACAGCTGAGCTTTCCGTAGTAAATGGCATAGTGAAACGCTGTCCATCCGTTTTCATAGTCCTTGATACCAAATTGATTGTTTGGATTAGCCAACAGTGCCTTCAGCAGGTCAAACCGCCCCAGTAGACACACTAGATGGATGATGGTTCGTCCGAAGACATCGCGTTCGGTGACGCCTTTCTTTGTGAGGACCCGTAACTTCCCAGCCAGCGAGGAGTCTGTATTTTTCTTCGGTGGCATGGCCTTTGAGGTTGATCTCTGGTATGATATAGACGAATAGCTTGCTATTGTTGGAATCTATAAGTATGAAACGTGGGATGGCACTGATCAAAGTCCGGAGGCACTATTGTTGGCAAACCTCGGGGGTCCCGGCCCGACGCGATGAGCTCGGTCAAGCATGGGCTATAGTAACTAAAGAAATGCTATCTACGTCCAAAAGTTGCATTATAAAAATCAAAATTGTGTCTTTAAGTATCCTCGTATCGCATACATTTATTGGACTCTCTCCTTTGGCAAGATATTCACCATGAGGTCACTTGGCTTGTTGCTGACAACACCGACAATCTCGCTTTGAACATTCTTGTAAGTCTTGATATCATCAAAGTACTTGTCGAACAAGTATGAGGAATCCAATGGACCACCCTTAGCTTCTGGATGGAATTGGGTGGAGAATATTGGTCTGGTGGTGTGGATCATACCCTCGTTAGACTGATCGTTCAAGTTGACGAAGTATGGGGTCCAGTCGGATGGCAAAGTGGTCTCATCAACAGCGTAACCATGGTTTTGAGAAGTGATGTGACATTTTCCTGTGGTCAAGTCCAAAGCTGGAATGTTGTGGGCTCTGTTACCGTACTTCATCTTTACGGTCTTACCACCAGCGGCAAGAGCGAGCAATTGATGGCCCAAACAGATACCAAAGATTGGACCTTGGTAAGATTCCATAGTCTTTTGTAAGTTGTGGACAGTAGCAGAACAGTGAGTTGGATCACCTGGACCGTTAGAGATGAAAATACCGTCAAAGTTGCTGGCAATATCTTGGATTGGGTAGTCATATGGGAAGACAGTGACAGAAGCACCTCTGGAGACCAAAGATCTGAGAATGTTCTCCTTGACACCACAGTCAATGACGGCAACGTGGTAATCACCAGTAGAGGCAACATGGAATGGAGCCTTGGTAGAAACCTTGTGGACTAAGTTGACAGAACCTGGATCAACGAAAGCCTCATCTTGGTCAGCATCGTATTCCTCACCAACAGAGATACGGGCCAAAGATGAACCTTGTTCTCTCAAGTAAGTGACGATAGATCTAGTATCGACACCAGTGATGGCGGCAACACCCTCCTTTTGACACCACTCAGACAAAGATTGAACAGCTGTCCAGTGGGAGTATTTGAGGGCGACATCAGCAACGACAATACCGATACATTGAGCGTTTGGAGACTCGAAGTACTTCAACAAGTTGTACTCATCACGAGTCTTACCAGAAGGGACACCATAGTTACCAATCAAAGGTTGAGTGAAGACCAAGATTTGGCCTTTGTATGATGGATCAGTCATAGACTCTGGGTAACCAACCAAGGAGGTGGTGAAGACAGCCTCACCGGAGACGTTTTTGTTAGCACCGAAGGAGAAACCGTTGAAGACTGGACCATTTCTGATGGCCAAAGTGGCACGATCGAGTTGGGTGGTAGATGTAACGTTTGAAGAGCTGGTGGCCAGAGCACGGACCACACTTGATCTTTGGAAAACTGGCTTGGATCTCAAGATTGTTCTGGCAATAAGGGATGACATTATTCTTTAATTTATTAGTATTTGTTTCTTTCTTTTTTGTATTCTTGTTTGTAGATTCAGTGTTGGCTTGTTTTCCAAATGTGATCAGATATGTAGTCCTGGCAAGTGAATTCGGTCACAAATTTCATAAATTTGTACCAATTGTGTGCAAATGGGATAAGCTGCCTATAGGGTGGGTATAAGAAGCCTGAAGGTGGTTCAAAGTTGGTGATGAGCTCAAGTGAGTCAGTGATCTGGCGAAGCGCGGGCAGCGAGAGAGGTTTTTATACGGCGGCTTGGCCAGCCTGCTTATCGGGGGCCTCGAAAATTTTTCAGAATTGACTCACGCTGCCGAGCCTGGCGGGATTCGGGAAGCCCGAGGGGCGGTCCCTGCCTAGCTTCATGGCCCTGGGCAGAGGGTGAGGGCCGCTCCTTCTAAACTTCAAACTACGCCGTGTCACGCAAGTGGTGACATAATTGACATATCGTCATCCTTCCCACATCTACGATCCTTATCCAAAAATCAACAGATAAACACTACCCACTAGTAAAATATCCCTTGGAATTCACATACATCTTCTAATAAAACAAGAACTATAATCTATTATACAACATCAAGCTGTTGTTTGCTGAGAGATCTGATATACTTCTCCTTCTCCTTTTCTAATTCCTTGATACTGATAGCGTCATCTTCAACTGGGCCATGTTTAATCAGCCATTGTTCATCCTCTTCAACCGTGCCCAACAAGTTCAACACAACACTGTATAGGTCAGCGATAACCAAGTCAGTCTCCTGATCGATATCACTTTGTGTTTTTCTTTGAATGTACTCGTACAAGGCCTCAGATGCTCCTCTGTAGTTACCACAACTCAAGCGGTGTGAATATAACACTTGGTAGAACCACAATGACTTCTTTGGATCTTCTGATTGTGCTCTCTCCCAGATGATTTCCTCCAATTGTGGATCCTCTCTGAGGAAATGAAGATCGTTCAATTTGCGGATCTGTTGATGTTTGCACATGGAGTATAGGAACTTTGTCAATGCCTCTTTGCGTAACTGTGGATCTTTGATGTTCTGTAAAGCATTATTCGCTATCACAAAGTCCAATTTCTCAACTGCAATGGTGAAGAGAGTATATGATTCGTTCTCCAAGTATTTCTTGTCGAATCCTGTTCCGTTTCTCTTCTCGGCCAAAAGGGTCATCAAGTGTTGTGCTTGATCAAAGTTCAAATTGTTGAGGAATAGAATTGCAACGTTCAAGTAGTACTTCCCAATATTTGGATTGAAAAACACAGTGAACTCTTCAATTGGTTGGAAGATCGACTTCTCCTGTGGTGATAATGTGTGCTTGGATATAGCATCTGCATAATTCGTGAACAATTTGGCAGCTTTCACCGGTTGGTTGGTCTTGAAGAATAGGAGTGCCTTGAAGAAACTCAAGATTGGTGAAGAGTTGAAATACCTGCTGAAGCGCGACAACACAAGGTGTGAAAGATCTTTCGAAATCAGAACTGAGATAAGACTATATAAGAATTCTTGTGTGCAGATGATTGGAATGACTTCGTTGCTGATTAAATTTGACATCGATCTATGTGGTGTTGGATATCCCGTTGTATAATTGAATGAAAGCGCTTTTGCCACAAGGTTGTGTGAGCTAGTAGCGGCTTCCTCAAGTTGAACGTCACCTGAAACAGGTGAGAATGATATCTCTGAAGCCTTTCTGAACAATTCATAGCTCATCACTAGATGGATCACCTCCTTTGAAATATCAGTCAGTGCAGTTTTATTGTCGAAATCAAGAACCAGGAGAATGATCAACAATGAAAACAAGATTTCATTCTGAACTTCAACCAAATCTCTAGTCACCTGGACAAAGATATCAAGTCCTAATGGGGATAGCTTTGATGTGACTCCTGGTTGAGGAGATCCATTAGACACTTGTAACCCCAAAATGTCTTTCACCAACTTCAAGACATTATCGAACTGTGACAATTCCTCCACGAGTTTTCCCAAATTCTCAGGGTTGATCTGATCCTTCAAGTTCTTTTCATAGATCGTAGATAGAACGGAATCGGTATTATGATCAGGATATGCAAATTTTCTCAAAATGTCATTCTTAACGTTCGATAAAGTGGTATGTGAGAATGTATTCTTGAACTCTGTGATAACGTTCAAGAATTTTAAAGACTCTGAAAAAATTGCAAATGGCCCGACATCATTGGCTTTCAAGTGTTTGTTGTATTGTAAAAGTTCACTTTCAGAGACTGACCTGATCTGTGAAAAGCTTTGACGATTAATGAGTAAGAACAAGTCGGATTCAGTGTCAATGTATATCTTCAATGGCTCGTCAGCTTGTTTCATCAATTCTTGGCATAAGGAATAGAATCTCGACCATTGGGTCTCAAGAGTCAATTCATATTTTGGATTGAGTGTGATACCGGTACTTATCGATTTGATAACTCTATCGGTCAATGGCAGGTCGTCCGAACCTTCAAGGGAATCCTGCTGTGAATGGAAATGTCTTTCAAAAATTGGTAAAGCAGTTCTGATTATTTGATTTGAATAGAGACCACTTCTGAATAGCTTTCTGATGTAGTACTCTGACCAAGACTCGTTCAACCCTTTCTCAATCGTGAGCTCGGAATCATGGACTCCATACCAATGAGAGTTCGAATTCTCATCAAGTTCCAAAGTTTGAACAAGAGATGAAGTGTTGCTCTTCCAAAGAACCCAAAGCTGTAATGCGTTTTCATATTTCGTCAATTGGTAATCACCAACAAGCCAAATGGAGTTCTCATCAGGGATTGAAACATCGAATGTGAACTTATCGCCAAGGTCATTGAGATCGAATTGGTCCTCATTGATAGAGAAGACTTTGAAAACACCTTTACCCAACGGCAAAAACACTGTCAGATAAACCGTTGTTGAGCCAAAAATCGTGATTGTTTGTATATCCAAGAGCTTTGTTGGTTTTGAGTCCAATGTTCCTCTTGAATCTGACTTGGTTGGTATGAGGTCAGTAAGAGCCTTCTCAAATATCAAACTATGTGTCTTCATGGACCATATTCTCAAATTACCATTGACTGTCACTGTGAGCAAATGCTCTTTGAAATTCAACACATCTATCACCGTCTTCTCGGTAATGTCATTGTCTGAAAAGAATTGGTTCTTCTTGCTCCATGGTTTCCAAAATTGACCAAGACTTTCCAAATATGAATTATCATTAAAGATTATAGGCTCAAATTCGAAATCATCATCTCTTTGAAGCCCAATGATACCACCATCTTTCAATAACACAACAAGATAATCGAAAGAATAGGAATGCAAAATATGAGGTTTTCTTATATCAAACCCATATGGTTGTGAAATCTTTGTCCATTCTTGATAATTTTGTGATGCGATTGTTGATTGAGAATTCTTCAAGAAATCAATTGCCTTGACGATCAGTGTGATGAGTGCTCCAGTTTCAGTGATGATATCGACCACGACTGCTGGTTCGTCATTTTGTATGATGTATTGGTTGATTGCAAGACAATTAGGTTTGATCCGATCTGGAAGATTGATCTTCAAGGATCTCAATGGTAATTGAAAGTTATTCGTTATCACAAGTGGCTCAAAAACCATGGAGAAGCCTTCCTCGACAACACGATAATTGATCTTCTTTGGGACAACCTCACCTCCGAAATCCAAGAGTCCTGTCTCCGCAGTGGTCAAAGCCAATTTGAATCTCTGTTCAGGATCGAGATCGAGACCCTCGGTGGCAGCAACTCTAGCCGTGCTCCACAACTGGCGGGCCACATCGAGCTCCAGCAAGTCGGGCGTCTCGCCAGACACCAATGATCTGACATGCCTAGTCACCAGTGCCATCTTGGTTGTGTGTGTGTGTAGCGCCCAGTGGAGCTCTTCCGTAGTGGCTCTGGCTCTGTTGATGTTTGTTTACCCTTAAAAAAGTGCCCGCGAAGCCCTGGGATCCCGCGGTGCGCTAGCCCTAACAAGCACGGGTAACCCCGGCGCTGTTTTTCGCCCTTTTTAATTCCGAAAATTTTTCTTCTCTTCCACCCTCACACTCGTTCCAACCTCCAACCGATCCAGCTACCACCTTAGCACTGGCCATTCCATCATACTTACGGGCTCCAATGCGACTTTGTCCCTGGGAAGTATGAACTATGGGTAAGTCGCTTTCTCCACCACTGTTTCCATCCATATCAAACGTTTCCATTCCACATAACAACACAGTACGTCCTTCAGGCTCTCTCATGGTTTGTTCATGTGTATATAGCACTGAATGATGATCCAACAAAAAATTTCAAACTAGAGTATGTGAATATTTAATGATCGTAACTTATAATCTGATCAGTGTTAATAATCAACTATATCTCATGTTCAAATTTCCTGTGAGATTCTGTTTACACTATGGACTGTGTGATGATGTTTTGGTTTGAATTCTTCGGTAATTTGGTGTCCTTCCATCTCACGATCTTTGGACTAACTGTTGGTATCGAATAGCGACTTATTGAAGAATACAGGTGTATTCCCTTCATTCTTCCTATACAAAAGAGCTACGGGTTCTTTCTTTCAACACATTGGAGGAATTTTGAGACTATAAAGTGACCGTTCCATATTGACAATGTTTCGACGAAGGTTCATGTTTTGAATTGAATAATTGAAATGTTTTGTTGTTGTTCTCTAGATGATGATTGAAATAAACTAAGCTGGAATTACCTACTGATAACTTCTTGATTGATAACGTTTAACTCTTGCTGATTGAACATATAACAACAAACATTGATTTCTTTCAATATCATTCATCCCTTTGACATACATTGACTGGATTGGTTTGTGATCTTTCATGGATCATCTTTCAACATTACAATTCATGGTCCTTAGAAGAACTTTTGTCTCTAACTTACAATGAATAGGAGTTCATTTTTTCTTTATGACTTTACTTTTTCCAACCTGGCCACTCATTGATTCACTTTTAAGCTTTCTCTTCTTTTGACTTCGATTTGGAAATGACGATCCACAGCACTGGGCACTGAATAATTTCATGAGTGACACGCTTTTTTAAGTGGGCCTAGAAAACCCACGCTACCGATCCATATGAAGTTCAAGAAAGAGAAGTTTTCCAATTTGATTTATATCCATTTCTCAAAGTGTATGTATCTTTTTTTGTGCAACTGAATCCCAACCAATTCAACCATGATGTCACAGTTTGTTTGTTCTTGATGATTGATTTTTATGATGATACCTTATAGATGACGAGTCAGATCCCGGATTCCGGATGACGATACAACTATTTCAATACCATTCATGCCTATCTGATTATATCATTTGTCAAAACATCATGTCTTTTCAATATCAATGAATGGTTTTGTTGGGTGTTGGATTTCCGATTTCAGCTTCGGTGTTGATTGATGAACCAAATACTAACTGTCACTATAGCATGAATGATTTTATTGGTCAATTTGATTTGGTTATTGGAAAAAGGTTTTTCTGATTTTTGATTCTTTGTTTGGTTATTTGTCAATGTTTAATTGGAGAAGTTTATTCAATGGTTGTTTTGGGTGACTCTAAATGATGATACCGAAATAAATTAAGACAAGCATATGTCCAAATTCATTTGATGACGATAAACTATTTCCTGTCTGATGTCACTCGTTTTCAATTGTTTTTGTGATAACTCTCCATTAAACGACATATACACCATTTCATGAATCATTGATGGATCAATCAATTTCTTTCTGTGACTTCATCAATTCTATTTTTTACATTTTCAATAGGGTAAGTTTTCCATTTCATGGTCTTTCAAGTTTCAAATTCATATGATTGTTAGTATATGATGACTTACCACATTCACGACGGTCAACTGCGTCTCGCCTCGTTAAGGCTATGACTTTGATGATAATTCGCCCCTGACAGGGCGTGGTCCTGACTACACAACAACATTCATATGATTTGTTCTTGAAGACAATTATTAACTTTATTGACCGAGGTTTCTAACAATTGCTCTTCTAGTATGTTTCTTTAATCTAATCAATCCATGGGGAGATGTGATATCTAATGGGCTACAGTGATGATTTATAACCGATTAGTCTTTATGAACACATAGGATTAAAACTTTTTTTAGATTTGCATGTCAGTCTGATATGTCTTCCATTTCATATAATTTCTTCCCGTTGATGGATTACCAGTGTGCTTTTGTACCATTTACTAACATAGTATTCAAGGGTTTATATAATTTATCTCGATCCAATCACACATAGCTAACCAGTTATGTAGCTACATTAATATCGCCGAGATGAAGCATTGGTGAATTCCGATCGATAATCATCACTAAAGGGCATAATAAAGCTTTTATAAAATTTTATATTTCGTTAGTAATACATACGAATGAAGAAAAAAGTAGTGGCCTGTTCTTTTCGAAACTGTTGATCTTTGATGGGGAACCCCGGCCCGGAGCACCACGTTCGGACTTTGTGAAGAAAAGTGAACCATGTGGGATGGTAACGCCGGGTCTAGGGTATCACCAGGTAATCTCTATAGCCAACCTACAAACCAAACAATTCGTAAATGCAATCAATCAATCAGTATTAGCTCTGATAAGTGATAATCAACCATTATTCATCGTATTACCACTCCCCTTTGCATGACTCTCTGTAAACTCATCCCATTGTCTCTGTTTATAAGTCTCTGCGTCCAATTTCTCATAATCATCCTCATCATCGTCATCACTTCCTGCTGGACCATCGTTTCCACCACCAGAGATCATGCCACCATTAGCCAGCTCTTGTTCTAAATAATCTTCCACCGTCATCGTTGGAAGGTATTGGCCTGTGCCGAAGACTTTCTTCTTCAGATCTGACCTCTTGACTAGTGTGAATGGTTTCAAGATCTTACCTTCTTTGCTCAACACATCTTTGTTTATCTGTTCTAGTTTCTCTGTGTATTCTGGATCGTTTGAGCGGGATTTGAAACGGTCATCTTCCGGTTGTAATTCTTCAATCTTTGGTTCTGGAATGTTTTGCAATATTTCCAATTCTTGTGTAAGGACTCTGATGTTATCAAACGTCTTTATCACAAATAGAGTCAGTTGCTTTGTGTATAACTCACGGATCTCATCCTCATCAGCGTTTTGATATTCTTGATCATCATTCTCAAGTTTCTCCAATACTTCCAATTGAGAAGTTAATTGTCTTTCCAGTTTGAAGTTGGCAATCTTCTCATCCCTCCTGAGTGCGGCAGATTCGTGTAGTGTCTGTATTTCAAATGGATTGGACTTGAGCTTGTCGTATTTATTCACTTGATCTTTGGTTAAGAGATCATAGTTGTTCAAGTTGGTAAGGAAGTATAAGGAACTCACGATGCTCTTCTTCAAATTGTAAACCTTTGATGGTTCGTTCATCTCACTGTACAAGTTCGCCAAATGGTAGTCGACCGTCAAATACTTGATCTCAGACGTGGTGACCTCTTCCAGTGTCTCGTTCGAGGAGAAGATGCCCCTATTTGCCACTGTGGTCTTCAGGTCAATGAAAAGCTGGATGACTCTGAGCAGCTCGTCCTGGAATGGTTTGGCGTCCCGGCGGCTCGGAAGGTTTTGGAGCAAGGCCTGTGCCCTGATGGCATCGTGGTATACCTGAGTGAGAGTCCTGTTGCTCATTCGCCGCTGGCGTCACCTGTTCGTGGTTACTATCGTAGTGGTGTCGGTTGTGAGCGGCCCGGCAAAAGATGCTCCACATTTCTCATATACAAAAGGACACCGTCCTCCAGATACCTCACAGGCGATCTGCTGCGTCCTGTCATTGTCACACTCCTATCACCCCATATCCATCCAAAAAAATGGCCCTACCAAACGTCTACTTCAACAAAGACTCGGATTCCTTCGCTTTCTCCACCGCCAGAACCCGCTGGGTCAAGATTGTCCAAGACGCTATTGATGATGTCCAGGCCACCGTGTCCGCCTCCTCCAACGCCACTCTCAAGGCCCAGGGGCTCACCATCGAAGAAGGTCTCAAGGCTCTCAAGGATTCCATCAAGTCTGACGGTGAGGTCAAACCATTCGCCAACCTCACTTTGAAACAATACAAATCCTACAACAAGGCATTGGAGGGACACAACTTCACCTGGTTATCTGGTCCATGGTTGGTTTTGGAGAACTACTTGTATCGTCACATCAATGACTTGTTCATCCAACAATCACATTGGTTCAACTACGATCTTTTTGACAAGTTGAAACAAGGTTCTTTCGAATCTTCCGCTGCTGGTGTCACCGAATTGGCCATCCGTTACACTCAATTGAACGAACAAGTCCAATCTGCCAAGGAGATCCCAGAAGCTGCCAAGAAGATCCTTTTCAGAGAATTAGCTGAGATCTCATTATGGGGTAACGCTACCGATTTGTCATTGTTGGCTACTGCTACATTGGAGGATATCTCCTCCATCCAAGGTGCTGAGGCTAGAAAGAAATCTGAGGACAAGATCCTCACGAATGATATCGATTTGGCTTATGAGCAATTGACCACAAGTGATAAAAAGGTCAAGAGTGTTGATTTTGTCTTGGATAACTCTGGATTCGAACTTTACACCGATTTGGTCTTTACTTTGTTCCTCCTCGATTTCAAATTCGCTGACAAAGTCACCCTTCACACTAAGGATATCCCATGGATGGTTTCAGATGTCAACATTAAAGACTTCACCATCTTGCTGGGTCAATTGAAAGATGTTTCATTATTCAAGGAGCACAGAGATGAACTTGACTTCTTCATCAACAAGGTTGAATACTACTATAACGTTGGTCAATTGACTTTGGAAACTTCCCCATTCTGGACCTTGGACCTCGATTTCTGGGGTATCGACCCATCAGAGACCGAGTTTGGCGGTGCTGAACTTCACAAATCCCTCTTGGAGTCCTCATTGGTTATCTTCAAGGGTGACATGAATTACAGAAAGCTTACCGGTGATAGAAGATGGCCATCAACGACCAAGTGGACAGAATCCATTGGTCCATTGGCCAAGACCGGGTTAAAGATTCTCAGTTTGAGAACCGTCAAGGCTGATGTGCTCGTTGGCTTGCGAGAGGGTGTTTATGAGAAGGTTTCTGAAGAATGGGCCACTCATGATGACAACAGATTGGCTTGGTTGTACTCCGGTAAGTACGCCGTGATCAGTTTTTCCAGTGGTGATAACTAGCTACATAGAGGTTCTCATTTCTAAATACATTTATAAATTGTTGATAATATTCGTTGTAGGCTTAAACTGTACAGGCTCAAGTCGAAAGCTAGTAGATGGTGTTCAGATGATAGTACTTCAATGTGGTGTCCGGTTTCCTGAAGTTACAATCCGTTTTCCTACTTGATGATAATTTTGGTCAACAACCGTGCCTATATATGGAAATGCACTCTTGGTTCTTTGATTTTATGATAAATGAGAGGAATTACAAGTCCCTTGGGAAATAGTTTTGAAACCTTTTTTTCTGTTGAATAATTGTATTTTACTAAGTTGTGATTCATCAAAATATTTTTAAGATGTCGAAAATAATTATTCATTTATGATTGAAAAATATTTACAAATATTAAATCTTAAATTTCGAAAATAATTGAGAGGCAATTCGGATTGTTTCCAAGCAGCCTTCGTATTCAAACACTTAATCCTGAGTCAGTCACTATTTAAGACAATTCCGTTGGAGTTATACAATTCTCATGGATTTTCGAGCAATAACTAGAGATTTTGATCTTCCCGGGAGAATTTTCTTTCGATATCTTCCCTTTTCGTCCAAGACCGAACACTTGTATAGTAGCTTCGAGTAGAATATGTGCTACGAATTTACCATTTCTGTCCGGCAATTGGTGAAAAAAATGAACAACATATATCAAATCTCCAAAATTCCTTTCGGGTTCAAGATCGATCTCCTCCACGAACACCATTTCAGCAGTTGATGTCACAGGCAGGCTTGAAGATTCATCCTCTGCAAGAGCGATTTTATTGAATCGATGACACTTAATCTTGTTAGAATGAATAGCCTTGGTGAGGTCAATCCGATCATCATTATTCAATAGCACATATGCTAGAAGACAGTGGCAATCAAACCGTTTCAGAAAACCTGAACATGGATTTGGCCATGCAAAACACCCCTAATGTGCTCCTTGTACTTAAATTTCAATGAATAATCGATCTAGACTACATAACCAGTAAATATTTGATTCTTTGGTATCACGGAAGATCCTTCCCTTACAACTTTTGCCTTATAGGGGTTCTTTTCACTGATTAGGTTTCGAAAAAATCAATGTTGAAAAGAAACATTGGGCCTTCGCAGAGATATATGACTGTGAAATGATATATGAAAAAAAGGTATTCGTTCTGATCAGAGCATGAACTTTTCAACTTTTGAGTACAAAGGACAAACTAGTAGATTGTAATATCTGGCGGAATCCGGAAAAGCTTCGAACTTCTACAAAAGGCTTGCGGCTCAAGTCAATAGTCAATGGTTAGAACATAAAAGTTAGTAGTAGATATTGTGGCAACCAAAGATAGACAGCCTTGTGCCTTGTCCCCCCGGTCCACCTGCTACATATCCGGCCGACTGATGCCATTTGGGCAAGCTTCCCGAAAGGGATACATCCAAGATTGTACTAGCTCCAACATAATATTTGAGTCTTTACCTTTACCGTGACATTATATGGAAGTTTAGGCGCTGATGTTCTCAATAAGTTAGAACTTATTTTGTATTCTAAACCCCTATCGCCTCCAAAAAAAAAAAGTTTTCAGTTTGTTATTGATCATTAATGATCGATTTATCAAAGAATCAAAACTGTATAGGCATTACCATCACAATTTGGTCATATCTAATATTACTCTACAATACGAGAGCTCTACTATTCATTTCTTCACATTAAAAGTTCCAAGTACATATTATTTTCCAACTGAATCGCCAGCTTGTGGTTGTGGTTGAGGTTGAGTTTGACCAGGCATCATGAATGGGAATGGGAAAGGCATAACGGGTTCCTGTGCTTGACCAGTATTTTGTCGTTTTGATGGATCATTCTCCTCTGTGATTGGCCTTTTTATTCCTCTTCTCTCTCTCTCTTCTTCTAACAACTTTTCCAATTTCAACTTCTTCTCCTCATCACTCTTTAACGAATCGAGATAGATATCTGGCTTGGAACAATTTGGACAGATGAAATCACTCGATAGTAGGGAGTCTTCAATCGTGTCTCTGGAATATGTCTTGGAACAACATGGTGTTATAACTGGATCTTGCATTGCTTTACCACTTATCGGATCTATAAGCTCAGCATCAATATCTTTCAATGAGTCCAGTTCGTTACTCTTATTGGCTTTCTTCTTGAATGATTCCCATGCTCTTGTATCGGCAACTTGACGCACGTATTGACCATCTTCATTCATCAAATATGTATTGTTAGCATCGTTTTCATCTGGCTTTTCAACAGTTTGTAAGTAGGTCTTCGGAATACCTGTTGTTCTTTTGATTCTTTTGCCTTCCCAGTTTGGATCATCATTGGTTGGACAGTTCTTGATCCAATGGTCTTTAGATCCACATCTATAACACATATATCCTGGTGGTGGTACATCCTCCAAAGAGCCACCTGTTCCCGCGGCGCCTGGTGCCGCCGTTGGTTTGTTGTAAATGGCTGTGGCTCCGGACATGTGTTGTTGAGTTTGTTTCCATTGATCATCTTGGTTGGAGAACATCATTGCGATACGTTCTTCTTCGGTCATTGTGGTTGGGTTATTAGGTTGAGGAGTGGAATGGGTGTTGTTATTGGTCTCCTTGTTTAATGTGACCTTGGTGATGCGTGGTTTACCGGTGACATAACGAGATCCATTACCCCTACCTTGTCTTGCTGGTGGTGAGCGTCTTGCAATGACAGATGAGGATCTTGCCAGGACTAGCGTATCATCTGCATATTCCTCCTCTGTGTCGTTGTTGTAGAGCCTCAGGTCAAACTGTGTACCGTCTCCCAATCTGTTCTCGGCGATGATCTCCTTCTTGAGATCAAACACCGTGATACCCGTACCGTCGAAAAGGATACGGGACATGTTTTTCTGTGAACGAAACCTGTAGAATATCGTGGAGGACATTGTGCTCGTGTGTGACGGGTAGGGGTTCCCTTGTGTGCCCTGTGTAGTGATCAGCACTGTTAGCGTAGTTGAAGTTCAGGGCGAATTTGAAAAAGCCCGAAACAAAAACAAGAACTTCAACTCCAACAACATCCTACGCCACCGAGCTACACAGGAGCAGAGGATGAGTGCCCCAGCATACTACGAGATCTACAGAAGAAGCACCGTGGGCTCTTCTCTCACCGATGCTCTCGATACCCTCATCTCCGACCAGCGTATCCAACCACAGCTGGCCATGAGGATCCTCAGCAACTTTGACCGTGTGGTGAGTGAAAACCTCAAGGAGCAGGTCAACTCCAAGCTCATTTTCAAGGGCCATCTCCATACATACCGTTTCTGTGACGATGTCTGGACCTTCGTCATCAAGGACGTGGATGTCAAGCTCGACGACACCACCTCCATCAAGGCTGACAAGATCCGTATCGTGGCATGTAACTCCAAGAAGGCTGGTGATAAAGAGTGATTTATCGTCCTTCTCTGAAAGACTTCGGTTTATTTGTGCTTGATACAATTGTTTATTACCCTCTGTTTGTTTCTATTTGCTATCCTTTTAATGTATTTTATAATGACTATTTCTTCAACTTCATTGTACTCTCTAAGTGCCTCATATTAGCTCGCTCTTGAAAGGGGAAAATAGTACCCTTGAAGGATAGCCGAGAGCATATAACATCCTAGTTGCTACAGAAATGTCTATGACTTAACTGACATCTTCAGATCTAATAAACTGCACTTCTTACCCTTTTAGATAGCATTATCGTATGCACAAAACCACCCTCTTTCATTCCATGGGTGGATATAATTGCTGACAAAGAAGCGGCCCATCACGAAACGCCGGCCAAAAAATCAAAACAAAAAGTTTATCACCAAACGAGAAGGAGATCTACACATCAGAAAGGCACACTCTCCCTAACAAACACATCAATTGAAAGAGCCTATCCAGTATGAGTGCTTATAACCCATCCCAATTTAACGCTACCAGCTTCGATCGTTGGAATTTGGATTATATCAAAGTTAGTATATCTTAGCCGCCGTGTATGGCATATGTATCGCGTGCCGCTGAATATTTGTTCTATCGACATCCGTATCATGACATTATGGTACACAATGTGGTTTTCAATGAATAGAAACTAACGGATCTAGCATCAAAATCCATTCTTACATCATAAGCTATCAAACTTGAAGCCAATCACTCAATTCCTAAACCCTACCAAGATCTCACCACCAAAATCATTTGGAGAATGGAAACAACGTGCAGTTGGTAACTTCTACTACTTCCAATCAAACTACTTGGTCATTTTAGGATTAGTCTCATTGTTCAAACTTTTCCAAAATCTCTACCTATTATTGGCTTTGACGGTCTTAACTGGTGGTGTTCTCGCTTTACAGAAATATCAATTGGATGAGATTGAGATTGCTGGTTATTCACTTGTGATCAATAAGAACTATGTCTACTTGGCCTTGTTGGGTTCCACTATACCCATCATTCTGTTCTCATCTCCGATTTCAACGTTGTTAAGTTTGATCACTATTTCTGGTGCTATCGTAGTTACCCATGCTACGTTGTTCAATATCCAGGCAGAAACCAGTTTCAACGAGAGTCCTGTTTAAATCGAAGGTTGGAATAGTCTTACTAATAAATTCACTCATTAAATGATTTTAGAATTTGAATATATAGCAAGTAGTAGATTCAACAATATTCGTGAGGTCGATCAAGATCATATAGTTATGGTGTGCGGGTGCTATATCCAAGCAGTGACGTAGAATATTCATCAATGACATAACCTCCCATAGTGAGAGATGATTGATTGCGTGCGTGAGTGGTGACATGTGTAGAAAATCCAACTTATCGTAGGTCAAGCGCCACACCCAGAACGTCGTGGGCGGCGGGGCAGCTAATTCGCGAACGGTGCGGTTGGGACGGGCGGAGAAGTGCTGGAACAATCTATTCTCCATGAAACACACACCACACTCACTCCAACCACTGATACACAACTACGAACCACTCTCACGCTCCAATTCCCACACCCAGTGCATATCGACACACTCAAGCGAACCCGTCACAGGAGAATCCACAGATCAACACCCCTACCGCCCTATTTTTGGTCTACCAGCTAGTGAAACTGCCACTCCACCCAACCACTCACACCCCAGTATCACATCTGAAACCACCGGCGGCTAATCAGAAAAGGTCATCAACAACCTCCACCGATCAGCTTAGTCCACTACAACTCCATTCTGGACCTTCATTGAGCTTGATTCAATCAATCTGGTTTCATTTCTCGTTGTTTTGGATCTAATTGTGCTTTTTTGCCCCTATTAAATTCGTGAGTCATATCGATATAAACAACACATCAAAACACATCACAACATCAGCCAATTTTTTAACGAAGTTACGCCATCGGGACAATAACACATTAGACAAAATATAATCAAGTGCTAGACCAACAATCTACCAATACAGAACAATTTCAAAGAAATTCGAGCACTGAGATTATATTTACCCCACAATATCAGACTCAATCTTATAACACATCACACATATATCTCGCATACATCACACAATACATCACAGAATTAAGTTCTTTCGATCAACGAAACAAACAAACAAAAAAATAAAAACATTTCATTCGAGTTTCGATTCAATCACATCACATTTGCATGATTACACCAGGTTTAATCACATTTTAAATAACACAACTTTGCTTTTATACCACTTTTTTACAACACACACACATACAGATCATCACAATAACCAATGGCTTCTGCATATGAACTCTACAAAGAGGGAAGTCTCTTGAATGACAGATACAAGAAGTTGGAAGACATCAGTGAAGGGTCCTACGGTATCGTTTCATTGGCAAAGGATTCAAAACAACACAAACTTGTTGCCGTTAAGTATATCTTCAAGTTTCAAAGTGAGTCAACTCCAACGAAAGGATCACAGTGGTCAAGATCTATGACGGAACTCACGGAGAAGATGGATGATGATATCTGTGAAGAGGCTTTGCACGAAATCGATATCCATCAGAAATTAGGGTTCCATAAGAATATCATTTCCATTGTGGAATGTTTTGATTCCTTTATCATTTTGGAATACTGCTCACGTGGTGATTTATACGAAGCTATCAAAGCCAACATTGGTCCAACCAGTACAAGAGATATCATCAATGCATCACTGCAATTGATCAGCGCTGTTGAATTTGCTCACAATGCCGGTATTTACCATCGTGATATTAAACCTGAAAACATTTTGATTGCTGATGATTTTACTTTGAAGCTGTCAGACTGGGGGTTAGCATCCGATAAGAGAATCTGTACAGATTTTGGTGTTGGTTCCGAGAGATACATGGCACCTGAATTGTTCGATGAGAAGAATTTGGACTTCTACGATGCTGCCAAGTGTGATATTTGGTCAATTGGTATCTGCATCTTGAACATTGTCTTCCATAAAAACCCATTCAGTGCTGCAAATGAGTCCGACAAGTCGTTCAGTTATTTCGCTCGCAATCGTGAGGCTTTGTTTGATATTTTCTCCAGCATGTCAGAGGATCTTTTCTCAGTGTTACGTCATTCTTTGACTTTGGATCCAGACAACAGAGATTTGGACTGTATGAAGAATGAATTGCTCAAGGTCCAGAAGTTGACATTCGATGAAGACCTGGAAATGTTTGAGAAGGAATTGAGTAAATCTATGGATGTCAAACCAATTGCAATCAGACAGCATGAGAGTGTTCGTCGTGGGCGTAAAACTGCTGTCAAGTCATTTGCAGTTCCAACTCCAAACACACACATCACAAGTCATTATCAAGATTTCAGAAAGGAGGCATTCAACAGAGAAGATTTCTTCACACCACCATCAGTCAATGCACAATATTTGGAGAAGTTTGGAGAGAACAAGAGAGGTACATATCAACCACCACATCGCAGACCATCTACCCCAGGTCCTGGTATGAGCGGACCAAGTCTGTCTCCTGCGAGAAAACCACGCCGTACATCATTCAACTCTCTGGGCTATTCTTCTGGGAAGTACGTTCCTCCAAAGTTGAGATCCCCAAACGTTATGAAATCGCCGTTACATGAATCTACTAAGATGGATGATATTTCTGATGACGAGTTGTTCGTTCTTGAGGAGACTGACACTCCGAATGACTCGCATGTTGATCTGACTCAATTGGGCGACGGTTTGGTTCGTTTGAGTTTGCATGATCAGGATAACCAAAGTGAGTTTTCTTCAGCACCTTCTCTTGTTGTGTCAAGACCTTCTGATGATGAATACAACCGCAGTACAAGTGAGAATGGATCATCAGGAATCGGTAGTGCTTCAAGAAAGACTTATATCCCACCACATCACAGAAGCAACTATCAAAGTCATTGGCAACCAGTGGCAAAAAAGCCGGCATTCTGGAATGGCCATCATCATAACATCTTACACAGTGGTACCCCACATCAACAACAACGTGGAAGACGTTATAGCAACAACAAGCCAGATATGTTCTCATCTTCGGTTCCGGCCAAGAAGTCAGAATGGTTCCACCCATCAAAGAATGAGGCTTTTGATGATGATGTCATTGATGATGATGATTTCGAGAAGTCAGAGTTCTACAAGAGTTTCGTCAGTCGTGTTGGTCATTCAAATGATGTTAATGCTTTTGATCATTATGATAAAAAGAATAATTTGATCCATGAAAGTATCAATGAATTGAACTCTAACGTTGCTGTGAGAAACCCTTCTTAAGGGTTTATTCCAATCATCCATTTACCGAAGTGTGCTCGCCTATTATATCTCACGAATTAACTACAAATCAAAGATATTTCATGGTTTTGATATTGTTTATGAATCTTTCAAAATTGTCTATCTTGTAGGATCCTCTTCGTTAATGTCATTCATATGGACTTCCAGTACTTTTATGCTGGGGGTATCCAAATATCATTTGGCAAAAGTGAACCAGAAGATAAAAACAGTGGCTAATAACGTAGGTCCAGCTGTTTGTATCCATTGTTGTTTCTTTGTCTGTTGTTGTGAGATTGTCAAGATATTGGATCTGAAGGTGTTGATCTGAGAGTTATTAATATCATGTAGCACTGGATCATTCAGACTTAATTCCTCTTCTGACTCAGTTTTCTCATCTTGATGGTTCAACAAGTATAAGATATCATCTTCAACTTCATCAGTGATGACACTTTGGACATTACCGAAGAAATCAGTGATCAGAACATCCTCCAAATTTCTCTTGAAAGAATCTGATCTAACACCAGCATGGGAATGGATAGCCTCATGTGTGTATGAATCGAACAAATCCTTCAATGTCTTTGTCGAGTTCTTCTCAATATCCTCCATGAATTCCAAGTTGTAATACGTGAATCTATCAATCACAGCGACACCAATTTCAACGTCACTATGATGTGAGTACGAACTTTCATCCTCCTCTGATGAACCCACAGCCAAAATGTTTGGAGAGTAGAATTTGGAATACATAGTATTGGCTTGACACGTATCGATCATGAAGAAGATCTCATTGTATCTCTTCTTCTCATGCATCTGTTCAAAAGCGTGTGCCAAATCCCATGAACTGATCTCTTCAGCATCTTGGAATTTCAAAAATTCATTACCACCGTGTCCTGTCATGTAGATAAAGATATTTGAATTCTCATCGGTCAAAAGTCTCTTGGATCTTGGATGGTCTGGACCCCATCTATCAGTCAACAACCTTATGAAATTCTCGACCGTGACCTCATACCCTCTGTAGTCGACCTCTATACTGTCACCATAGAGGTCAATGGCTCTATCAGCGTTATTGAAGACCGATCCTGGGAACAAATTTCTTGGGTTACAAGCGACATCATCACTAAGCATCAAGATGATCTGTGAGTCTGGGATTCCCAAACGTTTCACTGTTCTGTACATACTAAGGACGTTTGCCATGTGCCTGTAGTTGAACCAGAAACGAGAAGTTGACACAAGCACGGCCCAGTTGTTTGTATGACGCGATTCTTCTTCAGCCTCGGCGGCAACGATACTCAGGAGACCTGCTAAGAGGAGCGTTGACAATCTTATTATCTGAGATACCCTCATGCTGTGCGACTATGTTTGGTTGAATGAGATGGTATGCCTTCTCCAAAGATTCTGTTGTGTGTATGGTCAAAGACCACACGAACCTCTTTAGCTGTTCAAGATTAATCAGCCGCCAAATGATACACCCGCACACCTCATCTCCCCCAATTGCCCGTTGCCATGGCTACTCTCCATTAGGTAATCTTCGAAGCCCCGGGCCATTTATATCTACTTGATGGGATCAAGATCCAAGATCATTTATACTTTGATCACAAGGAAGTTCTGCAGAAAAGAAATTGATTCGTCGCTTATGACTCTCATCCTCCATGGACTCAAAGCTGTGCAACCACTGCTATCCACCAGCTGCCGAAGAGCATCCAAAAGATTCATAACTACTACGCCCATAGTGCACGACTCTCTTAAATCTGGTTTCAAACTCAGGGAGTATCAAGAAGAATGTATCCAATCATGTCTCACTGCTCTCAATCTTGAAAACAAAAGGCGTATCGCCGTCAGTTTGGCCACAGGTGGTGGTAAGACTGTCATCTTCTCCAACCTTATCAACAGAGTGGTACCCAGGGGGGGCAAAGGTGATAAGACATTGATCATTGCGCATCGGAAGGAGTTGGTATCACAGGCTGCTGAAACGTGCAAGCGTTCAAATCCGGATCAGAAAGTTGGTATAGAGATGGGTAAATCATCTGCTGGTGATGCTGATATTGTTGTGGCATCTGTTCAAACTCTCACATCGAAGGGTGACCGATTGTCAAAATTTGACCCGAATGATTTCAAGATGGTCATAGTGGATGAAGCTCATCACGCCGCTGCAAAGTCTTATGGAACAGTTTTTAAATATTTTGGAATAGCTGATGGCTCCAGTGATACAGCACTTGTTGGATTTTCTGCCACAATGAGAAGGGAAGATTCCAAAGCACTTGGTAACATATTTGATGAGATCGCTTTCCATAGAGAGATGTTCGATATGATTGCTGATCAACATCTCTCTGACGCAAAATTCACTACAGTGTCGCTCATTGATGGTGATTTATCCCAAGTTTCAACAAAAAATGGTGACTTTGTTTTGGGAACGCTTGCAAAGACAATCAACACCGATGATAATAACGAGCTGGTGCTGAAGACATACTTACATTTCAGTGCTGAGAATAAAGTGAAATCCACATTGATCTTTGGAACAGATATAAAGCATGTTGAAGACATTTGCTCAGTATTCCAGGACGCTGGCATCTCTGCACAATTTGTCACATCAAAGACCAAGGATATTCAACGAAGAGAAATCATACAAGCTTTCAAAGAAGGCACGATTTCCGTTCTTATCAACTGTGCAATATTCACTGAAGGAACAGATATGCCAAATATTGATTGTATCTTCCTCGTGAGACCTACCAAGTCCAAGAATCTCATGACCCAAATGATCGGGAGAGGGTTAAGACTACATCATTCCAAGGAGTTTTGTCATGTCATTGATTTCGTTGGATTAGGAAGTGACGATTTGGTATCGGCTCCAACCCTGGGTGGCTTGCCATTGGATTATATGCTAGAGTCTCTTTCAATATCAGAAATGCAAACTTTATCGAATGAACTGGAACGAAACACGGAGACCAACAGAAATGAAAAATTAGTGAAAATGCTAAAAGAACTTGCTCCTCAATCTTCAAGAAACCACGTGCCTTCAAAACCAAAGCAGGATTACAATTCAACTAAGAATATCCAATTCACGACATATGATAATTTTGAACACTTTTTGGCATCTTCGAAAAGTAACACTCCAGATAAGGAGGTGATTACCAAGATGGTGGAACCCTGGATTGAGGGTCCCACTTCAAACATCTGGATCCTGCCAATTTCAGGGGGATCTGAACAGAAACATTTCAGATTGGAGAGACATATCGGTGGTATACCCAAAGATTTCTTTAAGGATTTTGAAAGTCATGGATATGAGGACACACTCAAAGCATTTGGTTCTTCTGAGAAAATCTACACTTTGTCATTATACATCGAGAGGGATGAATATGTCAACAGATGCAAAGGAAATTTCTACATCAAGCGATTCAGGAGCTCATTAGTGGCCCAAGTGTCCGATGATATCAGATTCCCATTAATAAGGGCAAGCCAACTATTGGGAGAAAGTACTCGAACACCAGTGTCGAGATATTCAAAGTGGAGACTCTTAGAACCGACCCCCAGTCAAGTGAAATCAGTCTGGAAAGCTATGTTGAAGTATTTATCGGGTCTTTCTGAGAGAGAAAAGTCTGAAAGACTGCAAGTTTTACAATCTCAGACAAGGGGAAAATTATCTGATATGCTGAGTGGTCTGTATATTTTCAGAGCTGCTTCAATTCAGAAGGATGTTATAAGGCTTGATGAATTGGTGAGAAAACAAAAATTAGTGGCAAGTGAAGGAAGATCGTGGACTCTCGGGTCAGAGAAAAATGGTATCAATACCTAGATATAATGAATATACCAACACCGTCTCTTTACTTTAAAATATCGTTTTAATCATATTAAAGCCCAGTGTAAGAGTTTCACGTGTATGCGGTGGGGCCATGGTGATGGCGGATCTTCGCGAATTTGCCAGATCATCAAAACATTATTGCACTAAGCGAAACGCCATCAACACCGGCGACCCTGTACGCGCCAAGCACACACTCCCACCACTCGAAGCAAGTCAGCGTTTGGCATTCTGACACATCTCACCAGAACTGATTTATCCATCTTTTCAGTTTGCGTACCGCCCTGCTGATTACCTTGTTCATCGCGTGCGCTGCTCATAGATTCCATTTTGGCATTCCCATAGTTGACAGGCTGGACACTTAAAGAAGGCACATCAAATCAATAACTCCACAGCTACTGACAATGTCCCATCCACATAGGGCCTCCATAGCAATGGACCCGGTTACTGTGGTGGTCAAGGAAAGTATACTTATCTCATCCTCGATGCGTAAGAGCTCCAAGTATTCTCAATCCGGCGTGGCTTCTATTTTGGGTTCCGGTGCCACTGAGCTTTTCAGCGACGACAAAGAATTGAGCCAGTTCGGATTATCAAATAACTCAAACTCGAATGGTAATACCACTGTCAATGATCCATTGCTATCAGGATTTATTCAACTTCGATTATTACTCAACAACCAGAGAGATCTTAGTGAAATCGACACGCTAACGTTGTTACAACCATTTCTCTTGGTTATCAAGTCAAGTTCCACATCTGCAAATATCACAGCTTTGGCATTGGATTCACTCTCCAAGTTTATCAACTACAATATCCTCTCCAAAGATTCCAAGAATCTAGAGTTCACTTTGAATCACATCATGCACTCTTTGACCCATTGTCGATTTGAGGCTTCGGAGCAGGGCTCAGATGACGCTGTCTTATTGAAGGTTCTTAGACTCTTAGAGGCCATCATAGCCTCTGAAATAGGTGAATCTCTCTCAGATGAAGTGATGCACGAGGTTCTCCAAACATCAATGTCACTGGCGTGCAACAAGAGAAGAAGTGAAGTCCTCCGAAAGGCAGCTGAACTTTCAGTATATCGCATAACATTGAGCTTGTTCACGGCTTTGGATAAGATTGAACCTGAATGTGTACACCATCCAGTGGAGGAAACACACGACTACTCCAAGGATCAACTTGTTGGGACAATTGGAACCAACGAGGAATTTGGATTACCGAAAAAGTCAATCGAAGTACCAAAGAGGGCAGAAGAGCCATTTGGTCTACCGGCAATCAAGCAATTTTTCGGTATTTTGATCTCCATCATCTCGCCAGAAAATCAATTCAAACATACAGAATCAACAAAGATTTTCGCATTGTCATTGCTACGAACCGCCGTTGAGATGAGTGCAGATAGGTTCCCAGATTTCCCATCTTTGATGAACTTGATTTCTGATCCGATATTCAAGCATACATTGCAGATTATACAAACAGTCAATTCATTACCACTTTTGCAATCCGCCCTTCAACTCTTGACGACGCTCATGTTGACCTTGGGTACAAGATTACAAGCACAGATTGAGCTGGCACTTACAACGATTTTCGCTGCTATTCTCCCTGAGGAGTCATCGAAGACCACCATGACTAAATCGGGGAAGTCTGGTCCTGCTGACATCAACCAAAAATCACTCGCTGCTAGAGAGGTTACAATCGAAGAACTTTCCATATTGTGGACTCGTTCACCAAATCTTTTCATAAACCTTTTCGTTAATTTCGATTGCAACTTCCACAGACACGACCTTACGATACGTTTCATCGAGTTCCTTTCCCAGTTGTCTTTACCTGAGAGTGCATTATTCACTTCAGAATTTGTTCCACCTCTCTGTCTTGAAGGACTTCTATCATTGATCAATAGCTTGACAGAGCACACCAAGTTGGATAAGAAATATCCAACTGGACCAAAACACGAACTTGTCTTGAAGAAGGAGCAAAAGAAGGAGTTCATCAGTGCTGCTAATATATTCAATGGATCGCCAAAGCTAGGTGTGAAGGCGCTTGAAGAAAAGGGCTTTATCAAATCTGCTGATGATTTCGATGATCTCTCCGCTTTCTTCTTTGAACAATCCAGTCGCTTAAATAAGAAGATTCTTGGTGAGTACCTCGCAAAACCGACTAATAATGAACTTTTGATCAAATTCATGAGTCGTTTTGAGTTTGAAGGTCTTCGAGTTGATGAAGCGTTGAGAATCCTTTTGAAGGCGTTCAGACTTCCTGGTGAATCTCAACAGATTGAAAGAATTGTGGAGTGTTTCGCTTCTCGTTATGTCGAATGTCAAAACTACAAGGCTGTTGAAGATCAACCTGAAGAAGAACCTGAAAGATTGGACTCATCATCCGAAGAAGAAGTGTTTGAGTCAGTTAAACCAGATGCAGATGCCGTTTTTGTTCTCAGTTACTCTATCATTATGTTGAACACAGATCTGCATAATCCTAATATCAAGGCACATATGACCATTGAGGACTACCGCAAGAACCTTAGAGGTGTCTACAACAAGAAGGATTTCCCATCATGGTATCTTGAGAAGATTTTCCAATCCTTGAAGGATAAAGAGATTATCATGCCTGAAGAGCACCATGGATCATCCCAATGGTTTGATGACTCTTGGAACAATATGATGGCCGCTAATGCATCTCTCGTTGAAGAGAAGTATACGTCGGAGAGTTTTGATATTGACTCGATTTTGCAATTTGAGGAATACATATTTCATGCCGTGTTTGCAAAGATCACAAGCACATTCCTCAAGGTTTTCGAAGCTGCTGTCGATGACCATGTTATCACGACCATGATGACTACTTTGGATAAGCTTGCTCAAATATCATCCTTCTTTGGTCATGATTCTGCTACGGATCAACTCGTCTCCAAACTTTGTGATCTCACTCAGTTGGCCAAATTGCCAGATGAAAATCCTGAGTCAAAGAGTCACCTCAAACTCACCAGAATCAAAGTTGAAGGGGGCGAAACCATCAATGTGAGTCCAATGGCTGTTGCATTCGGTGTTAATTTCAAAGCTCAAATTTCCACAATTGTTCTATTCAGGGTACTGAAGAGAAACGTCAACTGTATCTCCAAGTCGTGGGCTGTCATTTTCAAGATTTTGATAACGCTAATTCAAAGCGGTATGTCAGATCCAGACTTCTTCACCAAATTCCAAAAAGACCATCAACTTCGTCGCATTTCAAGAGTCAAGCCGGAACTTGTTCTCACCAGATCGACTGCTACCAAGGGGTTGTTTTCAACATTTGCGTCTTATTTGAAGGGAGATGAAGAACCTACTGATGAGGAGGTTGAGTCTACACTCTCTGCGTTGGATTGTGTTAAGTCTGCAAACATATATTCATTATTGGAAGACTTGGTAGAATCAAAGGAAGACAAAAAACAATTTATCAGTATTTTGCTGTCTCACATCCCAACCTCTCGCACTGATGAGAATGAGACTTACTTTGAAACTCAGCTTCTGTTTGTGATCGAAGGCTGTGTATCATTGTTGCTCGCTGATGGCGGTAATGGAGAGATTGAGGCTTCGCTTATAGAGAAGATCGATGAGTTTACGTCTGATGATGGTAAATTCAATTTAAGTCCAGAGTTCTTATTCAGACTTCAAACATACAAACTTTTGATAACATCAAACATAGAGGGGATGAAGAGTTCAAGCACAACAGAGACCTTGGATCAATTTGTTAAATTTGATAGAAAACTTTACGAAAAGAGGGCTCCACAAGTGATTGGATTACTTCGCCAGATATCATCAAGAGAGTATGTGATTCGCTCGGAGAGTTATTGGAAGTTGTTGAGAACCATTGCATCAATCAATGAATATACCGGGGTCATTTTTAAACTTTCAGAAGACTTGAAGAAATCTCCATATATCGATGGAACAGTATTCATGTGGTTATTGGGTCTATTGGATGAAGTTTCAGCTGTGGGAGCAATCGGTGCACAATGGGAACAAGAGTATGACTCTTTGATCAAATCAGGTCATAAAGTCACCAAGGAGAATCCATATCAAGAGACCGTTCAAACATCGCTTTCATCCATCAAATTGACCCACTCACTCATGCAATCTGAAAGAGGACTTTCCAATGATGAAGTATACGCTTTGGTACAGGCCTTGGCCCATCAGTGTCTGAATCCATGTTTCCAGATCCGTTCTTATGCTCTGTCCATTCTTGAGGAGACTATCCTATCTATCGATGTTACTGGTGAAATTACCACAAAGGGTATATTCGAATTGGGTTTGTTCCCATTGTTGAATGATGAGAACGTTGTCAAGTTGGATATTTTCAAAATGGTATCAAAGGTTTATTTGACGTTCTACAAGACTGGTGAGAAGGACAGTGAAACATTCTTGAAGCTTTTGGATATCTTCAATCAACATTTGGATGACCCATCTATTGAGTCCGAATTGCAGAGTTTCATCGCACAAAAGAAAGAGATTGATCAGAGTGACTCCTCTGATACTAAGGCTGAGGATCAGACCGAACCAATTGATGAATCCAAGAAAGACGCCAGTGAAGAAGAGAAGGACGCAAAGGTTGATGAAGCTGCTTTTCAAGATCCAGGGGACTCAGGTGAATCCGAAATTGCTGTTGTCACTCGTGAAGATAAAGGAGTCACAGATGAACCAGAAGTGGCTGTTGATACAAATACTGTGGATTAATTGATTAATTTATACTTTAACAACTGTTAACGAACTGTACATTAAAACTTTATATCATACTTGTAAGCAATTTTATTCCTCGTCGTCATTCTCAACAACTTCTAACAAAACGGATGCATTTTTCAAGCCAGCTTCCGCTATCGTTGAGTTCAGTTTGGCAAACAAATTCTCCCTTTGAGATGTTAAGACGAAATGATTCTGACCAATCTTATCTTTGAATTGGAACTTGATAGATTCATACAACTTCAATACCTTATCCTGCAATTCAAATCTCTTGACAACACGAGATCCATCGCCTGTTCTAATTTGTATTCTTGTGGTGACTGTTGGATCGGTATTCGTCGGTTCTTCATGTTCTTGTTCTTTGATAGATTGAATGGTCTCTTCCTCTGTGAGCGCCTTTGGCTTGGGTAGTTGACGAGGAATAACAGGTTCAGGATCATCAATCTCTATAGGATCATCTTCATCGCCGCCTTCCAGAATGATTAGATCACTGTCATCATCTTCATCGTCATCGTCGTCATCATCAAGTTCATCGTCATCGTTTGCGTTGCCCAACGATTGTGAAATAGCGTATTCCATCTGCTTCTCCTCTGATAATGAATTGATATCAATCTGTGGTTTATGTTTGATAATTGGATTGACTGTACTTGGATCCAAAGAGAACTCATTCAAGAAATCGTACACCTCTTCACACCAAGTGGAAATCTTCGGTACCGAGCCTTCCCAAAACTTCATACGTTCACCTGTTATTGGGTCCAAAATGGCAATATGTGGTAAGTTCTTGTAAGAGTAGAAGTTTGTATAGTGTTCTCCACTCCTGGAATTATGATGATATTGCAAAAAGATGAAGTTTTCACGGACAATTTCCTTGACTGTTGAACTCTTCCAGAAATCTCTATTCAATGTTTGGCACAAGAAATCTGAAGTATCCTGGATATTGACAAGAATCCATCTAGCCTCTCTCTTACCTTTCTGTTTAGCCTCATCAAGGGACAATTTCTGCATTATATCAAAAGGCGGTCTGAATAACTTGGCCAATCTTCTCTGTCCTTCAGACATACCTTCCAGTCCATCATTTGAATCATCTGAATCGTACCCATCGTTACCTCTTTGGTTAAATATCCCACCAGCTTGCTGATTACGATCTGGTCTTCCAAACACCAAGTCATCTCTATTCTGATGCATATTCATCAGTGGGTTGAATGCACCGCCGACTCCACCAAACGTTCCTGGGAAAACATGGGAATCATCACCAATTAACCGCTCATGTCTCGCTTCGTCTGGTGCTCTTGGTTGGTTGTTTGATTGGTCCTGGTATGCTTCATTTTGTAATCTTTCCGCCATCGCAACATCGTCTTCCAGATTGACTGGGTTATCATAGTTAGCGCCCTGTGCGCCTATGTCGTTGCTGCTGTTGTTGTTTGCCACCGCTGCACCACCGTGCTCAAAGAAGAGAGAGATTGCGGTTTCCAAGTCATTGGAAGCCATTTCGAGGAAGTTCTCCGCAATCGCAGTGTCTTCGCATCCTGTTATAGCTAAGAAGGTATTCAATTGCTCGCTCATTGCGTTGTGTGGATGTGTGTGTTAAGACTGTGAGCTGAAGCCTTCCAGATCCCATAAGAAATGACGATAGTGATTGTTTCCTCCCAGAAAATCACCGGTTGCGAGCGCTGCGGAAGGCACGTGACCTATCAGCCACCCCGTTGTGGACTAATTGAGTGAAAGGCCTTTAGGTATAATTTACAATCATCATTAAAATCATTAAAATTATTACACCAATTACATCCTTTCAAATATAATCAATATTGAAAATTTTGATAAGGAACTTGATATCCATTTTGACCATTTTGATCACCACCATTTTGACTAAATCTATGAGAATTAAATTCCAATTCCGAATTAACCATATCAGTCATCGTTGTTGGTAAATTCAAATCATTTTTCAAAGGTTGTTCCAAAAATCTATAATCGGCTTCAATTTTATTCAATTGGATTGAACGATGCATCATCATTAAATCCTGTTGGGTTTCTTGTTCGGTTGTGGATTGTAATGGTGATGATTGTTGTAAATTTTCAGTTGCATTGATTGGTGTATGATGAACGGTTTTGGTCAATTGGGCTTTGTATTCATTAGTGAAATTATGTTGGAATTTTGATCGTTTTTCACCCAATTTTCTAGATTTTGAACGGTTATTAATGATGGATTGTCTCAATTTTGAATTTTGATTAACATTCTCATAATCCTTGTTTAAATCATACAACTGATTGGATTTTCTTGAGCGGAATTGTCGTTGTAATTCCAGTTTATCCTTCAAGTATTGTCTCCATATTAAGACCCTATTTGCTTGTAATTTCTTCTGCAAGAACTCATCAGTCAGTTGATACCTGTTGTTGATGGTTGACAATTCCAAATCATATGGCTTGATCAATTGGTTGAAAGAGTGTTCAAAGATGTCAATGTCTATGACACGTGTGGTGTCCTTAACAATGGGGGTGTCATCGCGCGCAAGACTCTTGATGTATGTGGACATGTTCTTGTCCATGGTGGCCTGGATATGGTTGATTTTGGCGAGGTAGGCGTCGATACGGGCCAGCCGTGCAGTTGCAAACTCCCTGTTGAGGGTGCGGTAGTTGTGGGCCAGGTCGCGCTGGACGGAGTCGATGTCGGCGAGGGAGTAGTTGTCGTGGGCGGGAGTGTGTGGATGTTTAGCCATGGCTGTGAGTGGTGTGTGTGTGTGTGTGTGTGTGTGTGTGTGTTGTAGGAGAGCAGTGAGCAGATTGTTCAGATTTGCAGCTGGGACGGTCACGTGCCACACGGTCACGTGCGTGCTCGGCCCAAATTTTAATTTCTTTGAACTTTTGAACTTTTGAACTTTTCTGCAACATATACACACACTGCGTATACACTGACTATACCCTTCACACACATCATGGACAAGGACGTCATCAACAAGTACATCGCCGCTCTGGACTCCGCCATCGCACACTTCCAACCCGCCCTCACAGCACTCACCGCTGAGTCCTACAACGACAGGCTCAACTCCGCCAATGACACCGACAGCATCGAGCTCAGTAATGGCATGGGCTACGTCCTCATTTCCCTGTGTTTTGCATACTTGAAGGCCCAGGGCGTGGACACCAAACAACACCCCATCATGGGCGATCTCGACAGGATAAAGAGCTATATGGATCGCTTCAAGAATCGCGATCTCGCAGACACCCAGGATAACAACGTCACCGTGAGATCCAGTGCGATCAGTGCTAGTAATTTCATCAAGCCAACGCATACAAAATTCGAAGACACTCCCATTGATAAAGACGCCACCGACAAGAGTGAAAAGAAGAATGCGTTGGGTGTGAACGATAGTGTGGTTAAACAACTGAGGGACAAACTCTTGGGTAAGAAGGACAAGGCCAAAAAGAAGAGTGGCAAAGCTAGTAAAATTGCCAAGAAATAGGTACTGGTGTATATATTTATATTGCATTTGTTATGAAGTAATGATTTAACTTGCATTGAAGAGTGATTTAATCATATCAACCACCCCAGTGGTGTCTGGGTGTAAATTTCTTTATCAAATTGCTCTTGTTTTCCTTCCAACACGAACCTCGGTTCAAGTCCAATCATCAGCGGGGGTTGGTGTATACACACAACAACACACCGATAACGATAACAACAGCCGATGTTTCAACCAATCCGTCGATTCTTAACGCGTAACACACGTCGTTTTATAATCTCCACCAGTGTCATCACCTCTCTGTATTTCCTCATCCGTTTCATCAAGTCGCAATTCATCAAGTACCAAGAAAACCTACTCAAGGAGTCGTTCCAACGTGAGCAGATCCGTCGACGTTTCAATCAGACCCAGGAGGATTGTCTATTGACCGTTGGACAATTATGCTTCGTGGTCAATGGACAAGTGTTCACCAGACTGGACGTTGAAGGGATCACGGTTCAATTACAAAACCGAAGATTAGGTTCCAATATGAGTGATGTCACTAGTACAACCACCACCACGATGAGTGAGAATGAGATGGTTATCAAGCCTGAGAAATCCAAGAGGGAGCTATGGAGTGATTTAAAGATCCAAACTGTTACAAGGTTGGTGAGTCTGATCTATATAGATTCGTTGATTTTGATTTTTACAAGGTTACAATTAAACATCCTTGCCAGACGGGAATATTTGCAAGATGCGATTGAATTGGCCATGACAAGCAAACCTACACAAACCAACGTTGATGAATCCCTAGAGGAGGAGTATCTGGGTTTGAATGGTGGGTTTATCAATAATCAATGGAAGGTTTTACAAGAATTGATCCATGATAAAGTTTCACACAAGTTTGATTCGTTGAGTCCTCGTGATTTTCTCAACTTGGCAACGGTTCAATCATTATTCCATTCATTGACGCAAGAGATTGATTCTTCATTACAATTGGAACAATTGTTAATCCCATACACCACCACCCCCACCACTACAAATCCAGAATTGACAAAACTGATTGTTGAATCCAAAGAAATCATCAATTCATCATCATTCATGATTGTCTACAACCTCTTGACGAAGCAATCCATCGACCTGGTGTTGTTGGAGTTGCAAAACAATATATTCCAACAAGAGGATAAAGAGGTTAAATTGGTCAATGTTTTGGCACAGTTGACGAACTTATCAATGATCAATTTCAAAAATCCAATGGACTCGATGGTTTTGAAGAAGGTTGATCAATTGGTTGAGTTGGATGAGTTGAGTGCTTCGATCTATAGTAATTTTTGAAGAACAAGCCCTTGGGGAATACATCTTAAGTAGTGAGGATCAAGCTCAGATTCCGCAAAAAAGCGCAGTAAAAACCCGAAACAAATCATACACAACCCTTCAGACAACACTACAACCCCCCAATTACACCCAGCCACACCAACACACACAATGAGCAAGATCACCATCATCTCCAGCGACTCAGAGGTCTTCAAGGTGGACAAGATTGTCGCCGAGCGCTCCGTGTTGATCAAGAACATGCTTGCGGACCTCGGGGGCGAAGAGGATGCTGACGACGACGACGCTGAGCCATTCGAGGTGCCTATCCCAAACGTCCGTGGCTCTGTGCTTGCCAAGGTGCTCGAATGGGCAGAGCATCACAAGAACTCCTCCTTCCCAGATGACGAGGATGACGACTCGAGAAAATCCGCACCGGTGGAGGAGTGGGATCGTGAATTCCTCAAAGTTGACCAGGAAATGCTTTATGAAATCATCCTCGCCGCTAACTACTTGAACATCAGACCATTGTTGGATTCCGGTTGCAAAGTCGTTGCGGAGATGATCAGAGGTAAGTCTCCAGAGGAGATTAGAAGAACATTCAACATCACCAACGATTTCAGCGCTGAAGAAGAGGCTGCTATCAAGAGGGAGAATGAATGGGCTGAAGACCGTTGAATCTTTCAATCCTTGTTTCTAATTATCATCACCGTTTGCCGACTCTTTTTTTTTTGTCTTGTTTATTGCTCATACTCTTTTTATATCAAATTCTTTTGCTAATACCCTCTTGTAGTAATCCCCAGTTCCTGTTTTAACCCTTGTTTCCTCGTTCGGTCCTTCTCGTCGCGATGGCCGAACTGAATTTTGTTTACTTGAAACAACAACAACAACAACAACAACAACAACAACACTGCTATATAGACCAGTGCGGCCGTGCCACGATGCAAGTCTCCCTCCCATATCGTGTCATTTCACTACTGCTGATCCCACAATGGTGCTGGATCCTCATCGTCCGCTATTCCCAGCTGAACATTGGACAGATGTTGAAGACACCAATCTTGCTACCATCCATCGAAAACAAAGCCATCAATACCTCCATCATCGGGTTGGGGTTTTATCTGTTGGATTCCTTCTTCAACACTTCACAGAGTGTAAGTCTTTGGGATTATATCCCGTTGGGGATCATTGTTTGGATTGTGGGTTATATCATCTTTGATTCCAATCGGTTGAAAATATCATTAAGGAGGGTGTTGATGGGTAGGATTGATCGTGATTTGCGTACAAATGATATCCTCTTGTCTGATTCGTTGACATCGCTGATTAAGCCGACGATTGATCTATGTATATACCTGTTGAATCTGTTGAATTCCAATCATATCAATGCGATTGATAATGGGATTGAAGGGAAGTTTTTATCATTGGCTGTTGTTACATCGATTCCAAATTTCATAAGATTGTCACAATGTTCAAGGGAATATAGAATCACGAGGGATAAGGTTCATTTCTACAATTTCATCAAATATTCAACAAATTTATTGGTATTGTTTGTTACTCTATCACATTTGGAACAATTTATAATCCCATCGTTGGTTTTAAATTCTTGTTATACATTATATTGGGATCTGATCAACGATTGGAAGTTGAAAAGATTGAGAACGAATCAACATCATCATTTCCATAAATTGGTGTATTTGGGAATCGTCTTCTTTGATGTCAATATGAGATTCAATTGGTTATTTGTTAAATTCGGTTGGAATTTGAAAATTGAAGGGATTGATTGGATCTTGTTGGAATATTTAGAAGTGGTTAGAAGAGGGTTATGGATCTTGTTGAAATTGGATGTTGATAATTTGAATTTACAGAAAGATGTTGAATTATCGGTGTTGCATCAATCTTAGGTTAGTTTTTGAGGAAACTAGAAATAAGGTTCATAGGTACAATAACATAAAGATATTCATTAAATGGTGCGTCGCTAGTACTTCCAAGCTTTATCATATATGAGCATACAAACGATAAAGATTCGCATTATTATCAATAGCACGGCTGCGTTGATCGATTCTGGCGGAGTGCTAAGCCGAGTTGCTTATTAATTAACCCCACACCCACAATTGTGGAGTTATCAACACCCAGGGTATTAAAGCAAGACTCTCTCCCCTTAAGGCTTACTTCAATCATCTCATCTTCGAGGGCATCTACCTCACAGTCAATTCAACCCTCACAGAATGGTCAAATCAACATCCACGCTAACCCTCAACACCGGTTACAAGATCCCTCAAGTCGGTCTTGGATCTGCTTATATGTCAGGAAGCTCTGAAGAAGGGAACTACGAATCCATCCTTGATGCATTGAACGCTGGTTATAGACACATTGACACAGCGTCTCTATACAAAACTGAAGGTGTTCTCGGTCGTGCTATCAAAGATTCAGGAATCCCAAGGGAGGAATTATTCATCACTACTAAAGTCCATGGTACACAACATCGTGAAGTTGGGTTGGCATTGGATCAGTCCTTGGAAAGATTAGGGCTGGATTATGTCGATTTGTATCTCATCCATTGGCCTATCCCATTGATCAAGCCAGAAGGGGATATTTTCGACTTCGGAAAGGGTGAAGATGGTGTGGTGAGATCCGTTGATCATGATTGGGATTTCGTCAAGACGTGGGAATTGGTCCAAGAGTTGCCAAAAACAGGGAAGGTCCGTTCTGTTGGAGTTTCAAATTTTTCCATTAACAACTTGGAAAAATTGGCAAACAGTGATTCTGTCCATTTGGTTCCAGCAGTCAATCAGGTTGAGTCTCATCCATTGTTGCCACAATGGGACTTGATCAAATATGGTAAAGAACATGGAATTATCATCGAGGCATATTCACCATTGGGTAGTTCCATGAACTCTCCATTCTTCAATGACGAATTTTTGTTGAACATTGCAAAGAAATATGATGTGAGTGTTGCCCAAGTGTTAATCTATTGGGGAATCTCCAGAGGGATCGTCGTTTTACCAAAATCTAGAAATAAAGATAGATTGATTTCAAATTTGGAAGTTGTGGAGTTGTCAAAGGAGGATATTGAGGCGATTAACGGGTTTTCTGTTAAATTTGGTGAGAGAAGAATGATTTCTGCAAAGTTTGAAGGATTCCCAGTGTTTGAATAGACCTTTGTTTTCCCTCTTTTTTCTAGCGTACACTGTATAGAATAGATGGCTTTTTTTTAAAAAAAAAACTTATATTTAACATCCACACCAATTTCAATGCCACCTATTTCTCAGGTTTTTTATTTCCTCTTCTCTTGTTGGTTATTGCTTTTCTTTGATTATCCCTTCTCTCAGTCTTTGTCAAATATCTTGCTTTTCTCTTTTTTGGTTTTGGTTTTTCATTACCAGCTATAACGGCATATTTCTTAGCCCTATCTATACTGTCTTCCAACACCTTTTTGGATTTCTCTAAATGAACGTGATGTAATCTGGCAACTTCCTCTATACTGTTATCCATCTCTTCAATTATAACCTCGGTTCCATCTTCACCGTATAAATCACGTTTCTTTAATATACCTTTTGGTTTTGAATCATCATCATCGCTCATTATTCCCGTCCATTCGTCATCGGAGGCATCTGAATCATCCCCCTTGGTTTGGGATTTTTTATCATCTTCATGGTCCTCATCACTGTCTAATGCTCCATTCATGATTCTCATTTGTTCTTTATAGTTCTCCATTTGTTCGGCCAAATCCTTTTCCTTGGCAATCTTGAGCTGCTTACGCTCTTCGATCTTAGCAAGACGTTCCTGTTCCTTGATGAACTCTTGAGCTTTCTTCTGACGTTCCAATTTTCTCTTGTGGAACCCTGTGAGGTATTCTTCACGATCACCTTTGTTAAAAGTGACCTCTTCCACTAAATGTTTCTTAGCCTTCTTGTTGGCATACTTCTTACCACCGGTAAGGATCTCTCTATTGGATCTACCTCCTTTTTTACCACCGTCTTTGTAAGCCATACTGTGTGATATATGTGTATGAATATAAGCTTAAAACGCTCAAGAGAACAAAGAATGTGGGTTGTGAAAGATCAGGCAGGATGCATCCTAAAAAAAAAATCAAAAAAAGGCGCCGCTCATCGGCAAAAAAATAACAAGCTTACGTAACTAATCCCGGAAACATCCCGCATTGGGTAATACTCAGCTTGTGAAATATATGTAAACGTTGTAATTAAACGATTAAACCACTAGATATAAATCACTTGGACTCTGACGATACTCCATGACTCTCTTTATCTAATTCTCTTCTCAGTTTGTCCCAATGCAGCTCGGCAAATGTAAGCATCTCTTTCAGATCTTGACGTTTGTGCGCTTTATGAAATTCAGCCTCAGGTTCACCGTTATGTGTATTCCAAATGTCTTTATCTTGTCCATGTTCTTCAAAATTCTCATTCCCATCTCTTTGGTGGATCCATCTCCAAATATCAGATTCTTGTAATATCCTTTGATCTTCATTTTGTAAAGTTTGCTCAACAGATGGTACCAGAACATACTCTTCACCATTGATCATCACTTTGGAATTGGCATTCAGATCCAGTCTCTTTGTGGAGTTTCTATTTGAATTAGTCATCAAGTGGAAAATATATCCAACAACCATAAACACAACAAATAGAAATGGCACAGATGAAAAAGATCCTTGTAAACCATCCAACCATGGAATTCCAATTCTATAACCTTTATTTCCAAGGTTCAATCTTGACAACTCATCTTCGAGTTTTGGCTTCTTTCCTTTGACACTCTTCACACGTTTCTTTGGTTTCTTAACACCACCAACACCAGTATCGTTGTTTATAGTATTTTTAACTTCATTAATCAACACCTTGATACTTTCTTTCTGTCCATCAATACTACCTTTTTCAACAGGTCCCTTGATGAAACTTCTTCCAGTCCAGTTAACAAATGTCGTAACAACCAGCTTTGTTTGATTGTTTTCAGCCCATGATAGAAAGAAGTTGGTCCTCACTGAAAAGCTTCCACCTGATGGGATATCTGGTGTTGTAACAATTTGTAAGAAATGAATATGTGAATCCAAGTCAATATCTTCAATTCTCTCTGTGATCAGACATTTCGTCTTACTTGGTCCAATTGAGCTATTAAGTGGCTTGACATATGAATATTCTCTTTCGCCCTTAGGAACGGCTTCGATGTCTGGGATTTCGGTTATATCAAAGTTCTTCTGTGCCGTGACAATTTTCTTCAAATATTCTGGAAGGAAAATGACAGAGTATAATGTACCTAATGGAACTGGAAAGATTTCATCCAATAGCAATGTATCTGACTGTTTGATCTCCGGTTTGTAACTTGAAGCAGCATGAGTCTTTGGCCCAATGAGAGGTAAACTTGAAACGAATTCAGCCCCATCATCATTCTCGACCTTGAGCGGCTCCTTGGTTCTCTTCTCCATAGCTGCTTTCAACTCATCAATAAGAATACCAATGGATTCTTTCTGACCGTCGATTGATCCACGATCAATAGCACTTCTAATCCAACTTTTTCCAGTCCAATGCATATAAGTATACACAGTTACCTTGGTGGAGTTCTTTGGACCCCAGGAAAGGTAAATATATGTGATGACACTGAACGCATTACCAGCAGGCAGGTCGGGTGTCTTCGTGGTTTGTGTGCATTGGACGTATGATTGGAAATCTTTGTGGTCAATTGCTTCAGTGACTTGACAAAATGCAGATTTTGGGCCAACAGGTGAACTGAGCGGTTTGACATACTCGTAATATCTGGTAGGTGCTCCATCTTTGTCTTCAAAGTCCGGTATTTCACTGATATCCCTATTCTTTTGCTTCAGAATCAGTTCACGTGTGAATGTAGTGTCTTTTCCATATAACAAATTGTAAACTTTGGGTAATGGAGCAGGGATGAATTCCTCGATGATCTTGACTTGACCGTTGACATCTTCATATTCAGGTTCAGTTGGGGCGTGTTTCACTATAGCAGCCTTATCTTCTTCATCATCATCCTTGAAAGTACCCGGTTCAAAATCTTCAAAACTGAAATCGCTCTCGTCACCTGGTTGTGATTCCGTATCATACTCATCGCTTTCAAAAACAGAGTTATTCCGCATATGGTCAGATTCATCGAGATCCACCAAAACATCACCTTCACCAACTCCCATCGATCCTCTAACCAGTTGATTCCAGATATTGGTTATCAAATCAAAAGTGGCATCTCTGGTAAGGAATGTAGCAAAGACATATTTGTGGTGAAGAGTTTGGATCACAATAGCGTTTGGAAACAATGCAGCTGTGGTTTTCTTCTCCAATCTCACAATCTCATGGATTGGAATGATCAGATTTGTAACCCAACCAAAGATATTAGACTTGAAACAGATGTGGCGTTCACTGATATAGATTTTACCTTGAATCAAAATATCTCTTGACAAAGCACATGTATAATCTTCAATCATCTTTTCATCTTTTGGTATTTTCTTGAAATTGTTGTGAAAGTCCAGATCTCTCTTTGCACTAGCATATTGAACATTCTTGAGCTCAACACGTTTCAGCTTTGCCAATGTATCACCATTCAACTGGAAGCTATCATTATTGGAGCTAAGCCTTCTGATCTGTTGTCCCTTTGCAATAGTATCCGGTTGTGTATTTGAAGGCACCAGCTTTGATCCTGTGGGTGACAGTAATCGTCTTGGTACTGGTGGCGAGAGAGACCTTGAAGTGGATATATGATCATCTGAAAGGTTCCTTATCAGTTCCCTATTGGTGCTTTTGGATAGAGCCAAGGGTACTGTCTTTGTTGAAATTCCGTTTGCTCTCTGTGGCTCGGGTGTGATCAAAGCTGGAGGTTTCTGTTCGAGATCATCCACGAGGAAGTTATTCGACCCATTCAGGTCAGTGACTTGTATCTGTGGTACCAGTGAATCTCTCTTTGTGGAATTTTCAGGAACTCCCAAACTCTCCAATGTGAGTTCTCCATCTCCCATAGTTCCAACTGCAGTCTTTCGAATCGGCTCAAACTGGATTTCTCGAGCAATTGACCTTATATCACTCGACTCATCATTCAAATTCAATGTTGACGTACCCTTCTTCAAACTTGTATTGGAAAGAAGTGCATCAAGATGATCAACAAAATCAGCGTCCTCATTCTGCAACGGGGCCCTTGGAGGCGATGGATCCTGTGGATGTGGTTTCAAGCTCTCAATGTTTGTCATGTTACCAAAATTTGAAGCTGCATTATGAGCAGCATTGAAAAAAGTTGAAAATATACCCCAATTACCTTCCTCTCCATTCTTATCAACAGTTGAATCATTATGTGCCATATGTTGTTCGACACCCGTGGCGCTATCCAGCAGACTTGCCCGGGAGGCCCTCTTCCCACTGTGTAAAAGATGTAAAGAATGTCTGGAATGGTTATTGTTCTGGTTATCCTCTTGGGGTCTTTCCAGCTGATAAACGTTGTCACCTAATTCATCTATGTCTGCGCCTTCGTAACTTGACAGACTATCATCATCACCTTCTTTGTTCTTCTTACCGAAGAGTTTTCTCGAAGGTGATTTGGACCTGTTTTTTCGTATTGGAACAATCTCTGGAGTCAATAAAGACCTATTGGAAAGTTTGAAATGGGATGTAAGCGATTGTGAGCCTGAAGCTTTTGCATTGTCTGTTTCATAGGGCGGCTCCGTTTTGTTGCCGATTTCTTGGGGGAATCTATTTTGAGTTGAATTACCATTCGAATGACTGTTCTTCACTTTTGAACTCTTTGTGGGGAATGAATGAATAGAGTTGGGCCTCGTGCTTAGTTTACCGCCGGTACGGTCGGATTTCGGTGTGGAAGTCTCCTGCGGTTGTGAGTCCTTCCGTTTCAGACGAAGACCAAGCTTCTTATGAAGTAAAGCCATTCTCCTGTTGACGTCGAACGAAACCTTGTGTGTACTCCTCAGGATAGGTGGCGGTACAATGGTTGTAAGAATGGTGGATGGTGAAGATGTCAAAGAGGCTGGCCCGAGCGCCCAGCAACCGGAATGGCACGCAAGGCATCAACGATCAAACTTTCTCCGAGGGTCTCGATAGCTATACGTCTACACACAAGGAAAAAGGGGCATTTCACTGGGGCGATAAGCATCAGAAGTGGATAATATTGCTCAATAATGACTGAATATTATGCTACTATTTCTCTTGAGACTTTTTGACCTTCAGATGACTTCGCGCCTCATGCTCTTTTGATGGTGGGTTTTGATGTTCGGGATTTGTAAACAAGCCGCCCATCATCGACACAATAGCATTAATCATTTACACTAGTTGAGTGTCCATAGTAGTAGTTAAAGGTTCAAAGTAGCGTTATTTATTATTCATATACCAGGGTTCTCGTATCATCGTTATCTCTTGTCTTGTTCCACACCAACCTCCTTCATCACATCACTCAATCTGATTTGACGTTGATCTGCAATTAGCGCCATCAACCCAAGCGCTGTATCCTTGAGATCGTTGTATTCTTTCAACTGTTTGATATGCGTCTTGACAATCTTTTCAGGTTCTTCATTGCTGAGACTTTGAACTTCTGTTTCCAATTCTTGGAGCTCAGCTTCAAGTTGTTGAAGTTCAGCCTCCTTTGTTAATATACGTGATTCAATGGCCTGTGGCGCAGCGACCTTTCTGCTCGATTTAAACATGGTGGTGTAGTTTGATAACAGAGTGGTGTGAAGAGATGAGTCAATTTGGACGCAGCTGAATGAAGGACGTGCCATCAGCAGGTTGTGTAAGGATGAAAAAATCTACAAAAATTTCAAATAAAAATGATAACATGCGCTTCAGAAACACTAAAAAAGTCTTTGTTGTAATCATACTTTATTCATGATTAGCATGGAAAGTTAACATCATCACGAGCACACAGCATATCGTAAAAGAACTTGAGCATCCTAATAAGTTTGTTAGCTTAAATTCTCCAAATGTAATTGGCATATGATTCTTGGTCAGAAAGAGGATTCACTTCATCTCAAGCAATGTTTTCAAACTTGAAGTCAGAATTTTCAGTGTTTGGCGAAGTCGAGATCAATCATGATAAAAAAACGATATCTGTTTGGGGCGACATTTGTCATCAGTCAAGCTATGTTTTCAGAGAAGAAAACGGAAACATTGTATGAGAAGAGTGAGATCCTTCAGGAGTCAAGTCTTATGGTGTGTTGGATACATACTAAGTTGACCTCAACTTAAGCGTCCCTTCTGTGTGCACAGAAGATACAATGAGATGACAACTTCGATCAGAAATGTTGTCTCCAGACACTATCCCACGGAAGTCATAGCTGTCTATACTGTTTGTTGGAGTAAAAGAGCTGTTTGGGAGGAAAGAAAGAAGAAAAATTTTCGGCCCCTGAAGATCTCGGCCAGTCCCTAGTGGTGTACGGGTGTCCCGGCACGGTTTGTTTACTTTTGGTAGGGCTGACGCCACTCAAGTTTATCTCGACCGAGAGCGTGTAAGGGCTACCAATTAGCGCCACATTCCAGCTATTAGCACTAGGATGAAGGCTCAAGTTGTATCGGGTAATAATGAACACTCAAAGTTCAAAGTGAGGGATCTACTGGCCCTGGGGAACAGACAGAGATCGTACTTGTCCCCATTGGCTGTGATTGCTCATATCGATATGAATGCCTTTTTCGCACAAGTTGAACAGATCAGACGTGGATTGTCGAAGGAAGATGCTGTTGTTTGTGTCCAGTGGAGTTCATTGATTGCTGTCAGTTATGCAGCTAGAGATTTCGGAATTGGAAGAATGGACACTTTGGAAACAGCAAAGTTGAAATGCCCCACGCTTGTGCCTGTTCATACGGCTGTTTTCAGGAAGGGTGAGAACTTCTGGAGGTATCATGATGAGGATAAAGAGTTCCCATCCCCAGTCACACATAAGGTGAGTTTGGATCCATATAGAAGAGAGAGTCGAAAGATCATGAAGATTTTTAAAGCCAATTGTGATTTGGTGGAGAAGGCAAGTGTTGATGAGAGTTTCATGGATCTTGGAAGAAACGTCTTGGAGAAACTTTATAAACTTATACCCACCCTTGAGAAGGATATATCGGAAATGGACAAATTGGATCATCTACCACCAGTACCGACCAACATAAATCTCGATTTCTTTGGAGTGGCAATACGAAATGGTGAAGAATCTGAAGAACAAGATTCGATCCAGATCAACGATTGGGATGATCTTTTGATAATACTAGGCTCAATTGTCACACACGAGATAAGTGAGATCATTGAGGATCAATTGGGTTACACCACATCATGTGGTATTGCCCGTGTCAAGACAGTTGCGAAATTGGCTTCAGGATTCAAGAAACCAAGCAATCAAACTATAGTGAGGAACTCTGCTGTACCGAATTTCCTCTCTAATTTCAACTGTACAGATTTCTGGTCAATGGGTGGAAAGACTGGTGAGTATATCACGTCGAAATTATCACCACCATCGGTGGAGAATATCAAGTTCATAAGGGAGAACTATGACTTACATGAATTGGAAGATTACCTGGAGGATAAGCAATTGGCTGAGAAGTTATACCTCATGATTAGAGGTGAATATGCTGCACCACTCTCTGAGAGAATTATCTTGAAATCTATGAACTCTAACAAGAACATCAGAGGAAAATCAGGGTCTTCATTCGTCGATGCATGTGAATGGATCAAAGTCTTTGCAGCTGACCTTTTCCAGCGATTGGTTGAGGCTGATGATGAGAATGGGTATAAAACCAATGCAAAAACTTTGAGTGTCAAATTCAGATCAAAGAATAATTTCAGTGAGATGCATTCCAAACAGTGTTCAATACCAATTGTGCCAAAAGAGGAGTTGGAAGATACACTTTATAAATATGGCGTGAATCTTTTGAAAATGCTTGAAACACAATACAGTTCGGTGTACCCTTTGGTGAATTTGAACATGACCATTAGCAATTTTGAAACAATGGACAAGTCATCATCCAGTATAATGAGTTTTGTGAAGAAGACAGACGCTTCACCGTTCATTACAGGTGCGCAAAGTGCCATGATCACCCCTGATACATCGATTGAAAGTCATAAGGAGGAAATCATTGAGAAAATCATGCCTAAAGAGGAACCAAAAGATGACAAGATGAAGAATTACACGGTGTTAGACGACGGGAAATTCAAATGCAAACGATGTGATACCGAAATTGAAGATATGAATGAGCATGATGATTTCCATTTCGCAGTTGCCATGACTGAACAATTGAACGGATCTGATAGTCTTTCACAATTTGATTTACAAAGATTCTCCAATAGAACGTTGTCATATGGTGAAATGAGATTGAAATCAAGATCCTCACCAAGTCCTTCATCGAATGGGGTGACGAGGAGAAAACAAACTGGTCAGAGGAAGATGGGAAAGAAACCGAAATCCGTTAGGGGACAGTCGACACTGCCATTTTGATATTCATATTCGTCATTTATGTAGAAAGCATGTATTTATTATTACCGCACATTGTATTATTCGCTGAGCTCTACATGGAATGTGTAAAAAATGCAATTAAAAATTCAACATTAACAATAAAACACATGAAAAAACTATAAAACACCAATTAGAACCTAGTGATACCTATAAAACCCAACATTAGATGGAAATACCATCCTATAAAACCTTTGAAATGACGAAATGAATGGAAACCTTTATCTATTTCCCCTATTAGTAAACAAGTTGTACCAGCCAACCGCAATCATAGCCGGAGAACTATCTCTTTTCAAAATCTGCCTTTAATTCTCAACATTCCCAGCAGGCATAGTCTGAACTTTTTTTGATAATCCATTTTGTACCAAATTTGAAACATGTTTGTTCGTCTTTGTCAAATGTTGTGGAGCAGTGATCTTACTAGCAATCAGATCAGAAACAATGAGGATGATGGGGCATACTATCCATGTCCGTGATATCGTCGTTGTGATCATTATGAGTTTGTTATTGTATTGTATGAATGTTCTGGACTCTGTTATGATGAGTTTGTGAGTTTTGAAGTGGTTGAGGAGGCAAAGAAGTGGTCAAGTAGTTGCTGATAAGAGCCCATAATTTGTTTTGAGATGGCATTGCGTGAAAAAATCTCAAATTGGTTTAAGTCCGAGATCCCGAAAATGGTCTCACCCCATGGAGATTGTGATGGGCTGATGAATGGGGAGGGGTGGGTGTATGCCATCAGAAGTGGTTGAAACATAGCTTGTTAGAATGGCAAAGGGTTCCTCTTTTTGATTGATTAGATCATTTGGATATCTTTCAAATTTTTCCAAATCTCAATATTTTCTATTTGAATTTTTTGATGTTTTTTCAGAACTTGTGAATTAATCTTAACTTTCCCAAACAGGGTTGAACAGAGTAATAAAATATAAAAACCCAGGATGGAAAAGTCCACATAGAAAACCAAAAGAGTTCTTGTTCATTATATGGTTTTAACCTGGTGTATCCTGACTATTTTCAGGAGTAAATACCCCCCTGGTAACCAATGTTTGAGAGCATTGAAGCATCGTGACCTATTTACCCGGACACCACACCTGGACACCAGCAAGGCTTCCCCACAAAGCTCCGCTCTCAACCTCAACAACACCAACACTGACACACAGAGATCATTGCACAAGGACAAACACTCACACGGGAACGATGATCAGAGCCAGACTTTTAACAGGGAGAGCCCTCACTCAAAGAGCGCTACTCCACCCATACAGAGGTCTCTCATCTACCAGGGTCATTGCCAACGATCACCACCACGATCACGATCATCAGGAATTGGCACCGGAGGAACACATTGCCGACAACCCACTCTACATCGCAGGTTTCACCGGTATCTTCATCGCCTTCGCTGGTCTCTCATTTGACACTTACTACAAGAAACTGTATGGTGAATCCTACTTCGGTCAGTGGATCCAACCTACCCCTTCGGAGCAAGTTGTTGCGGAGAACATCAAGTATCAACAACATACCCAAGACAGCGCCAAGGTCTATGAGGTGATGTATGCCAACACTTCCAGAGGTCCATTCAGAGATCATGATGTCGTTCAGAAGATCGGTTCGGGATCCTCCATCAATCGTGAGCCTGGTTCTCATGTCCATTTGGAATCATTGGGTCCAAGAAGAAAGACTGCGAGACCGCTTTATGAGTGAGACTATGGGGTCTGCTGCTTGTTGATTGAGCCTATTTATTTATTTATTCTATTTATCTATTTATTAACCTATAACACTCTATTTATTCTTACGTTGCAATCGTATCCCTTATCTTTGTTGTCCATAGTACGCCAAAAGTGGGGGCTGGCTACCCTGAGGGAAAAGTATCCCGATTACATTTAAAAGCTCATCAGCACTACAACAAACAACAAGGCAGACCCACATCAGAGCAGCACTAGTACTGAAGTACTGATTTACAGGGTACTATGATGATCAGCGAGTTACAGCCTGCTCGAAACTGCTTCCCATCCCTTGAATGATGTTGATTCTAGGCCCATGATCTCCAGGTTAGTGATTTGATTTGCGTCAAGTGCTCATGAGGCCATTTACCACCGATAGCCCTCATCCAGTGGCAAATCCCACGAGGCAGCACAGAGAGCATTCAAATGTGATCCAAATACTCGCATTTGAAACCAATCCACCCATTCATAAGAATGAATACACCACACACTCAGGAGTCATTCACAGACTCAACATAATCAATCATCATCAACAATGACTATCAAGCCAACATGGTTCAACAAATGGTCTAGTGGTCAGAAACCTGGAATCAAACTTCCACAACTGGAGGAAGATAACTCCGTTTTCACGGTGCCAAGTCGTGAGAGAAGCCAGAGAAACCTTGCAGAGCTTAAGAATAATGTGAATAATTTGAAGGCAGAGCCAAGTCAACATGAAATGACATTGCGTAACAATCGTGAAGCTTTGATGCAATCCCAATCATCTGCAATTTTACGTCCTCCACAAGCTCATACCAGCAGTTCACGTGGTCACCATCATCAAGGAGATATTCTCAACCCAATGGGCCGTCCGTCAAATCAACAAAGACACAGAAGTCAAAATCTCTACGGATACGCGTATCGAACCAATAATTTCAGTGACTTTGCAGGGTTTAATCGTCGAGAACAAGCTTCTAGAGAAAGGGCAAAGGAGATTGAAAGGGATGAGCCACAGCAGAGTCTGGAATCCGATTCCAAACCACCTAACATTGAATGGGGCGAACCATTCTTAACATGGGGAGGTCATGCTTATATCAACCCATTTGAACCGCATTGGGGACCTGGTCGACATCAAAGTGAACCACGCTGTGCCGGTACTAAGAGTTACAGATCTGCCCCTAAAAGAATTGAAGGATTTTCGGTTGAAGGTGGAATTTTCAATGGACCATCGCAATGGCCTATGCATCCTACAGTGGAGCCAAAACTTCAGGAATGTGAGAAGCTACCCGAGGATACGGAGGAGATCCAGCCAAGTTCATATTTCTACTTCCCAACGGTTTCAGATATCAGTAACGGTGTAAAGAGATACATCAACAACATCTCTGCATCCATTTATTCAACAAGGGTGAAGAAAGCTCCAAAATTAAGCCAGAAAAGACTCGGTAAGTCTATGGAGTGGGAATATCCAGATCTGGAATACACAGTGCCACCACCGAGACGACGCAAATTGACCAAACAAGAAAGAACACCATTCACCCCGGTCAGATGGCTTGAGAATGTCAATTACAGACTTAATGAGATGACAAAGAATCGTAAGCTTTATTACGATTTATCAGTGAGTGGAAGTTTGCCATCGAGCAAGTCGGATATTTATGTGTTCCCACCCAATAGAACGGTGAAACATGATATTTTCAACACAAGCAACAAATATGAGAAGATCCTTGATGGGGACGGTGTACAAACCAGTACGTTCCTCAGTACCATTAGATTCACCATCAGTTGTACTACAACCAGGGGATATTGGGTGAGAGATTCACGCAAACCAGTTCTTTTGTTGCCTGATGTGGAAAAGCTGATTAGCAAGAGGGATCAGAATACAATTCTCAATTATTTCCCACATCTTCTTTTGTTATCTGAGTTTGATAAGGATACGGAATTGAAACTTCAAGAATCCAGAAAGGCTTTATATGATCAAACCAATTCATTGGAGGAAGTTGCAAAGTTTAAATTCCCATCTCGGAGAAATCATTGTGAAGAGGCAATTTATCAATTCATCTCGGGAGGTTACATCCATCCAAAAGAATTAACAAGATCAAGTGGGTTCCCACCACATCAACAGCCATTACAACAACGTATCCGTGCTCGTTGGGAATCAATCATCAAGGGGTTTGTAAGTGGGCTGATCATTGCTTATTGTGAGTATACCACTTACAGAACGATCAAGTTCCATGGTTCAAATTTCGCTTATGTTCACGCCTTTGAATTTTTCACCACAACGAGATTTACCGATCTGGGATACATTTTTGTTTCATGTTTGGGATTCTCATGGAATGATTTCCAGCCAGGTTTTTTGGAGGAGCATAATCACAACATTAAGAATGATTTCAGAGATTCATTACAAGCTTTGAACTGTATTCGTGTGATTGGAAGAAGCCATTTGCAAGATTATGATTTGGCATTCTTACAGATTTACATTGCGTTTTTGAACAGTCCATATTTTGCATCCTATTTGCTTAGAGAGCTTTTATTCTGGGTTGATCGTGAAGATGCTAAGTATTATAACATGCTGGGAGAACGGATATCATTGAAACTAGACACCATAAAAGGAAAGACACTAGAGATCAGAGAGAACGCGCAACACGAGTACTGGAGTTCTGAGTTGGCAAGAAGGGTATTTCTAAAGAGAGCTCCCAATGCAAATGATTCTGAATTCTTTGGTTGTCTTGAAAAGGATGTTGAGATTTTCAAAAAATCAATTGAACAAAGAAGAATTAAGGCTATTGTTAAAACCACAGAAGCTAGTGGGAGTACAACATCCCAGACCGATCATTTGGAAAGTAAGGAATCATTAGCCACCCAATCCAGTGGAGGCAGTTGAAGCATCCAATACAAATTGACTAATTTTCTAATTCATCCTGTAGTTATATCAAAGATTTCAGTGGGTATTACTCGAGGAAGCATATAAACAAAAAGTTTAAGAAAAATAAATGCGCTAGCCCGGAGTCGAACCGGGGGCCTATGAATGGGAACCATAGATTTTACCGCTAAACTACTAGTGCAACTATTAACCTAGCTATTGAAAAAGTCCTTTTACTTTGTGCACCTTCTAAGCCGTCCCAAAGAGGGAAGTTCCCTTAGTGGGGATGTTAAATGGAGTTTTCTGAGGCACAATCTGCTTAGTCACGTGGATTTGCCATACTGGAGATCAGATCTCAGTGGCAACAAGCTTCACTCCCAACTACTCAAAGGTAGACATCAGCTTCAATTGCCACACAAACACATCACACAAACAACCACAATGTCTACCTCCGTCAAGTTCAGAGCGGGTAAAGTCGCCTACGACGCATCCACCAAGATCGCTACCCCAGTAGACGTGCAAGGTCAGATCACAATCAAGCCCTCCATTGAAGATGAATCCTTCTTCGCTTTCGAATGGGCCGCCAAGGAGAACTCAGTGGGCATTCAAAAAGACGAGTATCTCATCATACCCGGAGACGCTACCTGGACTCATGTCAAAGAGAGTAAGAGTGGGAGAGTATTTGCACTGGAGTTCCTCTCATCAGGGGCTAGACACCTCTATTGGCTTCAAGAGGTGAATGATAACGATGACGATCCGAGCGAATTGAGTAAGAAGGATATCGAAACCAACAACAAGATAAAGGCAATTCTTGATCCAGAAGACGATGAGGATGAGATCGTTGAGGATGCTCAAGAGGAGGTCAAGGCCGAAGTTCCAGAAAACCTAGCGTGAGTATATATGAGCAGAAAAGTTTCCCATACATTTTGTTTTTCTTTTGATTACATTGTAAGACCCATTGCTAACCTGAATTCCCCTCTTATAGTGACATTGGTGATCTCAATGACTTCCTCACCCCAGAGAAGATGCTATCCGTGATCGAAAAGCTAGAGCCAGCCGAGTTGGACAATCTATACGTTCAATTACCAGAATCAGTGGAGAGAACACCAGAGAACCTTGCAAGTGTTTTGAGAAGTCCATATTTCAAACGCAGTGCTGCTAGTCTCAGTAACGCTCTTTACGGTGGTGGGTTTGTCGTTTCCAAAGCGCTGGGGATTGACTACAAGGGCGAAGGAGTGACTCCATACATCTCCGCCACGCGCAAGCAAGCTGAAGAGGAAGAGAAAGAGAAGAAGGCAAAGGAAGAGGACAAGAAGTAAGCTCTATTGTATAGGTGACGTGTAACAAAGTGGCGACGACCGAATGACTCGTAGTGAACAAGCGTAGTTCTGGGACACGCGACGGCCAAAAACAAAAACAAAACCAAAACAATGAAAAAAGCGATCGCATGACACCACAACAGAACCACTGCACCGGCCCACACACCGCCTACACACCCCAAGAGCACACAGGTGCTAGATATTGCTAACCGTGCGTATCCCATTCCAAAGATACCCCGACGGATCATGGTCGTTGGATGCCGGATCTACCGTTGCTGTCCACATTCCGGATCGTAAGATCAACATCATGATCACCTAGGCAATGTGTCCATATTACTAACAACCCCCTGATTTAGATATTGCTATGCCTCCTTCGGACCATAATCTGAAGTCTCAGCTCTCTGATATTCAGAAGCGGCTTTCTGAGACCAAATTCTCCACACCAAAGCGTGGTACTCCCAAGCCTGACGATGTTGAGATCACCGAATCATCACCGGATCAACCACGTCCAAGACAACTCAATGATAAGAAGTCATTTTCCAACTTGCTCAGCAGAAGAGAGAAGCGAGTATCACTTCCAGCTCTCGAGAGTAACAGATCCATCGCAAGTCCATCAAAAGGATCAGGGAAGGATATGAGCTTTGTCGTTGGATTGAGTGAGAATTTACTTCAAGAATGCAGAAGGCTCCAGGCTGATAATCAAGAGAAATCGCATCGTCTTAATGCCATCGCGGAGGAGTTTTCCCGTTTGAAGGAGAGTAATGCCGCTTTGCTATCGAAGCTTAATGAGACTCGTGAAAATGAGGAACGTTATAAAGATAGTAATTGGGAACTTGGGATGAAGTTGCAACAACTCACCGAGGAACATGAGACAATCACACAATCCCATCAGAAGACCCAACAGGAATTGAACAAGCACATTGATTTATCCAATGAGATCAGATCGGAACTGGAAGAGGCCACTCTCAAGAAATCTTCCTTGGAGAAAGAGTACTCCACTACAAAGTCTTCAACAACGAGTGAAATTCAAGAATTGAGAGTCCATGTTGATGAGCTTAATGATCAAAACACCAAACTGAACGATGAGATTGATGCTTTGAAGAAACAGCTCGACGAGGCAGAGTCGAAGCCAAAAGAGATTCAGTTGAAAAATGTTCCAATTCTCCAACCTGTTGAATTCTCCGACTCTGATGAGGAGGAACTTGAGCCACCTGTATCACCAGTGAAGACAATACCAATTAATAATAATGCATTGGAGACAGAGACGTTGAAGTCATCATTACAGAGCGCTCATCAAACCATATCTAGACTCAGAGGACAGATTTTGAAGTTACGTCAAAGTGAACTATCGCTCAAGCAACAACAGCCACAGTCTCCACCTGCTAAGAAGCCACTACCAGTCATGAAGAAACCATCCAAGAATCTTCAAGAGTCGTTGAAATCGGTGCATATTATGGGTAACTCAAACAGAGGTTCCACCGTGATATATGATGAATCACTCGATACTTCTGAGCTCGATGGTGATTGGGAAAACTTTGAAGGTGATTCCACTTCATTCATTGCATCGTCTCCATCAAAGGGTCAGAGACCTTTGTCCATGGCTTCTGATTCTAAGTACTTGATTGAGGATTCCGGTTCTGAATTTGATGAAGATGAACAATACCCTGTTGCTCCATTGTCTAGTGAACTGAAGACTATTTCTGAGAGTGATGTTAATAAATATGTGGATGAAAACAGTTTGGTTGTGATTCCAATCGACGAATTTGACAGTCTCAAGACTTCCCAGGTCACTTTTGCTGAGCAATTGAAGGAGAAGGATGCTCAGGTGATTTCACTCTCTTCCAAGCTATCCGAACAGGAGGCTTCGCTTCAACAACTTATCAACGCCAAGGATGCTACCGTCACTGAACTTTCAACGAAGCTTTCAAAAGAGGAGTCTTTGAAGGAACAACTCATCAAGGATGCAGAGGCTAATAAGGAAAAGCTCCAAGCTGCTCTTCAACAACTACAAAGTGATGATACTGTTATTTCCCAATTGAAGTCCAAATTAGAAAAACCTACCGAGTCATTCCTCAAGTCTTCAGCCTCTGCCTTGGGTCTTGGTTTGATATCGGTGACTGCACTTGGTGCTCTTCGTTCTGAGCTTCAATCTCTCAAGTCTCACTTTGAGTCTCCTTCAGCTGACTACATCCACACTGAGGCATCCAAGAAGGACTTGAAAGTTTTGTCGAATAGTGATCATTCAGAACTTCTTGACAAGATCTCATCCACTGAGACTGCACTGGCAGCACACGCTGCAGACAAGGCCACACTCCAGAAGAAGATCGATGAGCTTACATCTACTGTCAGTGGCCATTCTGATGATAATGACACGCTTCGTTCCGAATTGGAAGGTTTACAATCATCTCTCGCAAAGAAGTCCACCGAGGCCAAGTCATTGCAAGATGCACTTGAGACGGCCAAAGCAGAAATTGCATCTCACATCGATGACAAGACTTCCCTCAACGAGACTTTGGATGAGTTGAGGGCCTCTATCGAGATACATTCCAATAAGAGTGCTTCGCTTGAAAAGGAATTGGAGACTACGACTGCTACGATCGATACTCATGTTTTGGAGAAGGATGAGCTCAAAAAGCTTTTGGATGACCATAAGAAGACAATTGATGGTTATGTTTCCGCTGGCGAGAGTCTTACGAAGGAACTTGAGTCTGCCAATGCTGCCATTGATACCCATGTCTCAGAGAAGGAAGAGCTTAAGAAGCTTATTGATGACCACAAGACCACCATCGATCGTCACATTACCGCTGGTCAAAGCTTGCAGGAAGAGCTTGATGTTGCCATTAAAACTGCTGAGTCTCATGCCGCTGAGAATGACGACTTACGAAAGTCTTTGGATGCTTTGAAGTCTACACATGAATCCGTTAACACTGCATACTCATCTTTGAAGGAGTTGCACGACAGTAAGCTTCAACATATTGAGGAGTTGAACAAATCTATTCAGTCACCATCGATTGAGTATATTAAGGAGAAGTCACAGTCCTTGGGCTTCATCGCTTTGGACCAAGCTTCACACAATAAGACCATTGATGACTGGGAGTCAAGAGTTAACAAGTTGGAGGAGAAGTTGAAGAGCTCTCATGCTGAACTCGAATCATCATCGACCGAACACCTCGCTGCTGTTTCTACCCTTGAAGAGAATCTCAAGTTATCTGAAGAGAAGCTTGTTGATACTGAGAAGTCACTCACAAAGGAGATTGAAACCATCTCCACTCAGCTGAAGTTACTCAAGGACTCACTCACAGAGAAGGACTTATTGCTTGAATCGAAGATAACAGACCATGCTTTTGCCGTCGAGGAATTACAGAAAGCAAAATCCACTCACCAAAATGATCAAGAAGCTTTGAGAAAAACATTGTCTGATACCGATGCCGAGCTTCGTGACACTCAGAAGAAACATTCAGAAGAGTCAGCGGAATCTGAGAAGGCCATCTCTGAGCTCAAGAGTCAGCTTTCGAAGGTACAAGAAGAGCTGATAGAGAAGACTGCTATCTCTGAACAAGTACTGGCTGATCTTAAGTTGAAACTCACTTCAACTCAATCAGAACGTGATACTTTGAGTACATCTGTGATTTCTGCTCAACAGGAGAATGAAAAGCTCACTGCTGATCTAACGGATGTGAAGGAGCGTTTGGCTAATCCATCTTCAGATTTCATTACGGAGAAGGCCAGCAAACAGGGTCTCTCAGTTATTCCAAAGGTTGCACATGTATCACTACTCGAGAAGGCTAACAAGACTGTCCACGATCTTGCCAGAGAGGGTAAGTTTGTTGTTCTAAATGAAGATGAACATAAGGACCTCTCAGAGAAGGCTCTCGCTCCAACAATTGATCATTTGACTGACAGTGCATTGAAGCACAATCATTCTGTGATCGACTCGAAAGAACTCAATGATATCAAGCTGCGTGCGAACAAAACAGTTGATGAATTAGCTCTTGAGAAGGAGGCAACTGTGATACTGAAGGCTGAGTATGATGAACTTTTGAGAAAGGCTACTAATCCTACCAGTGATGAGCTTGCGAAGGCTGCTGCTGATATGGACCGTCAAATAGTTTTGAAATCTGATTTCGAAGCATTGACTGAAGCAGCTGTGAACCCAACATTCTCTCAACTTACTGCTCAGGCGGAAAGATTAGGGTACTCTGTCTTGGCTGTTGACGAGCTTGAAGCTTTGAGAAAAGACTCTTCCGTTCTTTCTGAGAACGTTGTTACATTGAAGAATCTCGAGTCTGAGATTGTTAATTTGAAGGACGACTCAAACAAAAAGGAAGCTTTCATTGAAGAGCTTACGGTTGCTTTGAACGAAAAAGACAAAGATCTCCAAAGGGAACCTGTTTTACCAAAGGAGTCTCTATTGAAGCAGGCTGGGGCACTTGGTCTTGTCGCTCTTGCATCTTCCGAGCATAGAAGGCTGAAGGCGCCTACGAAGGACGATGTGAAATCTCATGCTGAAACGCACGGTTTATCGATTCTTCCACATTCTGATCTCGAAGATTTGAAGGTGAAGGCTTCCAAAACCATTGATGACCATGCTGCTGAGTTGAATAGAGTGGTGTTGTCGAAAGAAGACCACCAGAAATTAGTTTCTCCTTCAATTGATGTTGTCAGAAGCCATGCAGAGAGCCAAGGATTCGTGCTCACAGACGGCGTCAAGCTAAAAGAACTGACATCCAGAGCTGATAGAACACTGGAAGACTTTGCAAAACAATCCAATATGGTTATTGTTCCATTTAAGGATCACGAGAAGCTCATTCATCCATCATTGGCTTCCTTGAAGGAACATGCGTCCACTTACAATGCCGTCATTACACCTCTGGAGGAATATGAGGCCTTGAAGGTGAAATCAGAGAGAACATTGGATGATATTTCTAAGGAGCAAGGTAAAATTGCTGTTCCTGAATCGGATTTCGAAGCTCTTTCGAACCCATCAAAGCAGAAGATCATTGAACTTGCTTCTAGTGTCGGACTTTCCTCTATTGAAGCTGATGAGCTGACTGATTTGAAGGCTAGCTTGGAGAAGCCAACTGTTGAGTATCTGAACGAGAAAGCAAATAAGCTGAACCTTGTCCTGACCGAGAAGAATCAGCATTCTCAACTTGTTGCAGATGCCAATAAGACCGTTGAAGATTACGCGAAAGAGAACAACTTAGTCTTGTTAACTCATGAGAAGTACAGTGAGCTAACGAAACCACAATTTGATAAGTTGCAAACTCACGCCAAGGATATTGGTCATGTTATTGTACCAGAGGAGGATTATGCAAGAAAGAGAGATATCAACACACTAGGGGTCGATGATGTTTCCTCACACTTGACATCCCTGGGCTTTGTTACTATTCCATCAGAAGAATATGATATTCTGAAATCAGACCCATCACAAGATGAGCTTGTCAAGTTATGTGAAAAGACTGGTCTCCATGCTCTGAATGATACACAACTCGCTGAACTGAATTCAGAAACTTCTGTGGTTGCCAAAGCTCATGAATTCGGTCTGGTCACACTTTCCGATTTGGAGTACAAAGAACTCACCAAAGAATTAGAACCGGAGGAGGTGGTTCAGCTTTGTAAGAAACACAATTTCGTGCCGCTAAATGAAGGTGAAGTGAAACACTTTGCTTCCAAAGAGTATATTGTGAGCAAGGCTGCTGAACATTCTATTGTGCCTTTGGAAAAGGCTGAATACGAGAATCTCGTCGCTGAACCAACCCATGAGTTCATTGAGGAGATTTGTGATAAAAGAGGCTTCAAAACAGTTTCCAAGGAGGATCTCGTGAAACTTAACTCGGAAGATCACATCTTAAGCAAAATCAAGGACATCGGATTGGTACCAGTTGCTCTCGCTGAATATGAGAAACTTACTGCTGATCTATCTGAATCAGAACTTGTTGAATTATGCTCCAAGAGAGGGCTTCGTGCAGTTGAGAATGATACATTTGAGAAGCTTTCTTCGGATCCAACTAAGAGTGAGCTTGTTGAGTTATGTGAAAAGGCTGGTATCCACGCTATTGAAGGACCAGAATATGAGAAACTTGTTGCAGAGCCTAGTAAGGCTGACGCTGTTGCATTGTGTGAGAAGTTTGGAATTCATGCACTTGAAGAATCTGAGTATGAGGGTCTCATTGCTGAACCAACTACTGATGAGTTGATTGTTCTTTGTGAGAAGAATGGATTGCATCCAATTGAAAAGGAAACGTTTGAGACATTGACATCTGAGAAATACCTCATCGATAGAGCGGAAGAACTTGGTTACAAAGCTGTTCCACGTGAGGATTTCCACTCACTCCAAGCTAGGGCTAATGAGCCTGATAAGGATACCATGGTATCTCAAGCTGAAAAGGTTGGTTATGTTCTTGTTGGAAAGAAGGAGTATGAAGCTTATGAGAAATCTTCAGGTCCTATCTCAAAGACTGATTTAGAAGCAAAGGCTGCAAAGATCAACCACACACTGATCCCAGTTGAAGAATTTGAGGCCCTTAAGGCTCCATCATTGAACAAATCCATTGAACCAACAACTCCAACAAGCAAGTTCTCTGCCACAAAGGAGTACTTTGAAAACGTTTCCAAGAGTGCCGAGAAAGAGTCACGTAAAGACAAGGTCTTTGAGTCTGCCAGATCTCTTGGATTCGTTCCCGTTGCTGCTGATGAGTACAAACATTTGATTGAGCATCAGAAGGATCACATTATCACAAAGTCCGAGATTTATAAGAGTTCTAAGGACTTCGGTTTGACAGTTCTTCCAGCGGAAGAGTACAAAGCTTTGTTGAAGTCTCGTCAAAGAGATGATATCAGTTTCGAGGATCTTCAATTATATGCCAAACGCTTTGATCTGAAACTTGTTGATGCTACCCAGGGAGAGAGCGATTCTAATCCAGAACCACCAGCAAAGCTATCCTTAGCTCTCAACTCCAACATGTCCGTTGCTACGTTCGCTTCAACCATCAATGAGAGCGAGTATACAGATGCTCTTTCACGTCAAGTCTCAATTGCAAGTCCTACAAAGAGCAACTCAGGACCTTTGTTGACATTGGGACCAAACGCTTCTGTTTCCACATTCGGATCAGTTATAAATGAGAGTGACTTCACAGATGCTTTATCCCGTCAAGTCTCGAATGTATCCACAATTGGACCAAATGAGAACTTGGGTCATATTACTGTTGAACAATTGCAGTCACATGCTTCATCACACGGTTTCAAACTTGTTCCAATTGATGAATCCACCACAACTCCTGAATTGTCCCGTGAAGGCGATACCTCTGACCTCGCTGACGATTCGGATTCTTTTGCAGATGATCACCTTGATACATTGGTTTTGAAGACTCCTCAAACGATTGATGAGTTATCGAAGGATGACATTGTTGAACGCGCAAAAGATCTTGATCTTGTTATTCTTGGTCAGGATGAGTACGCACAACTTCAAGCTCCTCCAGATGAGTTGCAATTGGAAGGCTTTGCTCACCAATTGGGATTGAAACTTGTTCAGGAAGCTGATTATGTGTCGATTGATAATCCGCAGAAGGAACAAGTGAAAGAACTTTCTTCGAAGTTAGGATTAGTTACGCTATCGGATGAAGAAGTCAAGGAATTGGAAGCTCGTGCTGCTTCGACTGTTACTGCAGATGATATTGTCAATGAAAGCAATATCAGAGATCTAAGTGCCAAATTTGGACTCACTACTCTACCTCAAGAGGAGTATGAAAGTTTGATTGAGAAGTCAAAACCTGCTGCAATCACTAAGGAGAAGATTGCTACTGATGCAAAGACTCTCGGTCTTGTTTCAATAGATGCCACTGAGCTCGAGAAGCTGAGACAAGACGCTTCTGAGAAGAAGAAATGGTCATCAGGTAAGATTGCATTGGGTATGTCTGCTATTGGATCCACTGCGCTGGGTGCTGCTGCTGCTGTTACTGCTTCTGGATCATCTCTTGGAGCTGGTGGAATCGGATCCAAACAGAGGGATCTCACAAGAGAAGAATTCATCAATGAAGTTGAGAGTAAGGGATTGGTCACCATTGATCCAAAGGAGTTGGAAGAATTGAAGAAACAGTCATTATTGATCCAAGATGAGAACTATATGACACAGACTTTGAAAGAGAAGGATTTGGTTGCCGTTCCAATTTCGGAATACTTGGCTTCACAACAAGCTGATACTCGAGATGAATTGGCTGAGAAAGCTAGTGCACTTGGATTGGTTATTTTGACATCTGAGAAACATAGTGCCTTGGTTTCCGAAGCACAGAAGGAGGTTGTTGCGGAACCATTATCCGAAAACGCTCTCTCAGAGAGGGCCACTGAACTTGGTCTCACTGTTCTACCGCAAGAACAGTATGACATCTTAAAGAAATCCAGCATCGAAGTGAAGAAGGATCTAACAGATGTACCGTTGACCAAATCACAATTGATCGAAAGAGCAGTTGACAATGGGATGGTTATCATTTCGCGTGAAGAGTTTGATGATTTAAGAACCAAAGCCACTGAGAATCGTGAATCACAACGGGATTCAGATGTTGGTGATGAGACGATCACAGAGATCCGAGAGAAGGAGCCAATCACGTCTGATGAAGTTGAAGCTTGGGCTAAGGATAATGATTTGTTGTTGATCCCAGAACGTTCATTCGTTGCTACAAATGTGTCACGTATTCCTGATACTAATAACGTTGTTGTTCTGCCATCTACTTATTACAACAAGTTGACCAAATCCGAAGCATTCAATTTGGAGAGAGTCACGAACGATGAGTTGCAAGAACAGGCTAAGAAGAGAGGATTCACAATGATACATGGTGAACTCAGTCAAAACACATTGATCAGAAAGAACAGTGCCACATCGTTATCAACTTCGAATTCGAGAAGACATTTCTCCGAAAGTGCCAACAACGCCGCATCACAGGAATTCTCTGAACAACACAGTCGTATCTCCAGAAACACCTCAGTACGTGGAACGATCGATACGAGATTGCAATCTAGATCAAGCTCTAGAGCACCACCAGTCAGTTCTAATGTCCCATCATTACCACGTGATTTCTCCATCGATGGTGGTCTTTCACTCATGACCACTGCATCATTGACCGAGCCAAACATCATCCCAGCATTGACACAGACCGTTATTGGTGAATATCTCTACAAGTACTACCGCCGCCTGGGTCCATTCAGCTCGATCTCTGAGACTCGTCATGAGAGATATTTCTGGATCCATCCATACACATTGACACTCTACTGGTCCACCACAAACCCTGTGCTCGGGAACCCATCCTCACACAAGACTCGTGCCGCTGCCATCATCAGTGTTGAGAGTGTTGAAGATTCCAACCCATTACCAGCCGGTGTCTATCATAAGAGTATCATCATCCATTCCCAGGATCGTTCGGTGAAGTTCACATGTCCAACCAGACAACGCCATAACATTTGGTATAATTCCTTACGTTACTTGATCCAGAGAAGCATGGATGGGATTGATCTCGATGAAGGGTTCCTCCCTGAACCACCAGCCATTGGTGGTTAATATCATTTATTGTACACTGGAAAAAAAACTGAAATTATTTATATGTTTAAAAAACTGAGTAGGTCCCCCGATCTGTGTGGCTTCTCCGGGAATTTCGGAATTTCGGCCGGGCTTTTGGGCGCCAACAATCATCACCAAATAGCACCCTGACTCACTTGAATTGAAATGGCCACACCATCAAGGGTACTATTGAACAAAGCTAGCAAAATGGGTGAATGGTTAGCTGTTATCTACGATCTTCCAACGGCCAACAGGGGCCCAGTCAGAGCACAGCACTTGTCTGATATTCCTGGTGCTGTTGAGGCTGGTAAGATCACCAGTGCTGGTGTCATTTTCAAAGAGGTTCCAGCTGAAGGTGCTGCTCCAAACTTTGCTGGTTCCGTCTTGAACGTCGTTGCTGATTCCAGAGAGGGCGTTGTGGAGATCTTGAAACAGGACGTCTATGCAAAGACTGGTGTTTGGGATGTTGAGAATGCAATTATTTACCCATTGGGCGTTGCTTACAGAAAGGCTAAAGATGTTTGAATAGATTAATGTATATTTGATGTATATGTACTTTTAAATAAAAAATGGAGTGAATCTAGAATATCTAAACTGCTTCGTCTAATTTCTTATCAAACTGTTCAGGGTTGAAATCTCTCCAATAAGGTAATTTATAAATCAAATTCTGTGGTAATAATTCCGGATATTTTGAGTAAATCTCACCAATAACACCATCATAAAGTAATTTATAGCCTTCACCTGTGAAATGGATACCATCGACCAAAAGATCCTTCCAATTACCTTCATAGTTCTCGAAAGCACCATAAAGATCAACATAACCCACATCTAATTCCTTTGTCAAATCTCTCAAGGCCTCAGTGTACTTAACATTCACCTCATTGGATCTAATAATCCCATTGGCAACATCAACTGGCATCTTGATGGCCCATTTCTCCTGATCGTGCTTCCCCAATCCAATGACGATAACCTTAATGCCCCTTTCCTGCAACAATCCGATAATCTGTCTCATGTTATCGATAAACACACCCATATCAACGTGTTGCATACCCGCCAACGCAGCGTCGTTGGTACCGAAGAACACCGTTGCCAGTTTGATCTTGGACGAGGCAGACCCGTCATGGTCAACCTCGAGGATCCTTGGAAGGATCTTCAATGCCCATGAGGAGTTGTAACCGGCAAACCCACGCTGTACAATGTCCAACCGTCTGGTGTAGGCGTTGTTCAACGCACTGGTGAAGGAGAATTGTGTCTCTTTCAACTCGTCAGGGTATTGGTTGTATGCAAATTCTGTGATGGAGTCTCCGAAGAGAAGGAACTTGTCGAGTTGGAAAGCCATTTGGCGGTGCTGTGGTGGATAGCCGTGTTTGTGTGTGTGGTATGTGGGTTGGCTGGAATGAAGAAATGGGCGTTTTGTGGGCTGGGCGGAGGAGCTGTTGTTTATCTACTCTCAGGACATGTATTGTGTGGGTGCATGTATGGGAGGACAACTTGGGACATGTATGGGCTTAGTAGGATCTCGGTGGTTGGTATACGTGTTTATACACTACAGTCGATATAAAACTGCATATGATCTATCAAAGAATGGGGGTATACAATAGGTCATACAAACATCTCAAGGGAATCAACCCGCTCAATTAATAACCAACACTGATCAAGTAGTCAGCCAACTTCTCCACGATGGTGGTGGCCTCACCAGGCTGGACACCGGCAGGGTAATGACCGATCAAGATCATTTGCTTCGTTCTGACGGCAATCAAACCCTCCGCATCGTGCTTACCGTAGATGGAACGTTCATCGGCTCTAAGCAAGAAGTACTTCTGTCCTTGGACATGCAACCCACTGGCTTGTAAGTTGGATGGGTCGTCGTAGCCCTGTGCGAGGGAGGAGATCTCAGGACCGGCAAGAACCAAGTTTTGCGATTGGGCCCATTGTGCATCTCCTGCTCTGGAGTAGATGGCTGCTCTGTCAATTTTGCCGGTGGCGATAAGATTATCGGTGTACGCTGAGAGAGGGAAGCACCCATGTTAGTACGCCATTGGTGGTATGGTTGATGCGATGGAACACTTACCTTGCCAAGACATGATGTGGTTGTGGTGCTCTGCAAAGTGTAGAGCAGGTTGAAGGGAGTGTAGAACAGCACAGAGATCAATTCAATTTCGAAACTTTCGAAAACAAAAAAAAAAAAAAAAACACACAAATCAAAACCCGCACATTTTGGCAGAAACACTACGCTTGTCGCCATGGCAACCACTTATACTCAGTTACTTATACACTTCTACTCCTCGTCATCGCTCTCAATCACCCTTCTTTTCTTTCTCGAGGTCTCGTCGTACTGCTCTGCGCCTTGCGCCTTGACTTTTCTCAATCTCTCCTCGGCGGCGTCATCATCATCATCATCCTCATTCTCTTCAACGTCTTCCAAATCCTCATCTCCCTCCTCCTCATCAACGTCCTCCAGATCGTCATTATCGATGAAGTCATCCTCGTCATCGTACTCCTCACCAGTTACTCCTTGTGAGCGTGAAACACTATAACTCTCACGTTGATATTGCGATCTGCCACTTGATCCTGTTCTCTCTTGGTCCTTCTCCAATTTTTGTTGTAATCTTCTTCTCTCCCTGACCCTATCGTCGAACTGTTTCTCCAATTTTCTAGCCTCTTTATCAGGATCAATATCAACGACAACACTCTGTGCACCTGGCTTGACCTGTTGTCTTGATTGAATCGCACTTGTCAATTTCTTATGGATCTTGGAATTCGTCGAAGTTGGAACAAACTTGATGCTCTTGTTCACCGAACCATCCGCAACGTAGATAGTTGATTTCTCACCATAGGACGGTTCATCATACGTCACGAGGAACGTATCACTCACGGAACTTTGTAAAGCATCGAAGTACTCATCACCAAGTTTTAATGAAAATGATCCATCTTCCCATTCGACAAATTGTGCGTTGGACTCAGCACTCAATGCCAAATCACCTTGTTTGGAGAATCTCCATCTTATAGTGTTTTCATCGTGTAGTTTCTTCAATTCAATCTCATCTTTACTCATCCCGCTGTTCTTCATTTTCTGTAATGTTTCAATATAATCACCACCGTCGAATCTTGATGGATTCACGTGTAAAAATCTAGGGACTTTGGCAGTGTACGTCTGTGTATCGTTACTATGTGCGAATTTTGGAGGATGACGAACGACATCCTCCTCACCGATTCTTAATTCCCTCTCCTCTTCTTGTGGTACGAGAAATTCATCTCCCCGAGTGTAACGACCAGTATGATCCTCATCATCTGAATCATGAACGATTCCATCCTCATCGGCAGATTGAGCATCGGCAACACCACTGTCGTTGTCATCATCTTCACCGAAAAGATCGTCAATCTCATCATCTACCTGTTCTCCATCAACAGCTTGTTCTTCCGGTTGTTCTTGTTGTTCGGTGGGTATTTGATCCCCAGCGTCTTCTTCGTCATCATCGATGACAGGTCTTTTACGCTTCTCTTCCGACATGGCTGCAGTGTGTCGTGCGCAGTGTACTGGCTCTCCAATGTTTTGTATTGTTGTTGTGGAAGCAAATTCGTTGGAGGCTCCATCTTCCGATTGCGCCAAAGTGGCGGAAAAGTGGCGCCAATCGGCGTAAAAACCAATGGACCGCTTTATGTCTTCATGGTGGAGTACCACCACATGGATGTTTGCTCATAAATGGACGATATATGGCCATTCACCACTATGGTACCGACTTCGACCCGGCTATTGGGTGGTAGCCATGGGAAATCTTGTTTCAAAAGGTGATTTCACAACCAACCAGCCAAAAATAGCCGCCATAGCCACAAAGACACAGAAGGGCAGAACATAGGAACAAGACTTTTGATTCGCACCCAACTACCCTCCTTCTGGCGGCTAATCCGCCTACTTCCACTTGATTATCCATCATACATCATACTGTAATGGTCTTCATCAACAGATTAAGGGACAAACTCTCCAAGATATCTCCCTCTCCATCATCATCCCCATCCCGATCACCGCAGGGTAAGCGAACATGTGTCTACTTCACCAGTTGGTCTGTCTATGAGCGTCAGCATTTCCCCGAACAGATCCCATTAGACCACACCACGAACATATTCTCTGCTTTTTTCAATGTTGATCCAAAGTCTGGTAAGGTTTCACCCGGTGATAAATGGTCCGATTTGGAGATGCCTTTTGCACCACAATTTGAATCTGCCACTCGCGAGAAGTTTGAAGGCTTGTTTGCTCGGTTTTTTGAGATTAAAAGATACAATAGACATGTAAAGGTCTCTATGTCCATCGGTGGTTGGTCAAATAGGGATAGTTTCAAACATGGTGTTTCATCCGATAAGAAATTGGATAATTTCGTTGAGTCCGCGGTATGGATGATGCAAGAATATGGATTTGATGGTATTGATTTGGATTGGGAATATCCTGAGACTCCGGAAGAAGGGTTCAGATATTTGACATTGATGAGAAAATTGAGAGCTAAATTTGAACGCATTGAAAATGAACATGGACTCCCTGCTGATTCGTTACTTTTAACAGTTGCATGTCCTGCTTTTGAAGACAAGTTGAGATTCTTTGATGTGAAAGAGATGGATGAAGTTCTTTCATTCTGGAATTTGATGACGTATGATTTCGCAGGAGAATGGAGTGATAAAGTTGAATATCACTGCAACTTGTATAATTCTGCACATTCTGATAGAGATCAACTTTCAGGTGATTCAGGTGTACGTTATTTATTGGACAGAGGTGTCAACTCACAGAAAGTTGTGCTTGGAATGGCCAATTACGGAAGGTCTTTCACGAATACAATTGGTTATGGACATTCTTTCAATGGTGTTGGTAAAGGTTCGGGTGATGAAAAAGGTATTTGGAATTATAACAAGTTACCATTCCCAAACGCAGAGGAGAAATATGATCAAATTGCCGTCACTGCTTATTGTTATGATCCTAATACCCAGACATTTGTCAGTTATGATAATCCACAAAGTGTATCAACAAAAGGTGCTTATGTTTCAAAAATGAACCTTGGTGGTGGTATGTGGTGGGAATCGTGTGGTGATGATTATAGCAATCCAGAGAGATCATTGATTCATAATTTTGTGTCAGCTGTTGGTGGTACAAATGTCCTTGATCACAGTGACAATGTCTTAACCATCTATGGATCCAGTGATCATCTCTCATCGCAAAGATGAATATATGACTGAGATGGAGATATGTTAATTTTACAAGAAGAATGTAGGTAGATAAAAAGCAAATTTTATACTTTGAAAACAGGAGCCAACTTTCAATTTACAAGATTGAATCCATCTTTCCGAAAACAGACAAAACACCGGCAACAACTTCTAATTGAAGATCGAAACCTGGATTACGTTCCAATTCTTCATTAATCTCTTGACCCAGGTTGATACCCAAATTCAAAGAACTATTACTTGAAGTTTGGAATGGAAAATCGGAATATTGAGCCAAAAGCTCATCAGCACGGGCAAAAGCACGATCGCGTTGATCATAACCCAATGTCACCAGGACATTTTCCAGGACATTTGCAGCGTAAGAACCGGCAACCAAGGAAACTGAACGTAAATATTTGAATTTGGTCTGTTCTGGGAATTTATCATTAGTGGTCAATTGTACCGTTCTTTGAGAGAGCAATGATAATATTCTCTTGACGATGGCGTCTTTTGTGGAAGCGTCTGCTAATGGATGTGTTGGCATGTCAAAGATCAAAAAGTTCTTACGTTCGGTTCTCAAGATTCCCTTATCGACCAACCCTTTGGCAAGTCTTTCACGTACTTGTTTCAATTGATAGTTGATCTTCATCAAGTTCCACGTCTCACCACTGAGAAGATCGATCCAATTGACAATACTCAAATGTGCTGGGTCACTCTTCATCAAGTTCAATGCTTCATCCAATAAAACCTCACCAGTTTTTCTATCATCAATCACTTCGATCAAACGTTCGCTCAATTCGAATCTTCTTCTAGCTGGATCGTTAACAATTGCAATCTTGCCTCTGAAAGCCAATTCTAAGATGATACACCCACGGAGAGCATATGATATATTATCGTTCCAGAACGATAGATATCCCTCTTTATCCTTGATACCCATCAAGATGACTTCCTCCATCAAGGTCAAAAATGGCTCTTTGGCCTCTTGGACTTTCAAAGCGTCCTCTTGTGGATCATATCCAAATCGTGGCTTGTCTTCAGCTGGGGAAGTGAAGTCATTAGATTCAGTGACCTGTTTGACTTTTCGACGTTGAACACTGGACATTGTGTGAACGGAGTTTATATGGGACCTTATTAGAGTGTGTTAATGGGTCTTGTAGTGTACGGGTGAATCACGGGCGGATTGGACAAGGCAAAAGCTCCAGCGGTGAGTTGGTTCAGCAGAGGCTCGACGTGAGACTGTTCAGGAAGCTTATAGCGATGGCGCGTGTTACCTTTTCACCGGTGTCTAAAGTGTGTTGTCATGCCCACCAAATCTCAGCCGAGTTGATTTGGATCGGAGAGGCATTTTCGCGAACTGGCCCCCCAAGGCAAAAAAAGCTACAGTGGGCCATACAGGGGCACCCAGATAAAGGTATATCGTTGTCTATTCACTCCCCTTCTGGCACTCTGCACACAGGGTCAATCATATCCTCTTCACCATCTCTCACATATGCCAAGAGGTATGGCGTAGCCGTGTTACCCTCATCGAAATTGAAGATCTCCGAAGGTTGCACTTCACTGACTGTCTCATCGTTGTATTTGCGGTACATGTTGCGCTCCTTATCTCTGATGTAGATCCAATAATGTCCGTATGAAGCTTCACCACGGTGGATAAAGACAGCAAATATGGAATAGGCCTCTTCCTTGTAATCATCAAAGTGGTGATCAATCTTCTTTTCCAATTGGATCGTCTTCTCATTAATGGACATCAGTTCGTCATCGATACTCTTGATCAACTTAGCCACAGCAACTCTTGTACTTTCTTTACCAACATCATTCTCGGTGAGCCAGTCCATTGTAGATTTGAGAGCATCCCTATATGTGGTTCCATCATCACCTTTCTCGAGAAGTTGCTTCTTGCGTTCAGCCAACTTGGCAACCTCTGATCTGAACTCATCAAGCTCCAACCGTTTTTTGATAATGACAGGGTCATCTGTGTCCATATAACGATCCAAGTAGAGTTTGTCAGGGAATGGAAGATGATCATTGTTCTTATACAACTCGAAAGTTGAAGGATTCATGAGAACACGTTGGACTTGAATCTGGAAGATCTTAGGCAGCGTGACAATTCGGTCAACTTTCACGAAATTTCCATCAGATAAAGTGACATCCTCCTTATTGTACACACTGTCCAAAGAGTCATATAAGTTTCTGAAATTGTCAACATTGACCAACGTGGTTGCAAATCTGGCAGACATATTTCTTGATTTCTTCTCATCGTTCTCATGGATCAACCGTTGGATTGTTTGACCAAAGAACAACCTGCGCACAAAGTCAACCTGTTCGTTATCTTGAGCATCCAGCTCTTCAGGTCTTAATGCAGCTTGCACTTGGGATAGAACATTACTGATACATTCTGTAACATCCTGTTGTCTTCCCAAATCGTAGGCATTCTCAATTTCACTTTGAGAAATCTTTGCAGATTTGACTTTGCTCTTGAACACCGGCGATGGAACTGCGGTTACGATGTCATCAGATTTAGCGCTCTGGCCCTTATCAGTGGAAGTACCACCATGAGCTTCTATTACAATATCAGCAGGGTTAACAGTTCCAGAAGGAGCCTCATTGATCGGTGGGATATCCTGATCCTTCTTTGATTCCTCAACCTGATCTTGTTCCACGGTCTCTGGTACATCATCCAGCTCCATAAGATTCTCATTAGCATCTTCGGTGGGAATATCTTCACCCATCTCCAAATCTGTATCTTCGTCATCGTCTCTGTTGTCAAATTCAACCTTGTTAGCACTTGGTGTGAATGCGAGATAAGCCATCTCTCTTGCTGGAGTTACACGTCTTTGATTGGAATAGATCTGTTCATGGAACAAGTCTCTCAAATAGAAAACGAATTGGATCGATCTTTCAATCTCATCTTCACTGACAAGACGTCCACCAACTCTTCTATTCTTGAAAATTTCATCAGTTGGCAAAGTCTCTTCAAAATTGAGAATGGCATCTCTGAATGGTTTAATACTGAAGTAGTATTGCAACAATGAGTTCAAATAACAAGTATTACCAATATTGTTCAAGCCCACAGGCCAATCGATTGGTTGTAATGCATTATGATCAATCAATCCAGTCTTCAAAAATCTGTTAATCAGAAGGCTCTTCTTTTGTTCAGCAATAACTCTGAGACATTGCCTAGCCTTCATGATTTCTCTGTCACCAGCTTGGAAAATGGTTATACATTGAATATCAGTAGCATTCTTATCGATAGCCAAGTATTGGCACGCCTCTTCGAAAGAGATTGGCTCAAACATATCCGGATGACTAATCTCAACCTGATCCAACAATTCAAAACTGCGACGCTCAGCGGCAATAGTGATGAAAGCACGATCATAGAGTTCGTGATCAGTGTCCGTATCAGATTTCTTGATCATCAGAGCCGTGGAAATGATATCATCATCAACTGCTGCGTCAATCTCAAGAAGATCATATGCGTAATGAAGAGGAACTCTTTCATATTTCAAGAACTTCTCAATCAAAAGACTCTTTCTCTCTCTTCCGAGTAGTCTCAATGCACTTCTCAGCTTTTCTGGGTCTGAAGAGTTCGTGATGGCCTCTGTGGAATATAAACTCAACAACATTTGATCGTCAATGAAGTGACTTTGTTCAGGATCAATGTTGAGAGCCCGATAAGCGTTCTCGAAGTCCTTTTGACCGACAAAACCACTACTTGTCAATGAATTAACATATCTCGTAAGACTTAGTGTACTGTTCCTTTGCTTAATGTCTTTCAACAAATCAAAATATCTCCGTTTGTTTGACGGATCTGATTCGAGCAGTGCTTCAAAGCATTGTACCAACAAGTCATGGCTGTAAAATGGGAACGCAGACAATGCGATAAAACATGGGTCCTTGAGCAAATTCTTATGATGTGAAATGGATGCATTATCATCAAACACTTTGAAAATAGTGGACAGTTGTTGATGGAACTTCAGATCTGAAAATGGGTTCTTCCCTGTAGAAGAGTATGCTTTTCTCCCCAAATGAGTAATCTCTGTAAGTTGTCTTATGAAGAGCTCCCTCATTCTCAAATCCCTGTTATTAGTTCGATCAACAAATCTCGGAGGAACGAAATTGTCACCATCATGCTTGAAATATGATCTTTTCAGAAGAATGTTTGCATTTATCTTTGAAACCAATGTTTTGTTCTCTGCAGTGATCAACCTGGTAGTTTCATCTGGCCTCAACCCCAGTGGAACTCTCAATGCCTTGTACAAAGTGAATAAACACATTGCAGGTGAGGGTGCTATTTTCTCCAAATCTGGGAATTTCTTCATAGCACGGGCGTGTCTCACAGAGATGGCACCCACTTCAAAATCTTGGAGATCTTCATTATCAAACTCTGGTGCGGATATCTGGACATGTAAAGCGGTCTTCGTCAGAGAACAAACATATGATGCTGAGTCGAGAATCTTCGGAAGTGATGGGGATCTTTGATCGGGATCTGAAACTTCAGGCAGTAAACCTTCCATCAAATCAATCGAATCCTCCTTATTCAATTTTGTCACATGGAAAAGGTTCTTCGAAACTGACTTATTAGATCTGCTCTTCCACTTTATCGATATCCTCACATGATGTACTTTTGTCTTGTAAAGCATAGATTCGCCGTTGGTGGTTAAAATGCCTCGGATGATGGTTATCTTATCACTTGGGTTAAACAATGATGAACGAGTTTCAACACTTGGCATCACTCCCGTAGTATCCGGCAACAATGAACTCTCTTCCAAGAATTGTAATTCATATGGATTGTATTTGACATTGGCAATCAATCCGGCGTATCCGATTGGTGACTCTTTCAATATTCCATTCTTGAATTGGCCATCAGTGGAGGAAGTTTTACCATCAATGAAAAGGAGGTCGGCGGCTATGTCATCGACAATTCTGTTGATTGTCTTGAAAACACCAGATTTCACATCTGGATAATCATCAAGGTTCTGTTTCTTATGAGATGGACCACTGGAGCTATTTGAAGACTCCTGTATCGACCCTATCGTAGGGGATTCAAATATGATTGGCTCAGTTGATGCTGTTTGGGGCTCTGCACTTGGAGGCGGTGGAAAGCGGACGTAATCTTCTATATCGGACACATCAGCATAGCTATAGTCTTGCTCTTGCTCACCAGGATCAACTGAGCGCATCGTGGATTGATATGGAGAAGCACAGCGTAACCGCCCTGTGGGGTTGTTTCATGGGGTTGGGTAGTGGCAAACGGAGCCAAGTCTGTATCAATTGTTGTGATCTCCTGGGCCCTGCCTCGCTGGATCGCGGGTTCAAAATTAAAACTGGCACATTTCGAGATTTCTCAAGCACACCCATCGCAAGAGACAGTATTCACCCGATACAACCCTTCATAGATGGTCCTATCTTCATTATTTGGATCCAAAAAGGATCCAGAACAATCGATAGACATGGATATTGCCACTGCACCCCCAACAGCGGCGCCAGCACCAGTCCAAGGCCAACCAGGGATGCCATCCATCGACATTGATCAAATCACATCAGCACAAACCTTCACCGGGATGGCTAGCAATTTCGTCCAGCAAGTTGTCACGGGAAATCCGTACTTCGCCGCTGGTGGTGGACTCATGCTTCTCGGTACAGGACTCGCCATTGCACGTCAAGGAGCCATACGAGCCTCCGGATTCGTTTATAGACAGTTGTTGGTCGATTTGGAGATTCCATCAAAGGATAAGTCATACATGTGGTTTCTCGAATGGATGTCCCAGTATAAGCACCGCTCATCGAGACATTTGAGTGTTGAGACCAATTTCATCCAGCATGATAACGGTGCCGTCACGACGAAATTCTCATTGGTGCCTGGTCCTGGAAACCATTTGATCAGATATAAAGGTGCATTCATGCTGATCAAGAGGGAAAGATCTGGTAAGTTAATCGATATGACCAATGGAACACCTTTTGAGACAGTGACTTTGACCACGTTGTATCGTGATAGATTCTTGTTTAGTGATTTACTCTCAGAGGCAAAGACATTGGCATTGAAAGCACAAGAGGGTAAGACTGTGATCTATACTTCATGGGGACCGGAATGGAGACCATTTGGTCAACCGAAGAAGAAGAGAACCATTGGATCTGTTATTTTGGATCAAAATATCAAGGAGAATTTGTTGAGAGATGTCAAGGATTTCCTCAAGAGTGGGAATTGGTATTTCGATAGAGGTATTCCATATAGACGTGGATATTTATTATATGGACCACCAGGATCAGGTAAGACAAGTTTCATCCAGGCATTGGCCGGTGAGTTGGATTACAACATCTGTATTTTGAATCTCAGTGAGGCCAATTTAACCGATGATAGATTGAACCATTTGATGAATCATATTCCTGAGAGAAGTTTACTATTGTTGGAAGATATTGATGCCGCTTTTAACAAGAGAGACCAAACTGACGCAAGTGGATTCAAATCAGGTGTTACATTCAGTGGATTATTGAACGCACTTGACGGTGTTGCATCATCAGAGGAGACCATCACATTCATGACGACAAACCATCCTGAGAAATTAGACCCAGCCATCCTGAGACCAGGTCGTGTTGATTATAGAATACTTGTTGGTAACGCTACAGAATATCAAATTGAGGAGATGTTTTTGAGATTTTATGAAAACGAACCTGAAAAGGCTAAACAGTTTGTTGAAAAAGCGAGGGATTTGGGCGCTCCAATTTCAACTGCTCAATTACAAGGTCTATTTGTGTATAACAAAAACGACCCTGATGGAGCTCTTTCAATGGTTGAGACTTTAAAAACACCAAACCATGTGTTTTAACTGAAATGATAATAGAATGACTGTACATAGATTGACCATTTTGTAGCTCATTATGATTATTTCATACCCTAGGAGGGGAGTTTCTGTGAAGTGATCTGATATCTGCCGTAAGCGAAGTGACGAAATCTTATAACTGGACAGTTAGTGCCTTTACCACCCCAGGGGGACGTATGGCTAGCCATTTATCAGCTCATGAGTCGACATATTGTGATCGTGTTTGAGGTATAAGAATCATCCTCTATACTTCTTCAACAATTTAGCCTTAACCCTCATCAATTGACTGGGCAAGATCTCTTTCGATCCATCCTCCTGAGCCAGCTTTGCAGCCTCTTCAATCAATTCCTTCAAGAATAATGAATAATCCAATGATATCTATACCCCCAAATTGTTAGTAACTGGTCATAACAAATTCCCAGTATCATCTTATAAAGTAAACAAAAGAGTGAACACAAAGGGTAAACAAAGGGATGAAAAGCAAAACATACCAAGACATCAGTCCCATCCATCGCGATGGTCTTTCCCGTGTTGGCTTTGAGTTTGTTCTTGAGATGTGCCCTCGTTAGTGGGGCCATTGTCTATTGCGTCTTGGGTGCCTGAGTGTTTGGATGTGTCAAACTCTGTGGATTATGTAGTTGTCTACGTTTGGTGGAGATGGAGATTTTCTTTACGCGGCTGGCCCGTTCCCGGGGGGGGCTTAACAAAATGGCGGCTAGTAACCGTTCGAGTCTTCACCGTGAAAAACAAAAATAGGCGCGATTGGCGGTGAGGAACTGTCATTAACATGTCATGGTGTCTTTCAATTTTCCAGTCCATTCGATGCCCCATAGACGGCCGCTGGCCAATCAGAGTGTGTCATTTCTAGTCTTTTACAATAACTAGTGATCATCATCCTAACCATTTCTGAGGAAACACTCCCCTCCGTAGCAGCAGACTTGAATAGAGTTATACTAACATTTTCTCCCACGTCATCACCATCATCTTGCAAGTGTCTATGAAATCAATACACCAGAAAGCTTTGTTGTTTAAGTCTAAACCCTGATTTCCAAAAAAAGGCATGAGACTGAGTGCGGGTGACGCATGATCATGAACTTTATCAGGCTTCGGAAAAATCACCACACCTTGTAAAACTAAAATAGCCGACACGGGAAGTCTAGGTGGATATTAAACCAAGGGAAAGCACAAGGGTCAATTGATAAAATGCTGCATATTTTATGATGGCGTGTGATACATCATTCCCATACTAAATGCACCATAGTCCCCACTACCCACCTTTCCCAAAAATTCTGATATATCCGCTCATAAGGGGCAGCGCTTAAACCCACCAACCGCGGGAAAAGTTTCTCCGGGGGTGTATCTGCAGGGAATAAGGGAAATCTTTACCTTCGAATCAGTAATAGATTTCAAGTGAAATACGTGGGTAAATAGCCTTAAAGATGAATGAGAAAATATGAATGAATAATATAATAGTATATAGTTATAGGTTATGGTAAAAGATATGTCGACAAACATTCTATTGTCCCGACATCCGACACCGGAGTCGGATTGTAGCACTCTGACTTATGTAAACCCTGACCAAACCTGAGGGCGCATGCTTACAGTCGCACATCATCATGGGCTTGCAGTTTACCGGAACAACCCTGAGTGCAATTAGCAATTCATTCCGTAATAAGGTGTGCAGCATAAAGATGGACAGATTCCAAGTTTCAGAGTTTCTAGAGGCTGCTTCACCAGCTGGTAAGGTCTAAATGATGGCTATACAGAGGTGTTATGGGTAATTTAGATTGAGCGTAGAGCGGAGTAGTTTCAGAGAGTATACCTAGCGCGGGCGGAAGAGGTGGCGTGGGAGAGTGAGGTCAGTCGATTATCGATTGGCAGGGTTTATCCGTAGAGCCATCGCCGGGGCGAGCGCGGAAGCGCGGAGCGCTCGCCCCGCGGCCGTGCAGGCAAGCCCCACTCGGGGGAGGCTTTTGCGCAGGAGCCCGGAGAGCACGGAGAGACGAGGAAAGGGCCCAAAAAAATCTTCCGTTTTTCGCTACCAATTTATCTTTGCCCTCTACAAGACCCTACCACTTCTCACCCATACAACCACACACTCCACAACAAACCACCCTCCACACCCCACCAACAGCCCCCTCACAATGTTCGTCTCCCCAGCGCTCTCCACGGCAAGCTCACAGACGCCAAAGGAGTACACCAACAGGGCCAGGGACGAGATCAATAAACGTCTGAACCTTCAGTCCTCGCCGCAAGCACACAACCACCCACAGACACAGTATTCAAGTCTAAGGCATGGGCCCTCTCCTTTGCAAAGAGTGGCCAGTATGACCTCCGATTCAAGCTCATTATCAAAGACAAATTCAAATGAATCTTTGGAAACCATCTCCGAAGTTAAATCAAATACCTCAAATGGAACAGAGAAAAAACATAAGAGCATATTCTCGCTTGGGCGTCTAAGAAGATCGAAACAATCACAACTTTCACAGAACACCGACGTTGATGGTGATGTCTCCATGGATGCTCAAAGCGAGTATCTTGACGATATGGGAATCAATCAATTACAACCTATCCATTCATTACCATCGATCGCGTCAGAGAGCACAACATACACAACCATGTCCAAGTCATCCTCAGTCAACACCAACTCAGACTCTTTATTCAGTTCAGCCCAAAGATCCATGGTCACGCAAGCCACGAGCATCTCACAAATATATTCAAATGATTCACAACTAGCACACACACAACAACAACCGCAGGGGAAACAACTGATACTATCACTTGAACAAGCATTACCAACGAGGTTTGACGATATGTATTCCCCTGAACTCCTCGCAGATCCAAGTCTATTGATTCAAGGCCGTCCATTATTCACAAAGCGTCCATTACAAGATTGGGAACTTAACGATATAAGGTCATTATTGATTGTTGAAAAACTACTACCTCATTGGAATGGACAATTACCAAAGATCTATGGAACCAGCGTACCTTTCAAATTCGAGTACTTACCACTGGACGCAACGGACGACATGGTCATCGAGACGTTGGTCAAGAGTGATATTTACAAAGAGGCCAATTTGGACGAAGGTTTCAGATTGACAACTGCCAGATACACACTTGGAGCGGCTCGTCAACGTCATGCACAGATTCTTCACAACTCTGGATTATCAAGCATATATAACAACCGTCTGTCCAAACCGGAATGGAGGAACGTTATTGAGAACTTTATGTTGAATCTCGGTGTTGAAGCACAATGTCGGTTGAATTTTAAGAAACGGTGTAATGAACTAAAGAAACAGAAGCGTCACGATGCAAAGGTGATGCCTCCACCAATGCTACCTGCACGTCGTGGATCGTTGTTGAAAAAGGCTATTATGAACGATGCTGCATCGGTATCAAAACCTCATAACTCCTCCACGAGTTCACATAAATTGACAAAAGAGGAGAAGGGACTGTTATGGACAGAGGTGCAGGATGCAGTGTATAGAAATGTTGGGTTGGATTGGACCCCGGATAAGATCACAAGTTGAGCTTGTGCATATTTGATATTTTATATTTGAGATATGATCTATGATCTATGATTATGAATGAATTAATGACTATTATTTTTGAAATGGGTGTAGCTGTACGCAATTCAGTATATCTTGGTGTTGGGATGTTTTTGTTTCCCGGATTTTTTTTGGGCGAAATTTGATCGAAAGATCAACAAATGACAGAATACACACTGACATTAGAGACAAGTCATTTACACAACACAAGATGTCTGAAAGAGAAACAGCCGACGCTGCTGATTTGCTGTCGTCATTATCAATCAAGGCCGCCGAGAATGATGTGAAGGCTGAACCAAAGAAGACCGAAACCAAGACTGAGTCTAAACCAGAGGTTGCAAAAGAGGTCAAGAAAATTGAAGATGCCAAACCAAAAGAGGAGGAGCAAGATTCTCAACTGATCAAATCATCATACGAAGTGAAAGTCAAATTGGCGGATTTACAAGCGGATCCAAATTCTCCATTATACTCAATCAAATCTTTTGAAGAATTAGGACTTCAACCTGAATTATTAAAAGGTCTCTATGCCATGAAATATCAAAAACCATCCAAGATCCAAGAGAAGGCCCTCCCATTGTTGATATCAGACCCAGCCAAAAACATGATTGGCCAATCCCAGAGTGGTACGGGTAAGACTGCTGCTTTTTCATTGACGATGCTTTCAAGAGTCGATCCAACCATCAACGCTGTGCAAGCCATATGTTTGGCCCCTGCCAGAGAATTGGCAAGACAGACCTTGGACGTTGTGCAAACGATGGGCAAATACACTAAGATCACCACGCAATTGGTTGTTCCTAATGCTTTTGAAAAGGGGACCAAGATCAACGCACACGTTTTGGTTGGTACCCCAGGTACGTTGCTCGATTTGATTCGTCGTAAACAAGTGCAAACTGATAGAGTGAAGGTGTTTGTCCTTGATGAGGCTGATAACATGCTTGATCAACAAGGAATGGGCGATCAATGTGTGCGTGTTAAGAAATTTTTACCAAAGACTACACAATTGGTCATTTTCAGTGCCACGTTCCCTGATGAAGTGCGCAAGTATGCTGAGAAATTCGTTCCAAATGCTAATCAACTTTCATTGAAACAAGAAGAGTTGAACGTTGACGCTATCAAACAATTATACATGGATTGTGATGATGAAAATCATAAATATGAGGTGCTCACTGAACTTTATGGATTACTCACCATTGGATCTTCAATCATCTTTGTGGCAAAGAGACAAACCGCCAACATCCTCTACAAGAAACTCAAAGAAGATGGTCACACCATTTCCATTTTACACTCCGATTTGGAACCAAACGAACGTGATCGTTTGATTGATGATTTCCGTGAAGGTCGTTCCAAGGTGTTGATCACAACCAACGTTCTGGCCAGAGGTATTGACATCCCAACCGTGTCGATGGTTGTCAACTATGACTTACCAACGGATAAAGCCGGCCGTGCGGACCCTTCAACCTACCTCCATAGAATCGGTCGTACGGGTCGTTTCGGCCGTGTTGGTGTTGCTGTGTCATTCGTCCATGATAAGAAATCATACCAACAATTGATGCAAATCAGAGACTACTTCGGAGAGATCGAGATGACCCGTGTGCCAACGGATGATTGGGAAGAAGTTGAAAAGATTGTCAAGAAGGTTTTGAAATAGACGTAATCACCCCATTGTTGTAATAAAATTCATTGTATCCAATCTTAGTAAGCTTCCGCCCAGAAATTCCGCGGCCCGCTCGGCCAAAAGCAAAACATGACCCACCCAGAACACTCACCATTGCCACACACACTAGCATCACCTCAATTACAACCAACAACCACTCATATTCACAATGGCTAACGCTTCTAAAATCATTAACATCGTTCTCGGTATGTCCTGCTTCCCCCTTCTCAGCCGCCGCATTGTATCGCCCAGCCCAATGCATGGCGTTCTAGACAAAGGCGGCTGGTTGGGATACTTTCAACCGCCGAATGAGAAATTAGTGTACTAACATGGAATCATTTAGCTCTTTTGCTCCCACCTTTGGCAGTCTTCTTGATCAAGGGTGCCGGTAGAGACTTGGTCATCAACATTGTTCTTTGTCGTGAGTATACCTAGTTTTTTTTCATCATGTTTGTTTTGGTTTTCGAGGACCCTGAATTCCCGGGAGTGTTCAAACCTTGACTAAAATGATTATCAATTTTGAGGAGAGTTACTAACTTATGTTATAGTCTTTGTTTGGTTCCCAGCTATTTTGCACGCTCTCTACATTGCTTTGACCAATGATTCCGGTTATTAAATCCCAAGTACAATCGAAGGCGGTTTCAAACCACGTTTGTGGAATTTTAATATGATTTTTTAACTTTAATACCTGAGTTTTTTAGCAGATATTCCTTATTCTGTTTTTAATTTTTATACAATTTATCTTTTTTTTTGACTAAAACTACAATGTTGTGTTCCGTAGCTCAAATTTTATAACTTATTCAATATGTACAACGTCTCTCTTATTCAACCCCTATCTTTTCATAGTACCACCAAACTTATAACTGTGGAACCAACAACTCCATCAATGGTGATTGGATGAAAGTAACACCAGCCTATTAATAACGTTAGTATTCAGATTCGGTAGTGGTGAAATGACATTCAACTTACAATGAACAAAGCAGCGTTCCAGACGATAGGAAAGGCAGGAGCGGTAGTGATTCTCTGCAAGACAGACAAGTCCTTTGGGTTCTGTGGGTGTGGGTGGGCGTGTGGATGGTTCATTATGTGGTTTGTCTTGTATTTCTGATGAATCTGCTCCATGGTGGTGTTGGCGATGGTTCAAAATGTGTCGGTTTTTTGCAAAAAAGCCAAAAAGTCGCTGACTCAGCTGACTAAGACATGTTCTGCGTGTGCACCAACTTTGACATGTATATCCATGGGCCACGGGGTGTTGATGATGGAGAGCGCACTAGGAGATCTTCTTGGAAGAGGGTTCTGGAATAATTTTAGCTCGTATTTGTTGTTTCGTGGAAACATATCTCAGGACTGTTTATTATCGGATCTATCTTCACCACCAGCCAACTATGATTTCACGCAAGAAAATGGCATAAATCCACAACAGGAAAGCCCTCAATGCGTCTCTAAAAAGAAAACATCAATTTCCCACTTATCACGAAAGATTGTATCATGTACTATGTATTTAATCGTATTCTGCTTTTATACATTCATAGCCCCCGTGGTGTGTGGTGTGGGGTGGTGATGCCATTTTCAAACCCCGAGGTGTTAAACATTGGGCAGATACACTTTCCAAGAGAGGCTTATTCAAACAATAGGTATAACAAGGCAGTGCTAATCTTGCCAAACTTTGCTATTCAACAGCATACCATCTACCAATTGGTATTACGAAATATTTGGTTTTGTTTTAAACCACGTTTGTATAGTAGTGGAACAAGATATATCACTACCGTATACCCATAAATTCGGAGCCTCAGTACTTGAGAAATTATGAGGCCATTTGAATACTCCAGCATTCTATACAAAAAAACATCACAAAACTACGCCAAGGGTTAATAAATGAGAGTTGTATGTTTATAAATATATAATTAGCAGTCAGTATGAGCAATAATTAGCGAACCAAAAAAAAAAAAAAAATCAGCAAAATCAGTAGGGTTTTTGGAATATTAAAATAGCAATATGAGAATTGAAGTATCGATGCAGCGCCAGCATCGACTATATATTAACCGGTGTGTATGGGGTGATGATGATATGGATGGAGTTGATGGTGAGAGTACCAGACCAGCTGGGTGATAAATAGTGAGTGAATAAGTGGATGGGTGAGTATCATCCTGAAAGACTTTCACAAATGACATTTGGTGTGTTGTACACATGACTCTTCCCCAACGTTCTGAGCTTGATGGCCACCAAGCCTCGGCGTGTGCCTTCCAATGGAGAGCTGATGGTCCATTGTTGTGCCACCTGCTTCTCACCTTCGATCGTTGGATGATACACCGGTGGTAGTGTAGGGGTGACGAGAAGTTGATTAAGCTCAGGGATGCGTAGAAGTCTCATGGCATAGAGCGTGAAGTCATATAGTATGATCAGTGCGATGGGTGTGATCATCAATATGGCAGTTATGACCTTGGGAGTGTTAGTATACGAGTTTTGAGGTGATAAAGTGTGAAGCAATACTCACGGATATGTACCGTATGACGGTGGAGACACAGTGTACCATGGAGTAGAGCACCGAGAGGGCATCCATGATGAAGTAGAGTGTGTGTGCCATTTAGGGGTAGCTGGTGCGTATTCAGCGTGGTGGTGGGTGGTGGTGGGTGGTGAGCAGTTGGGTGGGATAGTTTTCGTATTTATCCCCTAGAGATTGTTTGACACATGCTCGCTTTATTGTCAGCCCTGCCTGATTTTTTTTCCCGGCAAAACGGCAAGTCAAACTTCAGGTCGCCAGGCCCAGCCCGCAGCCACTGGGAAAAACTTTTTTTTTTTTTCTCTCTTCTACTACAAACTTGATCTGCCCAGAAGCTATCACAAACACACAAGGGACAAGGTAAGTCTCAATCTCACGTGGAAAGAAGGGAGAAACACGCATACAACACAGGAGAGAGATAGAGGACCTTCCGAATGATGTTATAACAAAAAACAAACTTATCTACATTATCTGATCAATCCGAGAAGAGAATTTTTTTTCACATTTATCTGACTTTGGTCCTCTCTTGAACAAATCACCACATTGAATGCTGCAACGTGTTATGTGTTTGATTTTTCTTGGTATTTTTTAAACGCTAATTTGCACATAAAAAATGCATATCCCCGATCATTTCCACTCTTATGGCGGCACATTTACTAACAACAACTATAGAGTTAACTCAACTCCTTATCTCCACAACTGTGCGTGATTGATGTTCCTTTTTATTACACGCAATACTTTATCATTTCAACTTTGTAGAACTCATATCATGTTACTCTCCTTATCTTTGATTGGAAGTTAACCAAAGCCAAAGAATAGCAACCATAATTGAAAAACCGAACATCGGAGCCGCATTTAAGGTTTGACGTCACAGGCTTTTTATTTACACACACACATGTCTAAACACAATACTATTGCCGTATCAAGCCACGGATCCCGGGGCTGAAAGACTGATCTTGCCGTTTTTGGTGCGATAGTTAAGCTTTGTTATCACATGTTTTAATTGGTACCATGCCTTTGACAGATCGATCAGCACTGCATCATCAAATAGTCTACCCGGGTTCCTAATGACGTGATCATCAGAGTTCAAGGACACTGGTAAGTCATTGCTCATAGCCATAGACAAGTGTAGAAGGACAGCAATCTTAATCCAGTGTCCACAACGTACACAGGTCAAAATACACACGAACCAAAAAAAAAAAAAAGTAATGAATTAATGACAACCGCGAGGTTCGAACTCGCGCCTCCGGAGAGACCAGGACCTTAACCTGGCGCCTTAGACCACTCGGCCAGGTTGCCATTACCATTGGAAAACTGTTATTTCCTGTTTGTCTGATGGTGCATGTGGAGGTGGATTTATGATTTTTAGAAATTTTACCCCTAGTACCCTGGATTTCGATGTAAATGCTGTATTTTTCATATATATACGCAGATAGCATATTGGTCCATCTTCTGTGGGTGGGTAAAGTCTGTTCAGAGTCTGCGCGGAGACGTTGTTGTTCGATCTTGCCGATTGAACTTTCATCCCGATCTCAAAGATCCTTCAATCTTTTCTCAACACTCCACTATATCGAAATCAGATCGATCTATAATTACCTACACATAAACCTATTTACAACTGCAAATCAATTAAATAGCTAAACACCTCTCAATCGTTCCCCAAAACTTCTCAATCTGTTCCTGAACATTCATCTCAAAAGTCGGAGGTTTAGCCATATTATTACTCTTAATCAATCCATTCCAAGTGGAATACTGATCAATCTTTGGCTTATTAAACATGCATGCACAATATGCCGCCCTTGAACCGGCCTCTTTCAAACTTCTCGCCTCTCCTAATCCCACGACTTCTTTGTCGATTAACAAAGCGACGCTGAAGGATGGATCGTGCGGTGTTCCTTCTCTTTTGAACAGAAAATATTCCGGGACGTACGTTGGGCTAAGCAAAGTGTAGATCTTTGTCTTGAATGGTTTTGTCACTTCCGATGGGATGTCTTTGAGAAGATTCACGTCGAATTTCCTAGAGTTGGCTCCATTGGTGGAGATCGTATCGAGTTGTGGATCTCTTGGTATTGTGGAGTATGTTGACTTTGGTGGCGTTGGTAATACTGGTGGATTTATACCCTTGAGTAATGGATATGTCAGTGCTTCAATCCATTTAAATATCCGATCTGGTTTATAATTATCATCAACGTATAACCCTCCAATGTATGTGATCAATATCGTTTCCCTTTGATGATCTTTAACTTTTTGATCCAATCCATACAATGAAGTCCAATGTGAGACGTTATTATCATCAACCAACTGTGCCTTCCGTTTGGATAATTCATCTTCGCTCAACCCTGGGAATTTCTTATACACCAGTTCACTCAACACCACATCAAAAATAGATCTCCCCAAGAATGACAACTCGGAAACACTCTGGAATACATCCATTTCAATTTCCCTATTATTAATCTCTGGTAATGATGGTGGAGACTGATCACCAGCTTTGAATCTCTTTCTCTCAACTGGACCTTCATCCTCAAAGTCTTCACTCCTTGCCCTAGATTTCTTCACCTCACCGTTTTGCAATGCCTCAATGGTGGCCTGACCCACCAGTTGTACATTATAACTGTTTTGGATAATATCGCACCCTATCAATGTTTGCAGCTCGATTGGGAGGGTATCGATTTTAGAATCCCATGAAGATAGTTCATCCTTAGAAGGGGCCAATTGCACAATGGTGTCGATGTTGTCCTGTAGGGAATTGATTGCCTTTTTCAACTCCAGTAGCCGCGTGAGTGTGTATGAATCTGACATTCTCTGCATTGGTGTGAGGAACTGTCTATGAACATGGTCTTGTCGTTGTGTTGTGACAGAGAAGTGAAAGTAAGATCCCTTGTAGAAGGTTCCAAGTCGGCCCGATCCGGCTGTGTTCTCGCGGAGTCGCACCAGTTCTACGCTCTACGCTCAATGGATTCATTATAACCATCGACACGGCCTACAGTACAGTGTACTCATGTTTCAACCCTGAGTCCTCCGCTCTGGCAACTGTCTCAACTTTCAAGCCTCAAGGTGAGTAATCTCCAACCCCTCATAGTCTCATCAACCATCTTTTGCCAACCTATCCAATTCCCATTCGACACTCTGATCTGTGATTCTTAGATCCCCGTATAAGTGTCCGATCCCACCTCATTGGCCCTTCCCGTATCGATTGAGCCATCATCCACTCCCCCTTTCTTATAAGCCTAACAGAATGTAACGCGTGATAAAGTAACCTATACTCTATGCATTGCCGTCTTCAAATTACCCATGCATTCGTCTTGCAATTCCTTTATAGCTTCTCCATGGGTATCTGGCCTCATGCAAGCATTCCAATCTTGTGTCCCTAAGCTTTTCAAAAAGTCGAAGAATGGAAGTAACAACATTATTATAATTTGGTGGATGACGTTCAGTGTTTTTTCTGCCATTTCCTTCCACGAGTCCCAAGATTGATAAGTGAATGTAACAATCTTCTCCTGTAGACTAGTACCATCAGAATGTGTTGAACCGGCTCCGTTTTCCTCTTTGCAACTTAGATAAATCTTTAGGGTTAAGGTATAAGATCGAAAATGGATAATGAGAGGCAATATACCGAGACTGGTGCAATGATAGTGATAGTCCGCGACTTCACCTATCCTTCCAAACTTTAAAATCTCACTCATTTACCGTAGATCAGCATCACTTGGGTAATGTTGTGTTTTATAGCGGCGGCACAAGTATAGGGACAAAATACGTCTTCATTGGGACAAACGGCAGCATGGTATAGTTTATGACCTTTGCAGGTCATTGTCGTGTTATTCTTGGACTAATCGGAGTGGCCAATCCATGGATTGAAGATGTTTTCCTCTGTTTGGGAGAAGTCAATAACTTCTTGTATATTTGGACAAAACCCCTTTGCTAATTATTTGCTTTAAATGGTTCAGAGCATATACATTATCGCATAAACTGAGGGAGCACTCTTCGATGATATATTTGAAACTCTGAATTAAAGATGGATATAAGGAAGTAAATGTCATCCAAGCTGAGATTTATGAATCGTGAATCCTGATTTTATGATCATATATTTCATTCAATACATTGATGGCCTTTTTTTGTCTGAACTCTTGTAGAAATAACTCTCCCAAACAACTCCCTGAGGCCCTAATTGTCTGGTGTACATGATACTTTCGGTCACGTGGCATGTCACGTTTCAGCCTATTTTCTATTGAAGATTGAAGATATTGATCAGCCAACCTCTACAAAAACATGGATGTGTAAACAATTTCACGTTCAATTGGTAAATTTTTAGGAATATTGGTAGCAATTAGGCATACAAGAATTTTACAATCCATTTACTAAAATCTTTCTTGGTATCTCGAGCCAGGTCCAGTTCCATGACCCCTTGGTCTAGTTTTGCTATTGGAGTTACTACGACCCCCCATGGCTGCCGAAGCGGCAGCTGCAGACCAAGGTCTTTTGCCTCTATAGTTTGGAGACACGTATGGACGTTTGTCGTCTCGTCTCCATGTTTCCCTTCTGTTACTGGTGTTGGACATGAGGTGATCCTCGTATGAATGGGATGAGAGCGGTGGGGAGCGGGATCCGTCTCTTGAAGGATCGGGGGAGTTCTTCTGGAATGAACGTAATTGTTCGCCGATTCCTTGTTGTTTTGCTTTGTATGATGATGATGATGATCCATAGTTTGTGTTGGTATTGCTGCTGTAATGAGTATCTGATTGTGCTGGTGGTGTGGATTTTCGGGTTTTGAAATTGATCTCCCGTATTGGTAAAACTCCGGATACTGATGGTGATGGGATCTTTGGTTGGGTCACTGTGTTTATAATCGGTGGGGTATTTCTTTCCGAGTTTGGTATTTCTTCATTGTTGTGTTCCCTCTTGATTTCCAATTTTCTTGGTTGGGAACTGTTGGATAATGATGAATAATTGTCCCCTTTGGATATTGGTTCGGATCCAATGTAATGTTTATCTGAGTCATTGGACTCTTGGGTCTTATCTGATTCTTTCCCTTTGATCTGTAATATCTTTTTTTCTTTGAATTGTGCATTCTGTGGTTCAACATTTGAAATGATTGGAGTTGTTTGTTGAGTTGAACCATTCTTTCCATTTTTTTGATCATCTTTTGCAAAATTTTCCAATATTTCATGTCCTGGTGAAACCCTTGATTCTTCTTTTGGGATATTTGACCGAATTCTGCTGTATTTCTCAATCAATGGTTTGTTGTCCAATGCATTCATCGCAGCTCTTAAACCAGCCTCTTTGGTATTTTTACCGGACCCGACTGCAAGAACGTTGATATCCTTATCACGAAGTTGGACGGTGAACCATGTTGATCCTTTACTGACTTCTCTCTTTATGGTATCGTAACGTAATCCTAGTCCGGCGTATCCAATGAGAGAATATAAATCAGTTTTTGCTTGGAGGTTGAGTTCCTTCTCTTCCGTTTCAAGTGTGATTCCATTGTTGAAGATTGGTTCTGCTAATTGTCTGAGCCATTTGTAAACTTTTGGATAGTTGCCTGAATTCTCAGTCATCAATCCACCAACATAGGCTTCAAAGACATCGGCAAAGACTTTCTTTTTCCCTTTGAAAATACTTCCATCAATGTTGAATTTCAATTCTTTGTCAAATCCATAGAGGTATGCCCATTCTTGTAATGTTTGATTGTTCACCAGACGTGCTCTTAATTGGGAGAGTTCACCTTCAGCGGAGTTTGGGAATGCATTGTAAACAACTTGTGACATGATGTGGTTTAAAATTGAATCACCAATGAATTCCAATCTTTCATTATGGGCATGGATAACTTCACTCTCGGAAATGTACAGTTTGTCCTTGACTAAAGATTTATGGATGAAGACTCTTGATCTGATGGCTGGGTTTGTAATCTGTGGTAATTCTGGGATACGATCCTCATCGGAATAGTCAGTCCCCTCTGATTCTTCAACAAAGTTTGGATCGTTCTCATTGAGTCCATGGAGGTGTACTGTGATAGAGTCGGCATTCAGTGCCCTTTGGGATCCTTCAAACTTGCTTATCTGGTCGAAGAGTTCCAGTTTGCCTGATTCATGATACGTCTTCAATTTGGCGGCTAATGAGATCTTGGACCGTTGTAATGCCATGAACACTTCGGGATCCTCTTCGCCCACCTGGGATTTGTATTGGGTGAGCTGTTCCTCATTCGGCGCAAGGTCAAGGATTGTCTTGATGGAATTCTGTAAGTTATTGACGGCATGTTCGACCTGGAGGATATCACTGAGTCCTAATGATTTGCCAGAGGCTTGCGGTGTGGGTTGTTGGGCCTCTTCGGAAACATCATGTCTCTTGGCGGCCTGAAAGGCCTGGCGCACCTTCTTCATGACGAGATCTTTCTTGGAGTCCGCATCCACTTGCTCGATGTGCCTCTTGGACATTGGATGGTGTGTGGTGTGTGGTATGTGGTTGCAGCCTGGTTTATTGGTGATGTGTTTAAAGGAGATCCTTTTTTTTTTCGTTTTTCGCCGGCTGGGACCTCAAATTATCCACTTCTACAACGATCCATCATCAGGGCCAATTGCTCGGTTTATATATTGGTTGTGCTTCCCTAGTGTTGTATCAAGTAAACCGAACTGATTCTAGTGTGCTGTGCCAGGAAACACCACTAATTGCTCCAAGTATCAGTCTAAAACTTGAACTTGCCATCTTCCTCCTCTTCATCCTCCGTATCATCGTCATTCTTCCTCGTCTCCACAACATTCTCCTCAACTTTAACCTTCTTCTTCCCACGTGGTGGTTCCTCTTCCTCAACCACCCTCTTCACACCACTGAGATCATATTGTGTCTTGGATAGTTCATTGTTTTGCACTTTCTCCTTGAGGATCTGATATAGTTTCTTTGGTTCGATTGCCTCTTTTTCAACCATACGGGATGTCATCTGTTCATATTCCACATCCTCTTCATCCTCTGTCTCGTCATCTTCAACCTCTGTGGCGTCCTGTGTGTCCCCAATGTCAGGTGTAGGTTCCACGCTCTCCTTCTCATCCTCCGTTTCATTCTCATCAACATACCGTGGCGCTTCCTCTTCACCTTCACGCTCACCTTCTTCCTCCTCTTCAGTTTCTTCTTCCGTTTCATCCTCTGACTCCTCATAAGATAGGATCTTTCCGAATGGTTCCAATTCAACATCCCCAACAACACTCACCGCTTGATCCACAACGCCATCCAATGGCGCATTAAAACCAGGAATCTTCATATGTGGATAGCTTGGCGGTTGACCATGTTGTTGCATCTTTGCCACCCATGGTAGTATACTTCCTTCTGGCACGCCCAATGCGGCTCTCAACTCATGCGATATCACACCGGGTCTGATGTTGGCGTATTGTATGGTATCGAACTCCTTACCTTCGTAGTAAACATCACCGAATTTGTACAACCTCGGTTTGGTTTGGAACTTGAAGAATGCATCTTTTAATTTTCCATAATCCAAGTCTAATCGATTCATCTTTGGTTGGACCTTCTCCCTCTGACTCTGCTTCATGCTAACATCATCCTCTTTCGTCGTATCCCTCATATCGGTGATACCCGTCTCTTGGATAAACTTGGGTAATGTGAAAGGCTTCTTTTCAACACCACGCTTCCCACTGAGATAGTCACGTTTATGCTGCCATACGTTCGACACGGGCACGTAGTTCCTATTAGACTTGATCTGTATGAGGAATAATGGATCGGGGGCGTCAACGTCATAGCGTTCAACGAGTTCAGGGCGCGATGTGTATGTCTTGAGCTCGGACAATGGGATCTTGGATGCCTTGCGCAGTTGTTTCTTGCTTATGCTGTTGTTGGTGGTGGATTCATCGTCTGAGTCGAGGGATTTGATGACTTGGAGATGCTGCTCATCTTCGGCGTTGAGTATCACGTCTTTTGTTGCTGGTTCCTCTATCGGTTTCACCTCGGTGTGGAACTTGTCAAACACGTTCTTGAACTGTGCAAATTGAGGGTCAGATAGGAGTGAGTCGATAGCCAATGCGCTGGGTTGCGGCTCTTGTGTAGTGGTCTCCTTGGTGGTGTGTACCTGTACCTCAGATGGCTTCTTCTCACTGTCGGTTCCAGCAGCGGCGTTCTTAGCCTGTTTCTGGAGCTTGAGCTTCTCCCTCCTCAGCTGGTTCTTGCTCTTGTGTACCTTTGCCATTGCGTGTGCATGTAGTGTCCCTCTGCGTAGCTGGTATTCTGTGGTGAGATGGATCTCTCAATTTTTGGTTCCGGTTTTGGTGGCCGTTCACAACACACCGCAGAAGATGGGCAGCTCTTTTCTACAACAATTTCGTCGATCAACTGAAACAATCCGCAATGTGTGAATGAGTTGACTTTGAGCATGTTTCCACCGATGGAGGATATATCTACGATATCCCTCAAATCGAAAACCTAGTGGTTGCGAACTGTCCACAATGTTTCATTCAGCTGGTGATAAGAAAACATAATGTCACATCAAGATCCCTGTTGATCATTCTTTTAGTATTTTTTTGCAAAGATTACCCCTAAAGACTTTGAATTCTTGCAATTACACAAACCAAGACTACTTACACTTTCAGGTTCATCCACTTTGAAACATTTATCAATCTTATTAGGTGAGCATTTACAAAAATTGGAAGTATCGATCCATTCAGAATCCGATCTTGATGATTTGTTGAGCGTTATGCCATTATTGAGTCGTTTGGATTATCTCAGGATTAGCTGTGAAATTACCCATGCAACTTTACGGAAGGATTAGATCACCAACTTCCCAGAGTTGAACATCCCATTCCTTATTGAATTATCGCTGAATTTCACCAATGTCTGTCCATCAAACTTTGAACCAATCCTCAGAGTATCGGTCAAAATCCTTCATATCCATAGTGTCACCACGAATCCAAGACTCCGCTCATCATCCCTCTTCAATCTCCCCGATTCTTGTGTCAAGAAGGTCAGATAACTTTACATATCCGGATATGGTGACGAAGCTGGGATAGTACATTCACTGAGACTACCAAGATTGAAAGAGCTCCATTTAAAGATCACAATCATCAGATATGTATCATTGATGAACATCCCAAACCGCCGCACTGGGTCTTTTGATTTGACAAATCGACCTGTACATTCTTGAGCGTGAAGGATATATGGATGTGTGAGACTAAGTAAGGAATAGATTTTGATAACGAGCTTCGATCTTCTCAATTCCAGAAAAAAAGAAAAAGACTGATGCTTAGACGGTTACACAGGTTGTGGTGTGGAGCTATACTGTAGCAGTATAGAGAAGTATCGGACTAGCAGCTACTCGGCAAAAATGACTGAACATAACATCCGTACACCTCGAGACTGTTCATCACCAGAAAGGCTCAACAATGGAGTCACTTTATTTACCTATCAATATCATTCCTTCACCACTTAAGCATCCCTAAATATTATCCTACAGTCCCCCAGACCCTTGAAGAATCTTCCAATCACTACAGCAAAATGGATTAGTTACTCAATACCCCACACCATATCAACTGCTTATGCGCTCACGGGAAAGAGCACTTTTGATTCCAGTGCATACTTTAAGGGCCAGTCCACCATGTTTTTTGACTTTCCTTCTCCACACTGAAGGATGTCTCTATATCACCTATTGAAAAGTTAATACTCACCATTCACACACATATGACGAGCTTTCTCGACCTTCCTATAGAGCTTCAGCCCCGAATACTCTCATCCATTTTCAATTTGAGTGACTTCAAAACTTTCTTACAAATCCCTGAAATAAGGCATCTTTTCACAATTGTCACCAGAAAGGGAACATTCGAGTCTTCAAAACTACTTCAATCACTTCCATCTACATCTCCCGAATACCCCTACAAAATTCTCTCTGTGAAAGACATTATCTCTGCGGACCGCTTTCGATACCATTGCCATATAATATTTGATCTTGATGGGATATACGACTTATTCCAGACATCTGAGAAGGATATCGTACAAGAAGCTATTGAACAGGGAAAGCTGAACCCACGCAGTCATGTATGGTCGTCCTTAGATAGTCGTGAGGTTGGAGTGGTCAAATCTATGGATAGATTCTGTTATTCGATGATTAGGAGATGGCCATCTGTACTTGACAAGCTGAGATTCTCTAGTGAATATCTGACAGTTGTTTTCAATGGTGACTTCAAACGTCTGAAGAGCTGTATTTACCAAGCTCGTGTTTATTCGATCAATCAAAGCATAGAACGTTTGAAGTACAGATTCCAGCAAGCGGTGATGACGTATATGTGTTACAAAGGTATTTCCACTATCCTGAATTCTCATGTTCCATTTCAGGTGTTTGAAGTTCCCAACTATGAAAGATTTAACGAATTAAATAAAGCTAATTTTGATATCCTCGACTGTGAAGAGCTTTACTTGATTCATGCCACTGAAAGGGGTAGAGTTCCAAGTTGGAACATCAATGTCCAGAACCTTGATCAACTACACATTATGAATTCTTACTCATATCGATTTATGAAAAATATCACCCCTGAAACGCTATTGAAAGTATCAATTTTCAAACTAAATGACTCTATCAATCTATCTCAGTGGAGACGTTTACGAATAATGACTGTCGAAGAGGCTGCACATGGGACTAGCACCACAACTGAAACGGTATTATTGAAAGGCCATCAGTTTGAGAACCTCACCATATGGCAAGGATCACTCATTCATCACATAAAGGACTGCTCACTGAAGTTTAACAACCAATCAAGCAAGAATCTCACCAGCATGTCTGAGTTGAGATTGAGCATGTTCCCAAAGATGGAAACTATACAACTCCTTGGAGAAACCCCAGTAGGTAGCGTTTGGATTCCCAAAATTGAAAGGATGACTGTTTGGAATTGTCCTGATTATTTGTATCTCAACATGTTCCACCATTGGCCCCGTGTAACTGGTTCCAGCATAAATCCTAAAGGGTTGCTAAGTGGGTGGGGTAAAGAGATACATAACCTCGAACACCTTGAGATCATTGCTGGTGAAAATCCAAAGTTTTTTGACAAAAGTTGTCCTGAAGATTTCAAATTTTTAGGATTACTCAAACCAAAAGTTCTTACGTTGTCTGGTCCTTCGTTATTGTGTCATCTGCCATTCTTGCTAGGTGTGCATCTACAAGAGTTTGAAATTTCTATCTATTCAGAGGTTGAGTTGGCTGTCTTGTCAAAAGTCATGCCTCTATTGAACGGTTTGAAAATACTTTGTATTGATTGTAAGATCACGAAAGCAATGATTGGAAAGGATTATATCTCTAACTTTCCGGAATTGGATATGCCTATGCTGAATGAATTGTGTTTGAAGTTCAAAAACATCTGTCCAACGGACTTTGAACCAATCCTCCAAGGTGTCCCAAAACTCAAAAAGCTCGAAATTTATGTCTCAACAAGGCAGATGCAAACAATACGCTCGCCGTTCCTATATCACTTCCCAGATTTTTATGTCGAGGAATTAACGGAACTTTATTTAAGCGGGTACGGTGATGATGGAAGTATCTTGGAGGGTTTGAGTCTACCAAAGTTGAAAGTATTGCATTTAGAAGTCAATAATCTTAGGACTTACAGTGGGGCGATTCATCACTTTAATGGTGATCCATACTGGAGTGTTTATGTTGATAGGTCTACGAATTACAGCTTGAGCACGAAGAAACTTAAGATGAAGAGTGCAGGCTCACATATGTTGGGAAAAGTATTCTCTCTCGAATAAACCTTCACCGGTGATACTGTCGTAAATTTCAAAAAGGGTAAAGAGGATAATTTCAGTACAAAATCGACCATTAACGCAAGAAGTGAACAGTTTACAAAAGCATAAAACTAGCCATTACGTGAAACAACATCCTTTTACCAGAGACGTCCAGAATGATTTTTTAATAAGATTCAATCGCGTCTTAAGTGATTTGTAGAATTGATTTAACAACTTCCCCCTGTGGAAATTTGTAGGGCTGATGTTTCACCAGTGATCATCTGTGAAAGTGCAGTAGAGAATCTTGGCTCAATCCAACTGGGTTGGCAGATCGATGAAACCTGTTCCCCCCATGGGCTGAAGGGTTGGTAGCCTTTATCAAGAAAAATGATCATGCTGTCGTTATTAATCTACATCAATCGCAATACTGTACATATATTATAGATTTCAGTAACAAGATATTCCACAAACCATATTCCACAAACCTCATCTGCAGCCAAACCATAACCATCCTTCCAGTCACGCCTAACAGAGTCGAAAACCTCACCCACCACTTCAGGATTAGACAGTCCACTCATCAGGTGTTCAACCATTTCATGTTTCAACCTTTGACCGTTGAAGTTCAACAGAGAGCAAGCACCACTGAAAATGCGTTCAGTAGACGTGCTGCTAGCCGGTAAGGTAAGTAGTATACAAGCGACCTGTTTTGAGACCAAAACCTCCGAAGATCAAAGTTTGATGTTGCATCAGTTAAACGATTCTCTTCATATTCAGAAAGGAGTGGACGTGCAATATAATGCTGATATTCGTCGAACAATGTAAGCCCGGTGGATCTATTCACTCCTTCAGCATTTGATGCTGTAGCCTACCATGAAGAGATGGCTTTGTCTGTCCGTGAGAATTGCCTCTGATTGAGGAATGATAAATCAAACAGAATACTAGTCTATGGAGCTCAAGTTGGCGATGGCCGCACCAGGGATGTACCTGAATAGGGAACTTAGCGCATTAGGGTATTTAAACTAGTTCATCTAGTGTCACCCATGTCAGTGTATAATCAACAAAATTCTTGTTTTGAAAACCATCAGGATCTCATGATCTAGGTAACATTCTTACAGATTCGTTGATGATATATACTGAATACATTCATTAAATGATCTTTCATAGATCGATTTCATGACACGTCAAGTCGTTGTAGAGATTCCGTATCTAAATGGTCCCTGAAGAGAATCCTTACTCTTTTGATCCAGCAAACCCGTCATCAGCTGAAGGCACATTCCTGTTTCATCGTCACTTGATCTGTCTGTTCATATTCGTCTCGGACGGTTCCCATGTCTCCGGCGATTCAATCATTGGTTTGACCTTATCTTATTCTCGATCTTATCAAGTCTAGCATTGATCTTATCCACTATAATGGAATGTTAGTATACATGGTCCTATCTCCGGTTAGTTCGATCAACACATACCAAACGACAGTACAGCCTTGTTATTATCTTCAACTTCTTGACTCTGTTGCATTATGTTAGTATCCCACCCTTATACGCTTCAAACCATGGGTTCCAGATTCATATGAATACATACCAACCCGGTCAGCATATTCTCAATCTCAGTAGCAACATCGAATATTGTCACCGCGTTGCGTTTCTCCTCGGTCTTGTTTGGTGTTGTTGGCGTTTGTGATTGTTTCGATGGTGTTGAAAGTGCTTCGGATGATCCCTCCTTTGGTTTTATCGGATTGATCTCGGCATTATGGGAGTTGGCGTCGACAAAGGAGTCGCCAGATGTATTACTTGCATGTGAAGACATCTTATGTGATGGTAATATGGTTATATTGGTTGGGTTGTGCTGGTTTTCGTTGGTGTAGTGTGGTTGCAACTTGGTTATCGCTGTGATGTTTTGGTTTCAAGAATGGAATATTACGTAACAACCAAGCAGTATGAGATCCTTCATTTCTCAGTTTTATAGAAGGCTTTCGGTAATCTAAAAGGTCGACGATTCTTCGACCATTTGTTATGGTCTTTCACTCAAGTCATATTCAATAAACATGACCATTGAATACAAATCATAAAAAAATCAAGAAAACCCTATCTATAGTACAAGTAAATACTTGGTGGAGCTTGGCCTATCTGACCTGTCAAAGGAGGACCAGTTTCTTGACGATTACTCTGTGAAGTACATTGTGACGCTGATGTTGATAATAAACTCTTCAACAGATCCGCAACATGGTTTCTCAGCAGATCATCATCCTCAGTGCCCTTCCAATTCGCCTTACTCAACAGGTCATACGCTGCCAGATTACCAGCTTTGGCCTTGGATCCACCTTCTCCCACTGCGACGGTATGTCCCTCGATCAAACATTCGATCTTAAACCATGGTGCATCTGGTGGTTTGGAATAGTCCAGGACGTTATAGTCGATGGTGTAGTGTTGTGGCTTGAGAATGCTGTATAGTTTATTCTTTGAGAATTTAACAACATCGGTGTAATCCTTCTTGTCTACACCATGAACAGCCTCTGAGTCTTGGATCAATTGTTGATCCGTATTGAAATTCAAATCTATCAACTCATGGATCCATTCATTCACCAATTTGAGAGAATACTGCTTCGTGAGTAACAATGCACCAACGTACGCTTTGAAACAATCCTCCATCACATCGGATGTAACTTTCAACGTGAACCCATATTGGGCCATGGTATTACCAAAGTCGTACTCAGTGGACCACTTCACCAATCGATCCGATGATATTGACAATTCGGTCAAGGAGCGTATCTTTGACGCCGTGGACTCCATCAGCTTGTTGAAGATATACTCAGAGACGATGTATCTCAAGTACTGTTCACCACGATATGCCAGTTTGGAATTATCCTCAGCACTGTACGTATCAGTGAGATTCCCACTGGTGCGGAACCTATCCTTGGATGGGGTGAAGATGATGCGATGGAGTGCCACATCCATTATCTGGGGCAACTGGGGTACGTTTGGTGATGGGGCCATAAAAGCACGATAAGGGCGATAAGGGAAACAGACGAGCACAGCACAGTGCAAGGGGTTAGCTTAGCTTAAAGGAGACAAATCTGGGTCTTCACATGGACTGGGCGGTGGGAATGGCCGGGATGGTTGTGTTTGCTGGGTGGGATCCCTTGTTGGAAATGCTCTTTTTCACAGCTGTGCTCTGGGACTACGCTACATTCCACTACCAACGCAGCAAATACCACACACAACGATGGAACTACGCAATGACGACCTCCAGCCAGTGGCAAAGCTCGCTGCTGCCTATGGCGATGCCCTTGAACAATCCCGCCAGCACACAGGCAAGATCGAGGACCTCATCAAGCGGATAGGCTCATATTCTAAGATCGATGTAACAAGGCAGCCAGCAGAGGATGAGTACAACGACCAAGGGGAAGGTGGATCAAGTATCACTGAAGAACAGGAGACCACGAGGATAAAAAATGAGAACTTGCAATTGCTGTTGGATATCCAGAGGGAGGAATTCCTATCACGGAAGTGGAATCGACTGTTGAATCAAAATCAAGAGGTGTTACAATCCATAACGAATTGGTTGAAGGATCGAGGCAAGTCCCAAGCGACACAATTGCTACAATTACAAACCGAAGAAACAGTGAACGATTTGAATGAAAGTACCGAGTCATTATGGGACGATGTTGAAGATTCTAAGATGGATGTTGCTCACCTCAAGGAGATTGTGGAACAAATGATCACACTCATTGATAAAGACATTGAACAGAAACCAGCATTGGAAAGCACAATGAGAGCTGCTATAAGGGTGATCAAAGAGAAAACCAAAATATCCAGGGCTTGAACCTTCACTGATCTCGCTAGGCTGGTCCCAAATGAGATCATCTACATACATCTTTCTTATAACACCAATTATAAAATTTCCCAAAAAAACATTTAAACTAACCATATAACCCAATAACGACTTCTTTTTTTTTTCCACTTCATAAAAATATTCCCAATGAATTATTAAAAACGATTGTAATATTCATTTCTCATGAATAACCTCCTTAACCTCAATTCTCCCATTCCCTGAGAGTTTCGTCTCAACCAAACTAACCTCCTCATCTGATGATAAACTTCCCTCACTTCCTTCACCTGAATCTTCAACCAAAGCAGGTGTATCATCCTTCTCCAATTCCTTCTTTCCGAGTCTCGAACCGTACAAATATTCAGTGAGTCTCTTCACCGGTCCGAGCTCTTCAATCATTCCCCAAACCTTCTTGATTCGCTGTCCATCAAGTTTCTCATACCAACCATATTCACCCTGCATGCCATCACGGCCACACAGTGATATGAGACATGGATTCATCCGATGGATCGCCTTCTCCATGCGCGTGACCTTCTCCTCAAAGTTATCAACACTCTCCTGAGCATCCCTGACACGAGTACCCAACAGCCTGATCTCATATTCCAAACGGGATCCAGTGGCTTTCACATCGGCAATCTTCATTGACAATCTCTCATCGTTTTGGAACTGTGTTTCACACTTCACGAATATGTTCTTACATTGTTGATTCAATCTAAACGCCCTGGTCTCTGCTGATTCATGCTGTTCATGATACTGATCCCTTTCCCTTTGGAACGCAGACTTATTAACATCATGATGGATCAATCTTCTCTCGAGCCGTTTCAATTGGTTGGAGATGAATTCAGGTGCAACATTTGTTTCCCATGTGGCCAATGAATTTGAAATGAATGAAGCCGACTTCGTACGTCTTAACGTTGTATTTTCGATAACCTCCGAGTTCAACTTGATATTATGGTTCTCATACTTCAACTGTGAAACATTGAGATCATGTCTCAAATATGGCACCGATAAGCGACGATTCAACGCTCTTTTGAAAGTTTCCTCATTGTTACAGATCAATCTGCATTTTTCCTTGAGGTTCAAACATTCACCCGGTAATAAAGCGGAACAATCAACAGCAGCATCAAGATCACAACCTTTCTCCTGCAAATGGTTCATGATCTTATCCTTCTTCTTGTTATCAACTTCATCGGATTGTAATTTCTTTGGTATACCCCTGATCTTCTCCACTCCAGACTTGATAGCCGACGTGTTCGACTTGGAGTTTGCCTGTAATTTTTCAAAGTGATAGAAATCTCTTAAATCACGACAATCACCCTTTCCTTGCCATAGATATTCCAGTCTCGGACTGCATGAGTAATACTTCATGGCCCTCTCCAGATCCGTTGTTAACACCTCTTGAGCAGCTTGACCCGAAGAAGCTTTTCCACTAATATCATGGACAGTGGATTTCACAGCTTTCTTCAATTTGGATATATCAGAAGTTGATTGTTTGGATGTGACTCTGAATAATTTCTCCACCGTGATTGGATCCAAATACCATGTTCTTTGCAAATTGCTCTGTTTTTGAAATTTCCCCACACTGACCCTGAATTGGAAGTAATCAAAAGGTTCCTTTGGGTAATCGACCGAGGCCATATCGAATCTATAATGACAACTCAACACGAATCCCAATATAGCCGATACGGTAGTTGGACCCAGAATTCCATCTTTGGGTACGGTTCCATAGTAGGCTGTACCAAACATATTCCACCAATCCATAATCTTCTGTTCGGTGACATCACATAACAAACCATCAACAAAATTTGGATCTAATAGTTTGAAATCGACAAGACAAATCTGTACCAATGTGACCAACTCTTTTGAAGCATACATGATATCAACTTTTGGATGGATCTTGTAGATTTGACGTATCTTATCCTCACAAGCGTCGGATGGTTCACACAGGAAAAGTGCTGATCTTCCCGCACAGTTCATTCTTCTGATGTTAACGTTGACTTTGAAACAGTCCCAAGCCTGTTTCACACAGCCACCAGGGACTGGAATTAGGTTGAGATTCGATGGGAATGATGAGAGGTTTGTGATGTATAGATATCCTTCCTTTGTTTCTTTTAGTCGTGCTCCTGATTCTTCCATCTCTTTGAAAAAATGTTGGATCTTTTGACTCCATAGTGAGCTATCCTTGGGTAATTTCACTTGTCCACAGTTGATCTTGTGTTCGGAATCACCAGTGAATGCAGTGATAGCCGTACTGTACTTTCTAGCACAAGCCCATTGTTCCACGATGTATACTTCAAATCCGGTGATCTCTATGACTCTGCAATCATCCTTATCAAAAATGGTCTGTACCGCCTGGTAATCAGGGAATAGATAAGTTACCGTCTGTTCCAGGTGGTCGGTGCCAACTAGATGGTTCAGGGACAAGACGGACTGCGAGCGGTGGCTCTCGCTCCTTGGCGACGTGTCCAGCGTGTTTATTGAATGCGGCATCTGGGATACCTGTGTATAGTATGTACTCTCTTGGTGTCTGTGTATGAGTGGTGATTCGTGATGTATATAGCATCTTTGCAAGTTGTACCAAGAGTCGTAGCAGCTGATTCTAATCAGAGGAGAAAGGCGCAGCCGGAAGTGGCCGTTTCGGGCAACAGCGCCGTAGAAGCCGACTTCCGTCTGCCTTGTTACGTAATGGCTACGCCTCTCCCCGGAGTGCCCCTCCCAAATTCCCAGCGAGGTTTACGTGTTGCCCAGCTACACCAAGTTTACCACTACCACACTCTCCAACAACAACAACTCCACGGCGGCTAATCTCTCGGGCACTCCAGCGATACACACTTCGCCCACAGCCAATACACGCACCGCAATGGAAGAAGAGGAGGCTATCTTTCGTACGTATTCCCCCCTGCAACAATGTTCTACGTGCTGCAATTATTTAAGCGCCGAACTCACTCAGGGCCCCGGATCCACAAATAACGAATCATGAATACTAACAATTTGATTCCAATTAGGTTCCGCTCCTATGAGCTATGTGGAATTATACGTGCCATTTGATGTTGCGCGTGATACAGCGCTTGCCCTTGGTGAATTGGGACTCGTTCAGTTCATTGACAAGAACAAAGGGGTGAGTACTTTTCAACGGACATACGTTGATGAGATAAGAAAATTGGATAACTCAGAGCGTCAACTTCGGTATTTCTCAAAGGTCATCTCCCAAAAGCTTGAAAAAGACTCGAACTATGACCCATTGATGACCTTGGGTGTTAACAGTGCCACAGAGATTGAAACCCTTATATATGACTTGAACCTCTTGGAAGATCGTGTGCAACAATTAGAGGGCGCTGATGATGAATTGAAGCAAAAGCATACCAGACTATTGGAGAATAGACACGTTTTGAACCATTCAAGAGGGTTCTTCGAGAGTGGAGTACAACAACAAGCTAGAGACAGTATGGATGGACCTGATCAAGACGCTGGTCTATTGATCAACGAAATTGCATTGGAAGGTGGTATTGAAATGTCAAATCTTCAAGAAAATTCATTGAACTACGTTGTTGGATCCATTGAAACTTCAAAGACTGAACTTCTCACAAAAATCCTATGGCGGTCATTGAGAGGTAATTTACACATTGTTCATAACGAAATTACAGAACCGCTTTTGAATTCGAAAGGTGAAGCGGTCAAGAAGAGTGTTTTCATTGTTTTTGCACATGGTAACTTCTTACTGTCAAGAGTAAGAAAGATTGTTGATTCATTAGATGGTAACATTTACCGTGATATTCATCCAAATCGTGATATTTATGAGCAAGCGGTTAATGATTTGAATACTCAGATTTATGACATTGATAACGTTCGTGAAGGTACGCATAGACAACTTGAAGCTGAATTGAACGTCATTGGTGAACAGTTACAAAGATGGCAGGCATTGATAAGAAGAGAAAAGATCATATTCTCCACATTGAACCTTTTCCAAAAAAATATTGTGGGTCTCAGTGCTGAAGGGTGGGTTCCAACTGCTGATTACTTGACAGTTACTTCTGTATTGGGTCAGATTGAAGGTTCAGAGAAACCAGTCATGGAACGTATCGCATCAAAATTGACACCACCAACACATCATAAGACCAATAAGTTCACATCGGGTTTCCAGGCAATCGTTGATGCTTATGGTATTGCTACATTCCAAGAAGTGAATCCAGGTTTGGCCACTGTCGTTACTTTCCCTTTCATGTTTGCAATCATGTTTGGTGATATTGGTCACGGTTTCATTCTCTTTTTGATTGCTTTGGCTTTGGTCTTGAATGAACGTAAGATTGGTTTGATGAAGAGAGATGAAATTTTCGATATGGCTTATTCTGGTCGTTACATCTTACTTATGATGGGTGTCTTCTCAATGTACACAGGACTTCTCTACAATGATATATTCTCAAGATCTTTGACTCTTTTCAAGTCAGGATGGAAATGGCCAGAACACTTTGAAGAAGGTGAGACTGTGTTTGGTAAGAAGAATGGAACATACCCATTCGGATTGGATCCAGCATGGCACGGGACTGAGAACAATTTGATCTTTACAAACTCATACAAGATGAAGTTGTCAATCTTGATGGGTTACACACATATGACATATTCCTTCATGTTCTCATTAGTCAACTACATTCATAACAGATCTGCTGTTGATATTATTGGAAACTTCATCCCAGGTTTCATCTTCATGCAAGGTATCTTTGGATATCTCTCCTTCACGATTATTTACAAATGGTGTATTGATTGGATTGAGTGGGACCTCCCGGCACCAGGTTTGCTTAATATGTTGATCAACATGTTTTTAGCACCAGGTAAAGTTGATGAATCCTTATACAGAGGTCAAAGTGTTCTGCAAGTGTTTTTGGTCTTGGCGGCTCTCATCTGTGTTCCTTGGTTACTTTTGTACAAGCCTATGAAGCTCCGCAAGGATAACAACGCCATTGTTAAGGGATATAAATCTCTGCCACATCAGGGTGTTCAGGATAGCACTGGATCTGGTGGCTCTGGTGGCTCTGGTTCTACTTCTAGCAGCTCTGGTTCTGGTAACTCTGGTACCTCCGGTGCGTCTGGTGATAGTTTCAATTCTGTCTCTGCTTATGCTTCCATCCCTGAACATTCTACCAACGACAACTCTAGTGCAACTGGTGCTGGTGAATTCCATGATGATGAGTCATTCGAAATCCATGATGATGATTCAGATGACGAAGTCCATCTTCCGACCCCAATAACAGTCCAAGACGAAGCTTCTGTTCACGGCGGACTTGGTGAAGATGGTGAAGAGTTTGACTTTGGTGAGATCATGATTCATCAAGTGATTCATACCATTGAATTCTGTTTGAACTGTGTGTCACATACTGCATCTTATTTGAGACTTTGGGCTCTGTCTTTAGCGCATGCTCAATTATCATCTGTTCTATGGACAATGACTATCGCAAACTCATTTTCTTCCGCCAACCCTGGTTCTCCATTCCAAGTTTTCAAAGCCGTGATGCTTTTCGGCTTGTGGTTTGTCTTGACAATTTGTATTTTGGTCTTGATGGAAGGTACATCCGCAATGTTGCACTCTTTACGTTTACATTGGGTTGAAGCTATGTCCAAGTTTTTCGAAGGTGAAGGATATCCTTATGAACCTTTCAACTTTAACAATTTGGAAGACGCTGAATGAACTCTCTACACAACACATATGAATAAATTAATACCATTGTTACATCATTGAACTTTCTTGGATTATGTAGTTCCTCATCCAGATCATTGTACACAGTGAGAATCCCCATCCTTGTTGTTGATAGCATTGATAATAGTTTGCGTTGAGGATATGAACATCGTGGCAAATCCAAACACGATCGTTGCATAGTATGGTACCTTCTTCTTCAAAGACTTGGAGTCTTTCGTCATTGCAAGATTGCACATTGGTGGTAGGATATAAGCCATTATCGAAGCAGTAGTAGCACCGATCAATTCGAACAAAGCACCAAGGTTACACGTTGTCAAAGAAATACCCATAGTGACCAACACAAGAATACTGGTGAAGATAATATGAGTCTTCTTGCTCAACTCTGGAGAGGTGTTGTCATTAATATAATACAGGTCTCTCAAAACATCTCTGAGCACGAATATCTCCAATGGGTATGTTGTCAACATGTTGAAACCGAAACAAAAACGGGCAATGTTGACCACACCGTCATCACCGGGAAAGTTGTTTAGAATGTTACCTTTTGTCTTGTCTTTGAAAATAAGGAATCCTCCAAACCCGATGAATCCCAAAGCAATCATCGATACGAAACAGCTGGCATGTGTGACTTTTGCGAATCTGTTCAATGATGGATTCTCCAAAGAGTGGAATATGAAACTTGTGTTGTGATGACAGACCAATGCGAAGGATATCACACTGATTCCTTGGAAAATTCTTGGGGTAAAGAAAAGGGAAGATAGAGGTAGGTCTCCTCTATACTCTGAAGGAAGTTTTGGTCCCTTGATCAGGACAATGATGATGATAATGGCCATCGATACCAATGCCAACGCACTAGCTTTAGCCAAATTCGTAATGTCCCTGCTCAGTGACAATGGGAATGAAATCGTTAGCGTAACGAGAACGATGATGGTGTTTCTTGCAAATAAAAAGTTCAAGAATCCCGAATCGTGATAACTCGGCACCAACGACCTCAAAATGTGGGGTAATGTATCACCAATAATGATACAGAATCCAATGCTTCCACCAAAGGCAAACAAAGCCTGTGTGAGGATGACAACAATCTTCCCCGTTCTTCCGAAACAATGCTGCACTGTATCCTGATATGTCTGTTTTCCGGAAAGTTTCAAATTGATCACGATTAGACGGATTGTAAAGTCCACCAGGATCGTCAATAGCACCAGACTTACAACTCCCCCGATCAATCCCGTATTACTCATGGCGAATGGTGTTCCAATGGCGCCTGCACCGAGGATAGAGTTGGCCATGTTCATGAATGCCATCTTCAACGTCGACTTATCCCTCAACATCTCTCTGAATTCAAATGGGTCGGTGTATTCGTTCTCTGGGTCCATGATCCGATCTTGGATGTTGTAGTCCAGCGACTCCAAGTCGGAGAAGTTGTCCAGCTCCAATTCATCCGGTGAAGGTTCAGACCTCTGTGGGACATTGGTGTATTTCTGAGCCGCCATGACCTGCAACCCCTTCCTCTGTGTATCTACAGAGCTCTCCATCTTTCCCCGTGGTTGCACCGTGTCTCGAGCTGATGAGGTTTACGCCGGCGGCAGTGTGCGGGTCAACGCTGACAACAAGATCACGTAATCTATCTTGATCGATCATCAGTGAGCTGCTCAGCGAGCCCTACTCCTTGCATTTCACCAGCTGTCAAAAAGGTTCGGTATAAAATAGCCAACCACCATCTTTGGTGGCGTGATTGAAAACACGAAGAAGCCAATGTTCAAATTCCAATCCAAATCACTCTCAATTCTCCAAGTCTGCGGATTTAGCAGGGTCTATTGAAGTGATACCATCAAACATTGATATCAAGTGTCTCTATTTCCCAAGACACATCGAAAGAAAAAGTTATTACACTGTTAGATTGAAGTTTTCAAGAACAGTGTATCAATAGAAGGATGTTGTTGATCATTACTGGGGTATTTATACCGTATACCGTATACAAGATACAAAAGATATGAAACAAAAACGATCTCCAGATACGATCCTAACCCGAAATTTTTTTACAAGCTACCAAATATCTGTCATCATTATGAATGTGGATGAGTCTCTGAAATCAATCACAATCCAAAGACTGGCAAACCATTCTCAGATCAGGTGAAAGAAAAACTCAACATGTCATTCCATTTCATTCGAACATTGAAGCTCACAAGAATATCGGTTCTAATACTTATACGACACGTAACTTCGGCATACAGTGTTAATGAATCCAAATTTATTGTATAGTGTCAAATAGTTAGACTAGTACTCATCGTTGTACTCAAAAGCTGTTTAAATCCGTACACCACAATGATAAACCCGGACATCTGTACTATAGAATAATAATATTCCGACTTTAAAAAACACCCCTAATTACTCAATTAATCACTTTATGTGTATTTAGAGCTTCTTAAGTAGTCTGTACTAGCTTATTTAGTTCGGAACCTCTCTTTTAGTTTCACTAGGTGCTGCTGAATCTTAAAAAAGTCAATATTTTGAAAAAATGAAAATCAATCTTCGTTATTATCTGAAAAATGTTGTTGATCTTTCTTAATATAAAAAACTAATTCTAATGGCCATATTTGTAGTACTTTCACGCTTGGTTATCAGGTGGTACTCAACAATAGTTGGCCCTTGCAGAAATTCAGTTGTATTTATCCTAGGCAAGAATTGAATCCGTTTTGTCCGATTGGTTGGTTTAGGAACTTGGCAGCTGAAAGCATTACAACTAAACAACTGGAAGCCACAAGTGAGCCAGAACTGACCAGCCTATATTGATGGAGTTGTATTCCGACACACCGGCAGGAGCTCTGATTTTAAGTTTTACTGGAATCTCCTCATACTACAAAGATCCGATTCACCTACTTAGTTCATACTAATCACTAAAATAATACCCTTGAACCTTAAATAGTAAAATCAAGACTCCTAATACACCCGAAAAAAACCAGCTCTCCTACCTTCAAAGAGCTCTATCCAAAAGCCTTCCATATAACTTTGAAATCTCATAATGAAACCCTTCAATATTCTGCTTCTCCAACGTTGCCACAACCAACGGTCTCGTTCTCTCCGCGATCCCCACCAACCTCACAATAGAGGTCCCATTTAGCTTCTTCCCACCTGGAACCAATCCATCAATCAACCGAGCGAATCTCGAATCCAAATAATCCAAAGTCTTGAACAACGACACAACGGTGTCACGATCCCGTATGGGAAGCTTCTCAATGTAGTCCAATAAGTCACCGGCGATGCCTAGTAGGTATTCACTCTGTCCAAAGTCCGAGGATGGGAATTGCTTGTACTCTGCTGATGATTGTAATGTTGGCGCTTTTGCCGGTTCGATCGATAGCCATATGAATCCGAGGAGTTGTTTCAAATCGAGTAGTAGGTCCATCAATGATTCATACCCACGTTCCACGGGGGCGTTGAAGCTCTGTACGTATTGTCTCTGGATGGCAAGAAGTTGCTGATCGACATAGTTGATGAATTTTGATTGTTGTACTTGTGATAGCTTCCTATGCTGTGTCAATATTGTCAAGTTTGGTGTGGTGTTGCCAGATGGAGTGCCGATGACTTCTGGTTGGAAATCCTCCCTCTTGTCATAATATGATAGATCTGGGGCGTTTGCAGTCTTTGATGGTTCTTCAAGGAATCCATTGCCTTCTTCCAAGCCAGGGTTCAAGTCGAGTAAATCTTCAAACATATCATCAGGTATTGGGCCATCAGGAAGTGAAACCTCCGAGTCCGCGGGTGGCAAAGGCGGTGAACCTGGTGCTTGATCGTAATCCATTGTAAGATGATGTTGATTGGCTGATGTCTTAGTGTGTACTCGTAGTAGCAGCTATACGCTGTTGTTTGCCCTCCTTTTGCCTCTGATGGATAGATGTGTAAAGTGAGTAAAACCCGGGGATTATTTACAAAAACTGAAAAAGTCCAACCCACTTCCAACAACAACACTCGCTGGGGGTCCACAACATGTTTTCCAAGATCCCAGAGCCGTTGAAACAGGTGTTCCAATCCGTGCCGATCCACCAATATCCACCCGTGGCACAGCAGACCACACTGGAGAAGGAGACCTTGGAGTCCAGACATTATCGATATGCGAAGAATCCATCGAATCAGGGGGCAAACTTTGAACTGTGTGTTTACAATGTCTTCCCAACGGAGGATAACACCTATCTTGCCAGCGACCCATTGTGTTTATGCACGGAATTAGCATTGGGATGGAGGAATAAGATGAGGGTGCCGAAGGTGAATAGTGATCATCTTGACAAGTCGAGAGATTCGTTGTTTGTTGTATCATACCATGCAAACCCCGAGGGACACTTACCATTATACATTGAACAAGATCTCAAAAAGAAATCAAAGAGAACGGTGAAGGACTATGTATCTATAGAGGAGTCGTTGAACTCATTGGTTGGGACAAGTACAGAATTGATGTTGATCACATTGGTGGACACAGTGCTTCACGATTCTTGGGTATCCACATTGATCTATGAATGTAATCCAGATCTTCAGAGACAATTATATTCATTTGAACAAACACCAAAACATGTGTTTGTGAATAAATTGGGACTGTCGGGAGTGTTGAGATCATTGGTGACGAGAAACGGATTTGAGAGAAGAAACCCACACACGGCACAGGCGTTGGATTCTGATATCCGGACGATACTCAAGACTGCAGTCTCACTCAAGAACACAAAGGGTACACAGTTCGAAACGGCAAGAAACTTGAAGGATTCAGAACACGTATTGCAAGAATTGGAAACGATTTTGAATGAGAGTTCAACCAAGTTCTTCTCCGGTGAGGAATCGATCAATTTGTTGGATATCAAAGTCGCTAGTTACACCACACTGATAGAACGCTTCATGGAGGGCACGACACTGGAGAGCCAACTACAGAGGCATGGACTTCTTCTCTCACATGCCCGAGAGGTGCTGAAAGTGCTAGTGTAAGTTGTGTACATAATAGACGAGTATCACGTGACCATCCTTCCTGTAATATCCGGCCGCTGTCCCGTGATGCTCCCCCGGAATGTTTCATGTTTTCTGCTTGGGCCACGCCCGTCCATGTCTGAAACACTCGGGCCCTGGGCCTCAAAACCTGCCTCAACACTTATGTTCCCTGGCCTTTCACCCTTCCTCTTTCACTCACTCCTCTCACACATCACCGTTGCACCCTGATACCAATCCCCCTTCATCACCACTACGCCCGCTCCCCTGCTCAAAACTGCTGTTCTGCTCCCCACGCTCTTTACATTCCCCAGCTCAGATCTCCCAATTGCAAGACACATCCAACCCCAGGCACTGTTTCAAACACACGACAGGCCCCTGACTGACGCTCAAACACAAGTGACACACCCTTTGCAAAACACACTCGCTACACTCCCACCACACCGGTCACCACAGACACATCCATACCACCCAATATGTCAGACAAGCCAGAGAAACCGGCATCAGAGACCGCCATGCTTTCCCCTGAACAAGTGGAGGAGAACATGCGTCTGATCGATGACTTGAAGTTCTTCCTAGCCACCGCCCCTGCTAACTGGCAGAGCAACCAGATCATCAGACGGTACTACCTTAGCTCGGATGAAGGATTCGTGAGCTGTGTCTTCTGGAACAACCTTTACTTCATCACCGGTACTGATATTGTCAGATGTGTGGTTTATCGATTTGAACAATTCGGTAGAGAGATTATTGATAGAAAGAAATTCGAAGAAGGTGTCTTCTCCGACTTGAGATCGTTGAAATGTGGATCAGATGCCGTGCTGGAGCCATCCAAATCACCATTTTTGGAATTTCTCTATAGGAATTCATGTCTTAGAACTCAGAAGAAACAAAAAGTGTTTTTCTGGTTCAGTGTCCCACACGATAGATTATTCATCGAAGCGTTGGAACGTGATTTAAAAAGAGAACAATCTGATCAACCAGCAACGACACGTATGCAATCCGAACCTTCATTATCGTTCAAATATGATTCAAGGCAACCGTTGGCCGAACAATTCAACACTTTCTTTGAGAAACGTAAGAGTGAATTAGGCGGTACCACCATTGATGACATCGTTGAAGGTGACATTAGAGAAGTCGATGATGAGGATGATTTGGACGCTACACAGAGAGGTGATACTTCCCCTGCCTCACCCGGTGATTTCTCCCATGATCCAATACTCAGTGATGCTTCCGATCAAACGTTTTTCATCAAAGAAGAGAACGGTATGCCGGTATTACACCCAGCGGCAGAGGAACAAGCGCGTGCTGCTATTGAGGATGATTTCCCATTGGCATACTTCCCACAGAGTTACGATGCAACGATATTAGATCCACAAGTGTTTATGAATGCCCCAAACACGTATGAGGAACAATTCTTAATTGATCAAACGTCAGCCAAGACCCCATATTTCGAAGGATTCCCATCACGAGACCTCGATGCCGCACTGGACTCCAAACAACATGTCGAAGAATCACAGGATCAACAGTACATGATGTTCCAACCCGTGGCGATGTATCACCCCCACCAACTACCACCACACCCACAACAGATGATACCGCACTATTACCAACAACCTGGCCCACACTACCAACATCCACAACAACACATCACCAATGGACAATTCTACGACGCACAGATGAATGGTGAAACGATGGAGATCCCAATGGTGCCCGTTGATTACGCAGTACAAGGTTACTATCAACAACATCCACAAGGCTACACCTACATGGGTGGCCCATACTACGAACAACACCAACCGGGAAGTGCACAGTATGCTTCTTTCATACATGAACATAACCAAGATGGAGATGATCAACTCTATGACGCTTTTGAAAGTGCTGTGGCAGGTCCAGCCGCAGGTCCGGACCAACAGATGAGTGTGTCACCATTCGGAAGGGCATTCCCATCGTTCCAAGCTACTGCACCACCACAGAGCGCCAGATCAATACGATTCCCACGTAGTGCCACTGGACAACGCTTCGCCCCGGGGATTTCTAATAGTGGTGCAAGTCGGGTTGGCAAGCCAAGTTCATTGAGACAACAACAGGGAAAGAGTGGCAAGTCGAATGCTAGAAAATCCACAGTCTCACTGGTTGAGCAGGAATTATCACGGACTCCAGTGACTAAATCATCTTTGAAAGTGAATCCAAATGAAGGTGAACAACAGAAGGATGATGAAAGTTACACTACACTTCCCACCCCTGAAAGCACAGCGGCGGAACATCATAGGAATGGTGAGAATAAAGAACGAAAGAACTCTATAGAAGACGATTACGAAGATTAATTAGATTGATTCAATGTCCATTATATATACATTTTCCTGATTGAAGTATAATTCTTATCTTGTCTCATTTCTGCATCTCGATTACACTATCTTTAGTAGGATCGGGGATTGAGCTTTCATGATTACAATGCGTCAATGATCCCCGTTCGAAACGCTCATGTATATCAGATGCAATGTGGTGTAGGAGCGCAAAGCTACAGCTTAGGGAACTTGGAGAGATGTAAGCAACGGTATTATCATAGAGTTTTTCCGGGGGAAGGATCCCGGTCTGCCCATGTCCCGGGGCCAAAGGGCCGGAGAAATAACTGAGAAAAGCTCAATTCGCGGTACCTTCTCCTCAGCTGAGTTGCCCCGGGGCAGAGCTTAACTATGGGAGCACTTGAGGAGTTGTGTGGGGCCGGGTAGTCTGCTTGCTTTCCCCAGATACGTGAATCGCGTAGTACAGGTGCATGCCTGTTCTCCAGAGTGCGTGGGAACTGTTGATGGACCATAGGACAACTTCGAGTATTTAACGTCCCAGTAGATCAAATCAATTGTCGATGGGGGGTGGGAATTTTCTCTGGCACGAGTTGGACACCACGTAACGGCCACCAAGCCCAAGCCCTGCGATTTGGAAAACCCCGACTTTGGGCGCGGACGCTCAGATGATGGCACATAGAAAACACACCAGATCATGGAAAGTTCAGAGTGGAATCGGATCTGGTGGGTAATTGAAGATGTTTAGGGGGATAAGAAATATATCAGCAGAAACTAGAGATATTGGAGTACAATCCATCAAGAAATTGAATTTATCTATACATTTCCAGTATGCTAAATAGTTGTTGGGAAACTTGGAGTAGTGTATCATATGGTGCATCTGGAGAGTGACATTCGGACAGAGCAACGGAAGGTCTGGAATCCATCAGATTGATTTTTGTACCACTTTTGACACGATGCAAGAGGAGGATGATTGGGAGCACGATCACCACCTGAGACACCTTGTCACCATCAAACTACGGTATTTTGCACACTGGTAGCGCCATTTGTACCTCAACACCGTCCAGGTCATTTTCGTGAGCTGACTCTGCTGCATATCCAGCGCGGGCGGTAGGCGGCACAGTGTGGGAGGAGCGAGAATCACCGGACGTCACCGCCTGTTTGTATAAATACCCTGGTTCCTTGCCCCCTTCCCGCTGTTTCTCCTTGTTCCTGGGTTTTACATTCTTGATCTACAAGTAGTTTTCAAACTTTACTTTATCAGCACAAATCCACATACGCAGCTACAATCACAATGGGTGTCCAAGACGTTTTATCAAGAAAGACCGGTGTTATTGTCGGTGCCGATGTCAAGGCTCTCTTTGACTATGCACAAGAGCACAAGTTTGCCATTCCAGCCATCAATGTCACTTCATCCTCCACTGTCATTGCCGCCCTTGAAGCTGCCAGAGACAACAACTCTCCAATCATCTTGCAAACCTCCCAAGGTGGTGCCGCTTACTTTGCCGGTAAAGGTGTTAAGAACAGCAACCAAGAGGCTTCAATTGCCGGTGGTATCGCTGCTGCCCACTTTATCAGATCAATTGCTCCAACTTACGGAATCCCAGTTGTTTTACACACCGATCACTGTGCCAAGAAGTTGCTTCCATGGTTTGATGGTTTGCTAGAGGCCGATGAGGCTTACTACGCCCAACACGGTGAGCCATTGTTCTCTTCCCACATGCTTGATCTTTCCGAGGAGACCGATGACGAGAACATTGCCACCTGTGTGAAATACTTTGAGAGAATGGCCAAGATTGACCAATGGTTAGAGATGGAGATTGGTATCACCGGTGGTGAAGAGGATGGTGTTAACAACGAGCACGTTTCCAAAGATTCCCTTTACACTTCCCCAGAGACCGTTTACGCTGTCCACGAGGCCCTTATCAAGATTGATCCAAAGTTCTCCATTGCTGCTGCTTTCGGTAACGTTCACGGTGTTTACAAGCCAGGTAACGTTCAATTGAAGCCATCCATCTTGGGCGAGCACCAAGCTTACGCCAAGAAGACTTTTGGTTCCAAGTCTGACACTCCATTGTACTTGGTGTTCCACGGTGGTTCTGGATCCACCCAACAAGAGTTTGACACTGCGATCTCGTCCGGTGTTGTCAAGGTCAACTTGGATACCGACTGCCAATTCGCCTACTTGGAAGGTATCAGAGACTACGTCTTGACCAAGAAGGAGTACATCTTGACCCAAGTTGGTAACCCAGAGGGAGAGGACAAGCCAAACAAGAAGTACTTTGACCCAAGAGTCTGGGTTAGAGAAGGTGAGAAGACCATGAGCAAGAGAATCACGGAGGCGTTGACCATCTTCCACACCAAGGGCCAAATCTGAGGCTCTCAGTTTTATTTGATGGATGATGACATTTTACAGATTGATTGTAGAGGTTACCCGGCGCAGCGTCGCTCGTGCAAAATGCGTGGCGCGTTCGCCGTTGGCAAATTTTCGACGAGCGCTGGCGAGATGGCCCAGGGTGTGTTGCTCAAGGGGCAATGGGCGAGACCGCACAGCGTACAAATACACCTCTGGGTAGTAGTGCATCGGTAGGATGTATAGAGACAACCACTAGAACACAACACGTAGCCATTGCCCACCACACGTCGCCCGTAGCACCGCCCGTGGGCCCTCAGCGCAGAGCCCGTTCTCGTCTCCACAGCGAAAAAAATCCAGCTATCCATCAACCATCCACCACACAACACCTCCCTCACACGACCGTCTGCACACACGCGCTACACACTCTCTCCGTTGTACACACACAGACTGACCGACACACGAAACACTCTCACACTTCACATATATCACACACATCACACAATGTCAGAGCCTGTCCCTAAGACACAGGTTAGAAGACCGAAAGGAGGCAACAAGAACAACGCAAAGAAAGCCAACGAGGCCCCAAAGGACTCTCTAAAGTCCAAGTTGGAGCTCTTGAAGGAACTCTTTGCAGACTGGTCCAATGAGGACTTGACCGATCTGATCAATGAATACGAGGAACTCGAAGTTATCGTCGAGAAGATCACAACGGGCGCCGTTCAGAAGTGGGATGAGGTTAAGAAGCCATCGAAGAAGGAAAAGTTACAGCAACAAAAGGAACAAAAAGAACAAAGAGAACAGGAACACATCCAAATAAATAAGGAGAATGGAACTCACCCTGCTGCTCCAAAGAAGTTTGCTCAAAACAAGGCCCCAAGACAACCAAAGAAGGCTCCAGCGCAAGCTTCTGCTCCACAAGGCAAACCAACTACAAAACAAGCTCCAGCTTCATCACAACCAACTGGATCATCATGGGCCAATGCCATCGGTGATAAGAAGACCTCGCCAGCTGCTGCTCCAGCCACCGCCACTACAGATGCCCCAGTTGAGGAATCAACCACCGAAGCTGAAGTACCAGTACAAGAGAAGGAGACTCCAGTTGTTGAGTCAGAAGAGAAACCAAAACCAACTCCAAAGAGAGCTCCAAAGCCAGTCATCACCCCAGCTACTTCGAAAGTATCATGGGCTGCTATTGCCACTCCACCAGTTCCAAAGCCACAACCAAAGAAGAAGGCTGCTCCAAAACCAACACCGGCCCCAGTTGCTACCCCAGTTGAGGAGAAGAAGGAAGAAGAGGCTCCAGCTCCAGCATCAGTTCCAGCTATTGAACAAGTTGCCATCGCTGAGGAGGAGACCCAGGTTGAAACCGAGGCTCCATTGCCAGTAGTTGAACAAGCTCCAGTTGAGACTGCTCAAATCTCAGAGGAGAAACCAAAGAGAACTTTGAATCAAGATGTCCCAGTTGTTTTACCATCATCTATTTCTCAAGCTGAGAATGCCAACATTTCATTTGGTGCTGTTAACGAGCTTGCCCAAGTTGGTCAACAACCACAACAACCACAACAATCACAACAGCCACAACCACCACAACCACCACAACAACAGCAACAACAACGTGGTTACAACAACTACCCAGCTCAGCAACAACAAAATGCTCAAGTTCAACAACAACAACAACAACAACAAGGTCAACAAGGTCGTGGTTACAACGGTTATTACCCACAACAAGGTCAAGCTGCACCAAAGGGGTTCGAACAAGCTGGTGCTTACGGTTATCCATATGGTTACCCAGATTACGGGTTTGATCAACGTCAATTCCAAGCTCCACAAGCTCCACAGGCCCCACAAGCTCCACAACAAGCCCAACAACAATTCCAACAATCACCATACGTTGCCCATGCCACTGCCGGTTATCCAAACACCGCTGCTGACTTGGCCGCCAACTCTCCAGTGAACCCAGCTGCTCAACCAAACATGCAATACCAAGCTTACCACCAATACTACCAAAACCCATACATGTACTACGCCAACCCATACGCTAACTATGGTGGTGCACCATACCAACAGGGTGCTGCTGGTGCCGCTGCCGTTGGTGCTCAACAGAAGGCATACGGTGGCTACCCACAACAACAGGCCCAAAACGCCCCACAAGCACAACAAGGTGCTGCTGGTGTCCCAGCCACTGCCCCAGCCACTGGAGCTGCCCAAGCTGACGAGGCTGCTGCTATCCCACCACAACAACAGCAAAACTATTACCAAGGTCAAGCTTATGGTGGATACAACAACTTTGACTATGGTCAACATTACGGTAGAAACGGTTGGAACAACCAATCTTAATCTTTTGATGGGTTGAAATCTTGAACACATAAAAAGAAGAAAAGTTGGCGGTATACGTTGAAGGTGTGAATGGTTTTGGAGTTTTGAAGAAAGTATCACAATTTGTTGTATTAATTGGATATTGTTAAGTTTCTTCATTATGAAAAAAAAGCACATCTTCATTTTCAATCTGTTCAACTTTTTTCCAAATATATCTGATGAATTGAAACTGATTACTGTAGAAATCAAAAGTCCTTGATTTAAGTCATTTATCTGAATATGTGTGTATAAAAAATCTGTCCTCTATCTATTCAACAGGGAATTTTAATTCCTTCCCATCACCTTTCAAATCGTACTCACTTAATCCAATAACCCCACCAAACAATTCAAATCTCTCCTTCATATGATCTCTCTTCTCCTTGGCCAACTTGATCAAAGCAGGATAATAAACATCATGATCATAGACAAAATCAACTCGACCTTTATAATCCTTATCCAATTGATCATCATTGACAACGGTGTTGAACTCTTTGTTATAGATCAATTTCTCTTTCGTTGCTGGGTCCAAAAATGGCGTGATCAATTTGAGAAACGTTGTGGCAACAAATGGTAGGTTTGTAAAAAGTGCCTTACCCAATCTTTCAGGGTAATGGGATTGTAAAATGTGTAACACTTGCCTTCCAAGTGAAAGGGATGGGATTTTGGAAGATTCACCTTCAACGTCATGTGCTTTGTAATCAATCATCAATGCTAATGTCTCTTGTCCTGCCGGCATTAAATCAATCGTTCTCTCCAAGAACCAGAATGTCGATTGGATCTGCTTGATTGAAGTCTTTGTGTTTTGACGCCCTGGTTTGAAATATAACAATGGTCTAGAATCCTTATCATAACCTAACAAGACAACTTTTCCCGTCTTGTTCTCATGACTGATTGATTCAGCGGTGAAGATGGAATCATCATCCTCACTGATTCCAAACTCACGTCTCCATCCTAATGTGTATTCCAATCTTTCAATCGCATGCTTGACATCGCCCTTGGTGGCTCTCAAATATCTCATCAAACATTCCCTCGTAAGCCAAAGCTTCTCCGTTGGGGATAATGGTTCCTTCTTATCACTCTTCTTATCCTCAGAGGTTGAGACCAGCAATTCAGGGGTTTGGAAATGTTTGAGGATCTCGGCGTATTTCAATGCATCAGATTCGGATAATTGAGCAGGTGGAGGTGTAGGGATTGTGGATGGGATGGTGTATGGTTCCGAGACTTTGATTAGGTCTGTACGTTCTTCAACGGGTTTGGCCTTTTTGAAAAAACTCATCTTGATTTGTGGGGTTGAGTACAGAAGTGGTTCAAGATTTCAGATGATGGATGGAATGGGAATGAGTGAAAAAACCGTTATTTACAACTCGAAAGTTGGGGATTTTTGTTGTTCACTTTTTCACGTGGACGCGCTGGGGCGAACGCGCTTGCCGCACTTTTTTTTTTTTGATTCGGCTTTTCAATCTGAGATACGGACAGGAGACATTAATTCTTGTTTGCTGTATTTCAGAGTACTTCAGAGAAGAAGATTTTCCAATCAACCACTTTAAAAGTATTGTTGTGACCCTCACCTATGATAACCAGAATATAAGCCAATTCTACCCAGTCCTAAACTTGTGTCCACAAACACCCGGACACCATATAAAAATCTGGTGAACAGATGGTTAGGATACAGAATGACATCTCAGTCATATTTATGGGAAAGTAGCCTCACTAGGAAGTTTCAGAGAAGAAGACAAAAAGAGGCAATAAGAATGCATTAAGAACCCAAGAACGAGACTAAAGGAATAAGGACTAAGACTAGTGACTAATATAATTATGGAACCCACCATCAATACAAGTGTTTATATGAAACATCTAGTGATTATTTCAGCCATTCCAACATTTTTTTTCTTTCTTTCTTGTAACAATATCCATTCAAAAAGATTATATAATATACCTTTGTCTCTCATATCTTCTCAACATCACCTTCTCCTTTTTGTAATATATTTCTATTTCAATTCCATTTTCAGGTCACGTGATTTGAAGGATTTCCCATTAGTTCCGGGTTTCCAACTTCTCTAACCGGACAACAATTCCGCTGTTTTAGCTCAGTTGGGAGAGCGCCAGACTGAAGATCTGGAGGTCCTGTGTTCAATCCACAGAAATAGCACATTTTACTTTTTTGCATCTTTCGTTCTTGATATTCATTCTCAAGAAGGAGATGCTTTTTTTTATTACTAGTCACTACATCTTATAAGCACAAAATAATAGTATCTGTTCGTTAGTTGTATATTAATCATTCATTCATTTGTCCAGGTTGACCAATTTCTGTAGCGTTTCATCCATATATCTTTTGAACGGCACATCATCATTCATCGATTGTTTCCAACCCACAGGCTCCTTTTCCCAATTGATATCCCTCAATAAGCCCGATATCCTCTTGAATGAACTCATTGCCCATATGCTTTGTTTGTCGTTCAAATCATACCTCACTGCTCTCTGGGCCGATTCTGTATTTTTGAAAAGACATAGTCCTGTGTCGTATTTCGATGATAATTTCCTTGGAAGGATTTGAACTTTGACAATGTCTCCAAACACGGACATGAGTCCCTCAAGCACTTCACTTGTGAATAGCGATGAGACACCTGGTTTGGATTTCCATCGTACTTTGACTGATCTGTTATGGTCTTCATCAATATCATCGTTGTTCTTGGGTATGACTTTCTCCTTGAGTCTCTTCTCCAAATCTCGCCTTCTCTGTGCACCTTCCCTTCTCAACGTTTCAATCAAGCGTGCCCTTTGGTCCTGTGACAATCGAACTTCACGATGCGTCCAATGTGATCTCTTCTCAGCAGCCTCAAGCTCCTGCTTCATCCTCAATCTCTCAGCGCCCAGCTGTTCTGTCCTTCTCAAGTCATTAGCCTTAGCTTCCAGCCATTGATCATAAGCCACACGATCCGTAGAGCTATTGATGATCTCCAAAGCCAGTGACAAGAGGTGGAACTTGTCCTGTGCCTCATCGGACTTGTTCTTATCAGGGTGGTAGATTAGAGCCTGTTTCCTGTATGCCTTCCTTATAACAGCGTCATCTGCGCCAGTGTCCACCTGTAGAAGGTCATATATGTTGACATCCCTCTCCTTGAGTGTCTGCAGAGCCTTGGACATCGTCTACCGTGCTTCAATCCCCTTGGCAGGTGTGAACAGTCATGGCACATCAAAACCATCAAATCCTCCGCGCAGAAGGCGAAGTCATCAGCTTCTTCCTCAGCCACCCCCATACAAACAACTCCGCCAAGGGCCAATACACAACACCACACATGTCTGACGAGGAATCCACCCACTCCGTCCACTCCCACTCCTCCCTCCAGCCTGCACAGGAGACCATTGAGGCCGAGTCCGACTACCTCATAAAGAAGTATGCCGATGCCTGTCAGAAAGGTGACCTTGTGACCGTCAAGGAACTAGTCGAGTCCGGTGCTGTTGAGCTGGGACAGGACCTGGATCCCAAAGGTGTCTCAGGCCTTCACTGGGCCGCCATCAACAACAGACTCAGCGTTGTCAAGTTCCTCATTACTAATGGTGCTCCTGTCGACCATAAGGGCGGTGAAGTCTCCGCTACACCATTACACTGGGCATGTCGGTATGGATTGGTCTACATTGTCGATTATCTTCTCAGTCAAGGTGCTGACCCATCATTGGCAGACTCACAGGGGTTCAATGCGCTTCATCTTTCGGTTCACTCGTCAAATATCATGCTCTTGATATACATGCTTGTCAAATGCCCACAGGTTGACATCAACTCTGTCGATCCAAATGGGAGAACCGCACTACATTGGGCAGCATACCAAGGAGACTCCCTCAGTGTTGATGTACTGTTGAAATTCGGCGCCAATGTGAAGTTGGTCGATTCCCAAGGATTCTTACCATTGCACTGGGGTTTAATCCGTGGTCAGAAGGAAGTTTTGAAACGATTGATCGAGGAAGGTTCTGATTTGACATTACAGAATAACGATGGGAAGGATTCATTCTCAGTTGCTGTTGATATGGGAAATACAAAGCCATTGACACAGGCATTATATGAGGCTGGTTATAACAGTGACGGATCTCTTTTACCTCAATTGTTCTCTGATAAATGGGCCAAGGCCATCACGTTCTACATCCCATACGTCATTATTGGAATCGTCATTGAATTGATAGCCACGTCTCATCCATTGGTCATATTAGCTTGCATAGCTGCTATATTCCTCATCACGGCAAAGGCGTTGAATAAGTATTTGTTCCCATGCTACATCCGCAGCAGTAATCCATTTTTGAACTCACCATTCCTAGCTGGTGTCTTCTCCGGAACTGCATTCTGGCTCATAATCTGTTGGTTCACCACGATCCTTCCAAACACCTTATCCGAGGCACCAATCGGGAACTTGTTCTTCTTTATAACTACTTGTTGCACGATCTATTCATTCCAGAGGGCAATGTTCAAAGATCCTGGTATTATTGAACCGTTGACTGATAATGCAGAGATTGGTCAAGTCATAGATGAACTCTTGGCGATCGGGAAGTTTGATGCAAAGAGTTTCTGTATCAATACATTCATCAGAAAACCATTGAGAAGTAAATACTCCCATTTTTCCAAAAGGGTCATTGCCAGATTTGACCATTCTTGTCCATGGGTGTTCAATGACGTTGGATTGAGAAACCATAAAGTGTTCATGTTCTTCGTCATCTCTTTGGATCTTGCTATCTTTATCGCTTTATACTTGGCTTCTGAATTATTCGATGTTATTGAAGATTGGCAAGATGATTTGGATTGTTCGATCCTAGATGATGAGCTTTGTGCCGGTTGGACGTTGACTCCGTTTACGTTCGTTTTGATGATTTGGGTCGCATTCCAAGGGCTTTGGGTTACATTCCTTCTCTTTTCTCAATCTTTCCAATTATTGAAAGGTATGACCACATTGGAGATGACACAGTTGACAAAGAACTCAGAGTCAGGTCCAGATATTTATTCCAGCACGCCAGCTGAATTACTCACTGAGAACAACAATGCGGCAACAACAACATCCATACGTCGTGAAAAGACCTGCTTATCAACATTGAGTCTCCTGACCGGATTCAACCAATTTATCATCGCTATCAAACAGACCCTCGGTTTCAAACAGGACTCAGCTTTCGCCGATGAAATTGCAACAGATTATGGCTTGAAGCAGAATTTCAAAGATTTCTGGTTCGCTAGTGGTGATGATTCGTTGAAGTTGAGAAACCTGTTCAAATTGCCAGTACATGGTGAGGCTAGTCTTAATGGCGTTCAAGTTGATTATTATAAACTTTACGACCTCCCACCAAAGAGACCGGCTTATGAGAATGTATAAGGTTGTCAGATTACATAAGAGTTTTAATCATTAATATATTTCATTAGCGTTTATACATAGTCATGCATCAGTAGTATTTAAAAAACTTGTTCAATATGATCTTTCAACAATCTAAGATCGTAATGGTCTGAGATGTGATTATAGATGGTAACCTTCTCATCAACTTCCTTCTTGGTGATAGTCTCGGTCCATGAACCGGAACAGGAACAGTAATTTGACATCTCATCTTCCTTGATCTTATGACATTTGGAACATTTGAGATCTTGGAGGTAATACTTGACAACGACCTTCTCTAACCATTCGATCAATCTTTGTTCCAAGTGAGCCTTGTTGTATGGTCTTTCACACATCTCACAGTTCCAAAGGATACGAGGATCATCACGACAGAAGTCAATGTCTCTCAAGTGATGACAATAACCACAAAGAACACCAGGTAATACCAATGAAGTACTTGGGTTGGTGTACAGGGCTTCTTTGGCAAATTCTTTGATCTCCAAAATTCCCAGCATCTCCTTTCTCAACAGTCTCATCTCCAAATTTCTCGACTTAGACAACGTGAACACGGCACAGAGAGATTTCACCAACTCCAACAATGGACCCTTGGGATTGAGATGGAAACCTGGTGGTTGTGGGAACTGATAATCAGCACTCATACTGGAATCCAAGATCGATGTGGTTTGATTACGAGACAGCTTTCCCAAACGTTTCAACAATGCCGTTCTGAAAAGATCAGTGACATTGGACTCTGGAGCATCTTCCTCTCTTCCTTCTTTGTTCGCTTTCAATTTCAAAATGTTCGCAACTTGGGTCTGTCTTGAGCCCTGGAGATACTCAGCACTTTTTTGTTTCGTCTTAATCAATGAATCCATGAAAATGATCAACCAATCATCAAATTCAGGTTGATAGATTGGAGGTAGGTAGTCTTTGATTTGCCATTTCGAAATAGCAATAAGTTCTTGTTCCTCACTCTCTGAAATCTCCAAACATGCTCTTCCCGAGAAGTTATATTGATCAAACCAAATCAACAAATCCCAATACTTATCAATCTTCAAATCCAAAAAGTTGAAAAGTGGTCTTGATCTCACAGCCTTCACAATGTACTGAGAATAAGCATATGAGTTCTCAACCGAAACCTTCGTGGTCTTCAACACAATCTTAGATCTGTTTGCAAAAATAACTGACGCCCCCAATCTGGAAAATTCACCAGCAAGTTGCATCAATGCCTTCTTGGTAAGGTTGTGAATGTGGTACTTCAAGTACGAATCGAACAAATAAGATTCTCTCTTCTGGACCCATTGTGTGAATGCGTGAACCATGGAATCAGCATTAGGATTATCTTGTAATGCATCATCCCACCAATCTTTCACCATGGTTCTCAAAACGTTCAAACTTGGACCGGAGAACGAATCTTCAGCAAGGACAGTACCGGTGTTACCCTCGGCATCAACAGTTTCAAGGTCAGCAAGATCGGTACCTTCGGCTTCATTCAACAAAGCAGAAGTCAAGATGGTGTTGATTGTCAAATTATCGATTTCAATTTCAAGAGAAGTAGTCTCATAGATCTCAGCGTTATTGATGACTGGGAACTCAAAATCTTCATTTTCAATAGACAAGACAGTTTGCTCCATTCCACCATAATCTGGAACAGGTTTTGGTGACCACCACAGAATAACATCATTCTTCTTCAATCTTCTAGCATATTCAATATCAATGAGATAACCGAGATCGTTCGTCTTCAAGTTACACAATGGGATATTACCATACTTGGCCAAATTCTTCATATGAGAAATCCAAGGAGCTAATGAGAGGAAGTGGTTGCAAACTCTCTTCAACACAATTGGTTGCCATCCGATAGCAGGAAGATTGACTTCTTTGACGGACATGTGAATGGTTGGGAAGTCATTGATACTCTTGAAAGTCTTCAGCATCAATGAAATATGTGGGGATTGAATGACAAACAATGGCCTGGTAGGAGTCTCTTCGTGGATCTTGTTGATGAAACCATTTAACTTCCTGTGAAGCTTGGAGATGTCATCGAAATCCATAGTCACAAATTCCAACTCATCCTTGTATTTGATAATACCTTCAAATTCCCGAAGCTTCTCGATCTTCTCCTCGAACAGCTCCTTGTAGACCTTGTCAAGGTTACCAGTGAGCGATTGTGCATTTCTGGAAGGTTTCAAAACAAACATATGAGCCTTGTTGCTGTAAGTGTTGAACAAAGAGAAGATTTGATACTCATTAGTAACCATGTGGAACAAGTAAGCAGTCTCAAGCGACAATCTGTTAAGATAATGACTGGTGTCAGCCCCACTAAGAGTCTTCATGTCAAATCCATTCTTCAATGCTTTACCAAGAGCACCGACCTGCGATGAATTGAAGACAACAGAATTACCAAGCTCCATGATTACCCTTTCAGTAGGCTCAACCTGAGTCTCGAAAAGTCCCTCAACATTGGCGTTGTAGAACAAACCGCCAGCCTTTGTGAGTTCATCTTGATAAACAGATTCTGGCATCGTCAATTGAAACAAGTTCGAAGGTTTGGGTCCATTTGGAAGGGAACTTGTCACTTGCTCAACCTCACAAGCTGGGATTGAATTACCAGGCAACTTATTCTTTCTGAAATTGAGGTAGACTTTCCTTGGGACGTGGAAAACGAAAGATTGAATCTTACCGTCGATCAAGACAAATGCACGAACATCTCCTGGGTTGGCATCAAGTTTGTACTGGATGATCTCCCATGTAGAACCAACAAAGTTCTCAGCCTGATGACGAACCATACCACCGACAGTAGTACGATTGCTGGAGTCACCAGAGTCACCGAACAGTTTCTTTCTTCTAGATCTCTCCTTTTGCATGACTTTCCACTTGAGTTTCTGATACTGCAAGAATCCAGTGTAGTCTTCCTCCATGGATGGACAAGGACCGTTCATCATGTTCACCTCCTCTTCAGTTGGTTGATCAGATTCCTGATGTTGTTGTCTTCTCTTCTTGCTTGTGACCTTACCGATCTTAGGCTTAGGAGTGGATTCATCATTCGCCATGTCTTCGATATCCTTCATGATGTCAACCGGATTGACCTTGGTCTTCGTAAAGAATGTAGACAATGAAGATTGCTTCTTCTTATCAGCCAAAGTGAGAATTCTCTTCCGTAACCAATCAGGATGTTCAACTCTTGGAACTGGGTTCTCAACATTCTGCAAAGCAGCAGGAATGGTGATGATCTTTTGAACAACAGATTCGAGGCGTTCTGTGTAGTACTTCCAGTCGATAATACTTCTTGGGTCGAAGTCTTCAAGCTTTGGATCCATTAACCATCTTCTCAAGAAATTCCTCTTGACTGACAGCTCAGACGAAAAGATAGCAACTGGAATAGCCCTCTCAGTGACAGAGGCATTGATTGGTCTCTCAGAGATAATATATTTCACAGCCAAACCCTTATCTTTGACCATCTCAGCACCAAGGAACTCACCCAGTCTCTTTGCAGTGGTAATCGAAGTAGATTTCTGAGCGCCGTACTCTTCCAAGCTCTTACTCATTGACTTGTTTTCACAAATAAGTTCAAAAAGGTCTTCATCCTCCAAGTTATAACCCTTGGTTTCGAGGACATCCAACCAACGATTAGCGACGTTAGCGACAGCTCCATAACAAGATTCAAGGGAATCACCCTCCAAGAAAAGTTTGAAAATATCTGACTGGAAGTTCTTGATAAGTTGAAGTTCACCACGTCTCTTCAATTCGAAACCTTTCAATTCAGCCAACGAACCATCATCGTTGAAGACAGCATAACGTTTCTTCAAACCCTTACCTTCTTCCTTGGAAGTGGGCAACACCATGGCTTTGTAAGGACCATCAAGCTCAAAGAAAATGGAGTTATCACTGTGAGTCTCATATTTCTTCATGACTGGGTCAACCAAAGTTTGATATTGATGGTTTGTGAATCTTTCATGGACAAGATGGTTCAGCATGGAACATGGATATTCGATATCCAACTTCTTACCGTCTTTCAAATCCATTGTAAATCTGTCAGGGAAACTGCTTGGGATGATACACCAAATACCATCAGTATCCAATTCCAAAGGTCTACCGAACCTTTCAATCAAAGATCTCGCCATTTGAATGATTGTAGCACCAGTAAGACAAGTGATACCAGCCATCTCGATGGAGTACCATCTAGAACCTTTTCTCATGACATAACCATAGAACGAATTCAAGATAACTTTGAAAGCCAATTGTAACGAATCATAATACACAGCTTTCTTCAAAGATTCCTCTCTTTCATACTTCTCTTGGCCAACAGATTTCTTCTTCCAAACCTTAGCAAGACCTTTGAAATCATAACGTTTGTCTCTGAAATCTCTAACGGTGTTCACATAGAATGGATTCTCTCTCTGACAAACAACAGACTCTCTCTTGATCGTCTCGGTCTGTTTCACCTTATGATAAACCTTACGAGAAAGATCCTGAAGTCTAGCCTTGATATGTGTTACTTGTTCAGTATATGGAAGATCTTCGAACAGACGTCTGGGAAGGTTGGGTCTTCTTGGTGGGAAAGTCTCATTTTGCAACGATCTCTTGACTAGGTTATATTCATCCATTTTTGCCGGATAGAATTCACCTCTCCAAGCCCATTCCATTCTTCTGTCACAGTTCTTACCTGGCCTGTTGAAATCACAAGCAGCGCAATCTTTCTCGGTCTTCATAGAATCTGGTTGTAGACGATTCGAACACATAATGTTTGGATACATCGAAGCAACATCAACGTGATAGATGGTTGGTTTCTCGGTTCTCTTTGGATTCTCTTTCAAATCAATCAGTTGGTCTTTGATCTTGTTGTAAACATCTTCGAAATTCGTAACATCTTCAACCTTCTTATGACCTTCAACTGTGATACTGAACTTCAAAGCCTCTCGAAGATTCACAAGCAGTTCGTCAATAACAGTCGGATCAATCTTGAACTCACAATCAATATCAGATCTGAAAACACCAGCTTCCAAAGATTCAACATGACCACCAACATATGTCTCAGATTCCATCAAATGACCATCGTAGAACCGTTCTGGCGGATCAACATGCTTGTTCGGTAGCAAGATATTGTTCTGATATGCTTGAACCATCAATAACATCTCACAAAGGGTACCAGTACCTTTCCGTAGAAGTTCATCCGGATTCAATGGGACAATCACTCCAAGGGCAATGATGAAATTGTTGATGATCTTTTTAAATAAATAATAAGTAGCCACAGCATCTGAGACGGAATATTCTGAAAGAATCTGTGGTTTGGAATATGCATAAGGTGTCATTAATTCTGGATCCAATTCAATCGGGTTATAACCCAATTTCGATGTGGTAACGGCTTTCAAACCTTGGGACCCCTGTGGTAAATAAGAATCTCTCTTGACCCATCTATAACAATCCATATGAGCACAGTAAGTTGACTTGTATTCACCTTCACTGTCGACAGCGAATCCAATCTCATCAAACATACTCAATCCATGGACAGAAGCTCTTGCCTCGACGAATGGCCAATCGAAGAAGTCACCATTGAAAGTAGCAATGATCTGTGGTTTGACCTCTCTGATGTGTTCGAAAAATCTCTCCAATGTTGCCTTCTCATCTGGTTCGTTGAAGATTGTGAAAAGACCAGGATATTCTGGTTTTGGAGTGTATTCGAAATCCTCGATATCTTCAGAGATGATCTCTCTATTCGTTATAAGGAAACCATCACCATCAATCATATATGAAATCATCATGACTTGATCTGTAGCACTGTCAGGAAATTTCAATGGTCTCTTTGTGGTCTCGATATCGAATGCCAAAATCGTAGTATCACCGAAATCAATCTTATCAGGGATCTCTTCACATGATATATCACCATGATCAGCAGAAACTTTGTACCACTTACCAACTCTTAAACCCTTATCAATGGAGACACGAGTACAGTATGGGACATCGTGTTCACGAATATCTTCGATAAATTCGGAAACATCACTCATGGATTGATCCTCTTGGTTAATAGAGAACTCATCCTTGTAGTTGTTGTTCACAGCGGAATAGATCTCCTTGTTGGCTCTCTTGGATTCATTCTCCTTAATGATTGGCTGTAGTATTCTCTTGGAGTCCATAAGATCCTGCTGGTTTGGAAAGCTCAGCTTCAATAAAGATCTTTGAATTCCGATCAAATGGTTCGGTATAGATAGATCTTCCTTCTCAACTCTGTGTACCGATTTGACATATTGTTCAAGGATCTTCTTCAAGTATTCTTCAACATCACCTTCATGACCTGGTGTACAAGCGATGAAAAGATATGGGTCCAATTGTATAGTGGCCTTGAAAGTACCACCTTCCTCATCTAGGAAATAGTAATCAGCAGCAGAGATACCAGCAACGTAGTTATCACTTGGAACAGTTGTGGCGTGCATGTTCACTAACCAGCCAGTTCTTGTAGGACCGGATTCAAATCTGTCGAAGCCCATCAATGAGTCCATCTCATCGTTCTTCTTGACAAGTTCTAGTTTGGTGTATGGGTCTTCTCTGTTGGATTTGAAACCTCCCTCATTGGGTTTGTAGTCATCTCTTGTTCTCTTGTCATTCTTGACGAAATGACCCGATGCAAAGCTCTTATTTGGCTTTGGTCCCATATTGACCGAACCTCAGCAACAAGCAGTAGTAGGCAATAGAGTGTAACTCAAGTGTGTGTTTTATCAGTAGCGAGTGGAGCTAAATGTGTCTCAGATCTTTCAAACGCGATAAATTTGAGACGCGAAAACACGAAAAACACGAAAGCGGAAATTTGGAGGGAAAAGTCTGCCGTGGAGCAGAGTCGAACACGGAGCACAGAAAATACCTGGAACACCCGCACACAGCGAATTGGAGCACTGGTGGCCACCGCGATCACGAACGATCAACTCATCCTTAGCCCGCAACAAGAAGAAACCAGGGCGCTACAGGTCTGTGATAGAGCGGTTAGTCGTGCGAGGAGCTCAATCAATCGGAACAATGTCTTACAATCCATATGCCAACTTGGCTGACACCGATATGAAGCAGACAAACAGAATTCTTCAACCACAACCACAACATCCTTCCCAAGCACATCCGCAGTTCCAACATCAACAACACCAACAACCACAACAGCAATATCAACAAGGCGGGTACAATCAATATCAATACCAAACACAGCAACCACAACAGCAATATCAAGCCCAATACCAGCAACCAAATACAAATCAACATGCACAACAGAATCAATATGGACAACCACAAGGTCAATATTTTCAATCGAACACCGATTCATATTCTCAGATGTTCAGTGATCCAAAAGCTGCAATGACTTTCCAAGTTGGACAGAATGCAATGCTTGCTGGATCTCACTTCGTTGAACAGAACTTCCAGAAATATTTACCAGCTGGTACGTTTAAATACTATTTCAAAGTTTCGAACCGTTATGTTCTGGAGAAACTATCCTTGATCCTCTTCCCATACCGTAACAAGAACTGGAACAGATCCACCAGAGCCATTGAACCACAAGCCTCTGTTCAGGCTAACACCAAACAAGATGAAATAGCCGAGAACTATGCATTCCCATACGATGATAAGAACGCACCAGACTTTTATATCCCATTGATGGGTCTTGTCACATATATCATACTCAGTGCTATGATTGCCGGCCTGAAAGGTGCCTTCTCACCTGCATTATTCGGTTATCAATGGTCCATGACTGTTGCTTATTTGGTTATGGAATTTGCATTGTTAAGGGGTGGGCTATACTTTTTGAACATCAGTGCTAATACCTACGATTTGATTGCTTATATGGGTTACAAATTCGTCCCATTGTTATTGATTGTGCTGATTAAGAACACATTGGATCTTGGATATCTCAATTGGGCGTTGAACATCTACTTATGTATCAGTTATGGATTTTTCGAATTGAGAGCTATAAGTTTCAGCTTATTCGGTGGAATTACCAACTCTGCAGTCACAAGAAATGGACAGACTAGAAAGTTTACAAACTACTTTTTGTTCCTCTACGCATTCATTGTCCAAATCTTTTTGATTTGGACTTTATCACGTTACTGTTAATTTTTACTGCAATTTGACTTTAATCGTGAGCAACCACATTTTTGAATCCAATCACTAGGAAACAGGTTCCCATTTATATAAATCATAATGTTATAATCAAGAAGTAATACACATGAACAAGGATATATTTGTAATCCTATGCTGATCCTCTGACATCACAAGTTGTCATGCAATCCCAATATTAGGATAACCTGGTCTATTATGTAGATGAAACATATCAAGACTGAGAATTTGATTTATACGGATTGTGATCTACAAACGATACTCTAACATTATGCTTAACATCTATATAATATACACTTAAATAATAAAACCAATAACCCATTGCACCTCAATTAAGCAAGGTACTTAGCAAGAACCTCACTTTGGGAGATGGAACCAGCGTGCTTGGACTCCAAGTATTTCAAAAGCTCAATAACTTGTGCCTTGAGCTCCTTGGTTGGGAATTGCTTTTGGGTCTCCAAGTTTTGCTCTCTACCCAAAGTAGATTCTCTTTCGAGCTTCTCAACGTTCTCCTCCTTGGAGAAAGTGTGTTGTAAGAGTTCAATGGTCTTTGGTGTGTACTGCTCAATATCAGCAGAACCAGCTTGGTAAAGCTTGAGGAAGAGCTCGAAGATTGGAGTGTACTCTTCGAAACCGGTCTCCAATGGCAAGTGGTCAAAGAGAATTGGCAAGACAACGTTCAATGGGGTAGCTTCTGGGTGCTTGAGGGCCAATCTCGATACACATCCATTAGCGTTAGCATAACCTCTGTTGACAACCTCACGGGTCTCTTCATCATCCTCGGAAGCGGTAGCCTCTTGCTTTTGAACCTTGGTCAACAACTTAGACAAAGAGTTAAAGATGGTGGCATAGAGATTGCTGTAGTTGTTAACACCATGCTCAACAAGGATACCGATACCGTAAGCGGAGTTACCACGAACCTCAACGGACTTGTCAGTTTGCAAACGGGTCATGAGCAAGTTAAGAAGCTCATCACTGTATGGGTTGGTACCCTCCAAGTTGGCAGCGATATCAGCGATAGCACCAACAGCAGCAACTCTTCTGTTCTTGTCCTTAGAGACAACGTTGCTTGTGATGATTGGCTTGAAAGATTCAAAGATCTTGTTGAAGTCAGAACCCAAAGCCTTGGACAAACTGACAAGAACCTCCAATGTACTCTCAATTAACATGGCCTCCATCTCGGAACCATCCATATCTTCCTCATCGTCCTCGAGCAACTCATCGTCATCCAAAGATTGACAGATGTGTTCACCCTTAAGCAAGACCATCAACTCGTTACAAAGAGACTCCAATGAAGAGCTGTCACCGTTGTCAATAAGGATGATAGCACCGTACTTACGGAGACAGTCACTGACAGAGTCAAGAATAGATGTGACCATGACGGCCTCGTACTCCTCACTTAATCCACTGACGGACAAAGCTCTAGCGTTTTGGATCAAAGCCAAGATGTTGGCATCGACATATGAACCTGTTGGGACACCAACTGGGTACTTCTTCTCCTCAATAACAGTGCTGGCCAAGGCATCAACAACGTTCCACAATGAAGTCAAAGCGGTCTCTCTCATACCATAAGACTCTTGGGATTGCTCACCCAAGATTCTGACAGATTCCTCAACGTATGGTGCAAAGAGCTCCTTGGTTCCCAAAGCCAATTCGGACAAAGCAATAGCAGCGATCTCCTTCTCAACGGTGATACCGGTGTGGACTTGGAACTTCTCGTTCAAATCCTCCTCATCAGCGCCTTCGAGCTCATCATCATTATCCGGGTTGAAACCCAAGTTGAATTCCTCTTGTTGCAAAGTCTTGTAGATCTCTGGCATGATGTTTGGCAAGAAAGCAGCGAACTCCTTCTTGTACACCTTGGCCATGTTGGAGATGAAAGCATAACCGGATTCTCTCAATCTTGAAGATTCAGACTTGATGGAAATATAAGCGGCATCGATCAATGGCTTAGCAACTTGGGAGAAAGACTCAGACTTGACAGCACGGGCCATGGTAGAGATGTTCTCGAAAGTCAAAGCTCTCAACTCAATGTCATCCTCAGACATACCCTCGACGTTACCAGCATCTTGGATGAATGGCTCCAAAACTTCAACGGACTTGGAGAAGTATGGGACGAAAGCGATACCCGAAGCATAAGCAGCAGAACCGATAGCAGAGACAATGATAGCTCTCAACTTGGATGATTCAGTCGATTGCAACATGTGGAACAACTTGTTCATCAAAGGCTCCAAGTACTTGGTGATACCCTCAACGGACATGAACTCAATCAAGGAATCCAAAGAGATACAAGCGTACTTGAAGATGGTAACGTTAGAAGCGGAGTCAATGATCTCAATGATCAATGGCAACAAAGACTCGTAGTGCTCAGCGATCAAGTCCTTCATATCGGAGATCAAGTTTGACAAAGAACGCAAAGCGGCAACTCTGACAATGAGCTCAGGGTCCTTCAAACCAGCGGTTAAAGCGGCAATGATCTTATCCAATTGAGTGGTGTAGTAATCTGGAGCACCAACGTTGGCAACACCAACAGCCAAAAGACCAGCTCTTCTCTCGAAGAGGTTGGAAGATTGTAAAAGAGCTGGCAATTGCTTGAAGACGGTTGTAACAACTTGTGATGGTGGCAATTCCATGGATGAGATAGCGAGTAATCTAAGAGCCAATGATTGTGGGTCAGATTCCTCGTTTTCGTTATCATCTTCCTCATCTTCAAGTTCAGCCTCGATATCAATCTCCTCGGAGGCAATCTTCAAAGCAACCATTGTGATATCCTTACCGAGCTTCTTTGATGCAATTTTGTTCTTTCTGAAAGTGACGGCGGTGGACAAGAATTGAATGGCAAATGATCTGAGCTCCTCGTCTAATTGAGCATTGGCGGCAATCTCAAACATGATTTGCAACAAAACAATTAAGTTATCACCAACCAATTTGGCATCGAGCAACAACATATCATTGAAACAGTTGAAAACTTGCTTCGCATCAACGTCATCACCGGCAGCGACAACCTCCTTCAAAACTTCAACCATGGATGGGATAGCATTCTTGAAGAGCTTAGCCAATTGTGGTTGAGTGTCCATGTAACTCTCGGCAATGTTACCAGCAGATCCCAGGGCGAGAACGGAGTTGATACGGACCTCACGACTGGATTGATCGGTAACGGTTTTGTAAAAAAGTTCCAAGAATGATGCGATCTCTTGTCCCAACTCTGGAATTCCACCATCCAACAAGGTCATGAGAATGTATGTAGCAGTCTCCTTGGTACCCTCAGCATTGGCACCATCGGTAGCGGCTTGAGCAAGGATTTGAACCAAATCGTTCCAAGCACCCTTCTCCATCTCCGGTTCGGCGATTGATGTGATGATACGAGCAGTTTGATGACGGATCTGCTTTGAGGACTCAGTGAAGGCATATTGGAGAATATTTTGCTTGATCTCGGCCTTGTCAGCATCTGAAGTCGCCTCCCAGTGTCTAGAGACAAGCTTTCTAGCCTCAACAGCTGCAAGCAGTCTGATGTTCTCGTTCTGGTTAGATTGGAGGATGAAGAGCATGGCGGTTAAGGATGCTGGTTGTGTGTAGAAGTCTGCGGAGAGCGAGGCAGTTGCAGCCTTGATGGCGGCTGAGTCCGGCTGGGTGGCCTGGACAAGGGTCTGCTCCAAACGGGCAACGAACTGTTGGTCCATGATGCTTTTGAGTGATTATTGGAGTTGATCTAGGGGTTCGAGAGTGCTGATGTCTCCCTCAGCCAGAAGAAATTTTGTAAATTTTTTTTTGGCTCATCGCTTTCGCGGCGGTACGCACCACAACCTATTGTCTGTGGAGTGAGCAGAGCATGGGTGTTTTCTGAATCGGTAACCTTACTAGAATGGCTCTTTAACTATCATTTCATTGTAAGTTATATATATTGTGTGTGCTTGGGTGGCTGGGTTCTCAATTCACCGTCGTCAGTAGATCGGCCTCGATCTCATCGATCAACTCATCCACATTCTCCGTCTTCAACTCACATGCAGTTGCAATCAACCGTCTGTAATTGTTCATCTTCTCATTGATGCTCTGTCTCACCAGTGTCTCCATGATCTGCGAGATCACTTTGGTTCTGTGCATTTGCAAATGTGTCAACTCCATAGCCAATCTGAACTGCTCCGAGCTCTCCTCGTTCTCTTCCGATATCACAATGTTGGATTCCTCTTTCAACACACTTCTTGCAAGTCCCAATGCCTGTGAACGTTCCATGATCTTACCTAGATGGGAATGCTTCTTGGAACATTGTGCCTCTAAAGTCTCAATATTTTTCAATAGTTCCTCCGTTGAGGATCCACTCTCAATTTGGGATAGAACCTCATTGTTTTTCGATTCCGTGACCTCGAGATCCTGTTTCAATTTATCCAGCACATTCTTGGTATAATGGCTCTCCTCTTCTTTATTCTTCAACTCAGAATCATAAGCATCAGCTAAAGAACTTAGTAATGAGTTCAAGATTGGACCAACGTCATCCAATGGCATCTTTGGAACAGATGGAGTCTTAATCTCAAAATCTCCATTCTCAGTCTCATCTTCAGCCTTGTGAGGTTCTTCCTCGAGTGTGCCATCAACAGTGGCATTAGCAGTGACTTCACCATCATTATCCTCGAGCTTAACCTCATTCGAAACATGTGAATCCCACGGTTTCAACAGCTCAACTAGATCCAAGTATCCATTCTTCAACGCCAGCTGAATAGCAGTCTCACCATCGATATCCTCATGGTTCACGACAATCTTGACCAAATGTTCATTCCCTTGTCTCAATTGAGTGATGATTGTTCTTAAATAATACACCGCAGTCTCCTTATTAGGTCTCACACTCTCACAGAGATAGTGCAATGGTGTTCTTCCAGATTTATCCGGGGTGTAGAGACAGTTCTTCATCATTCCAATGATCAATGGGAAGTTTTCATTCTGCGCTGCGTTGTTGAAGAAGATTGCACGGGAGATACAGTTCAGTCCGTTATCATTTGGAGCTAATGGGTCCGCACCGTGCTTGATCAACAATTCACATAATGGTAACGATGCCATCGACGTGGCCCAGTGTAATGGAGTATGACCTTCCTCATCAATCGACTCTCTGAAGTCAAAGTTTGATGGTGGGGTTAATAATGCCTTTGGGATGGTTTCGGAATCACTGGAGAAGAAGTCGATCAATGCCTCGGTATACCTTGAACTAGCCACCATTGAATGCTTAGACTCCTGAGTGACGCTAGAATGTTCGCTAGAGATCGATGTATCAGAATCACGCATCACCTCATCCATCTGTGTCGTGGACCCATCATCCTGTGACCAGTTCTCTTGTGAGTTTTTCGTCTTGTGTTGCTGATATGGATAACTGTTCCCATTACTGAATGACGCGAGCTGTGGAGGAGGCTGCTGATGCATATGCCCTTGATGTGGTGGTAGCGGTTGACCCTGCTGGATATGCATATGTTGTTGCACTGGTGGGCCTTGTGGTCTGTAGATCATTTGTTGTGGTTGATGGTGCTGTTGTGGAGGATACTGTGGTGGTGGATATTGTTGATAGAACCCATTTTGATATTGCGGTGGAGGTGGCTGTTGTGGGTGAGATTGATATGCATACCGCTGTTGTTGTCCTTGGAGACCATGTGGACCTTGCCAGAACTTATCCTGAGCTGGGTGGGTTTGTTCACTCATTGAGTTTCGTTGATGCATTGGCGTGGAGATTTGTGAAACTGTGGTGTCATAATTTGGTTCTTGACCCACTGACCCACTGACCGATGCAGCAGCAGCGGCGGCAGCAGCAGCTTCTCTGCGTTTTTTTGTGTTGTAAACCTTTTTCGTCTTCTTGGATGGACTCGATGTGTCGAGTGGTTCCTTTGATGTTACCGAAGGTTGAGCCTTAGCTTTTGTCTTTCTCTGCAATGGATTGTTTGGATCAGGAACGTATGTCAACACTGGGGCCATCTCATCTGTAATTTTGTATCGATGAGCCAATGGTCTAGCGATGTTCAAAGGAATCCAAGTTCCTTGGAATCTTCCATACCCACCTTGGATTTTCTCATGGACACCATTCTGTACCTCACGTTCGAGAATTCTGGTTCTATGAGCCTTCGGGAAGTTAGCAGCTTTGAGAATTTGCGTAGCATTGACCCAATCATCTGAGCAACGTCTCATCAACGGAGCTTCCCCGATGAAACATTCATAGACGTCAACCTTGGTTGTAAGTTAGTATTCATTCTTTCCGGACAAGACTCATACGATATTGAAGAAGAAGAAAAGTCTCGAAAATCAAAAAGTCTTACAACTTCATTTTTTCTTCATCATTTAGTTTCATGGCTGGGTACTCACATTCGAATAGGTTGCAATATAAAGATTGGAAGCCATGATTCTAGCTGAAAACTTTTTGAAATGCTAGAAGGTGGGATTGACGGGACGTAAATATTTCAGCGCCCAGTAAGTATGCTGTGTATGAATGGCCTAGATGAGGGTGATATGCAAACGTTGAAGGTGTATATGTGTGTCAGTATCAGCAGAATCGTAGCAAGTCTATGAGATGGGTGCTGGTCTTGTGAGTTTGAAGTGAAGCACCCCCAGGAAATGAAGGACCTACGATACTGATACGCGTGCACTAATTAGGAAAGCCACCAGTTTGTTTCGCGTGCAAAACATTTTTTGCTGCCCACGCGTCCCAGATCTGGGACTATCGGGACTACAGGACTGACTGCTCGGGACTCGGGGGCTATGAGACTAGATTGGTATTGTGTTGGATCTCACTCACTGATGATCAGTTGGTATTATTGATAGGCGTTAGTTTTAAGGGTGGAAAGTTGATGAGTCCCCATATTAGAAGTAGAAAGAGTGTAAATTTAGCAATCATTCTGACAAAGAGATGGCTAGGTTCTAGTATAATGAGTTATTTCCAAAAATGTCGTCATTCAGTTCCTCTAAAAAGGTCAAAATAACTATTTGGTGAACAATAGAGCAACAGCCCAACATACACATTCTTTGTTTCCATTTTCGTAACCATTAATTTATATACAGACAAGCACCATATTTTCCCAAATCTAAAGGAAAGCTCTCAACAAGTTCTTAACACCACCAAGCATACCAGTAGCCAATTGCGGCTGTATCGATTGTGCCGATTGTGTGTATGTAGCGAAACCTCTTCTTTCAATTCTATTGAGTTTTCTAGCGGTCTTTGCATTCGTTCTTGTCTTTTGACCATGCACCGGAAGACCCATAGCATGTCTCAAACCGGAGTATGAACCGATAGATCTCTTCAAGGCGATGTTGGAGCGTACAACAGCACGAGCGTCGGCTTCTATGGTGAGCTCGGAAAGCTCCTTTGTTATACCGAGGATCTGTTGTTCTGAAAGTTGATGCACACGCATCATTGGGTAAAGACCGAGTTTGGCGGTTATTCTTTGAACGTCAGCTGTAGCGAGACCATAAAACTTTGACTTGAGGCCGATAGTGACGAGTTCCTTCGCACGGAAGGATTTACCCATGATAGTGACAGCCATGGTGATGTGTGATGTGTGTAGTTGTTCTATCTAATCGGTTCTTACAAAGGCCATTACAGATGATGGCCGAAGCTTGAAATTTTCAGCGACAGTGAAGCCGGCGAGGTGTCCGGGTGGACTGGAGGGCCAATTTGTCAACAAAGGATCATAACAAACCACAGCACGCAGACCAGGAAACACCAGGCACACGGCGCTACACACAACAGCACACTCTTTCACCGAGGCACAGCCATGGGTGAGACATTTGAGTACACCGCAGAACATTTGCTAGAAATAGCGAAGAACAGAGCCAGTAGTAAGTCACTATAACCGTTCCAAATCCACCTATTTCAAATACTAACGCGTATATCCTCCATCTAGATGTCGATTACAAATGTCAGGCCTTATCCGAGTTGAAAGCACACATCAAGAAGGAACTGGTTGACCTTTCAGAAGTTGCGGGCTATTTCGAGGCCTTGAAGGTTGCCAATAAGTCACCAGACTTCAGATTATCATCCTTGGCTTTCAGTTGCACTTGCCATTTGATCAAACGAGTCGGGATGCAAGACCCGAACTCCCTTAGAGGTCCATCCAAATTGATCCTACCCGTCTTAATAAACAGATTACTCGATCCAAAACCAGCGTTTCAACACCAAGCCAAGGCTGCATTAGAGATGTATTGGTTGGCAACGCCGTCCATTGTGGAGAACTATATCAAGGACAGCGCTTTGATCCATTCCAATGCGCACATCAGAGCAGAATCCATTGTCTTCCTTTGCGATTTGATAGAGCTGAATAGCAATTTCAACTTCGCTCCGCTCTTACCCAATGTGATTAATTTGTTGCGGGATGATGTTATTGACGTGGTGAAGAACTCTGAAATTCTCATATTGAAGTACTACTCTTTGCACAAATCACAGTTGAGCGACTTGTCGAATGAACTTAAGGTACAGAAAATCAACGTCAAGAAGGCAACCAAATTGTTAAGAGATATTGATATTGTCGCGGCCAATACATTTGCATCTGAAGTGAGAGCATCCACCACCACAACAAGACCAACGATAGATACGTTCAACAATCTCCGAGGAGGCAAACCTTCACATGAGTCCACAACATACACAGCCATCCAACAGGATCTTCCCGAGAGTATAGCTTCTCTCCTTTCCGAAGTTCCAACTTCAAAGTTGGATCCGAATGTCAAGCCAATCTATATCACATCAGCATCTGAACTACATAAGGAGGCCGAGTTGATCATGGCGCCATTTTCAGGCAAGGAGACCGAATTCAACTGGAACAACAGAGAGAAAAACATTATAAGGTTTAGAGGATTGATAGTTGGTAATGCTGATAAATATCCTGACGAACTCATATCTGTCACACGCTCTACGCTTGACGGTATAAGCAAAGCAACACTTTCACTCAGAACGACACTCTCATCGAATGGTTGTCAACTTATAAAGGAAATCTCTGCTCACCTTGGGAAACATATGGATCCACTCGCCGAGGTCCTCTTCACGACATTGGCGTCATTGACATCTGCAACTAAGAAGATTGCATCGCTGAACGCGTTCGGGTCACTATGTGTTCTTTTAGCAAATACCACTTTCAACGGGAGACTTTTCAATCAATGTTATCAATTATTTCTTGATAAGAACATTCAACCAAGACTATACTCTGCTACATTTCTCAGAATCTTCATATTTAAGCATAGCAATCGAATTGATCAGCTGTTGATGGACACTCTCAAGAAGTGGGTTACCAAGGGTGTCGCTGACCCAAACACCACAGTACGTGAGTCTATGAGAGTAACGTTCTGGGCATTCTATAGAAAGTTTCCACAAGCTGCAGAGTCATTATTGTCATCACAAGACTCTAATGTCAAGAAGGCATTGGAGAGATCAAGACCGAAAGACATCGCCAATCCTAATGGATCACAAGTACCAACAACTAGAGCGAGTCTTTTATCCAAGAAACCATCCATGAGGGAATTCATTGCTTCCAAGAAACAAGTCAGACGATCCACATCTGATCCACATTCCAACTCTTACGCTTTTGAGAACGTCAACCCTAATGAGGACTCTGCAAATTCCAGCATGCAAGACATCGGTAAACCTACAAGGATTGGCATGCCACAAAGAATGAGAGTTTCGAGTGCTGGTGACAATAAACCGTTACAAAGACAGATATCGAAAGGATCAAGGAATAATGAGAAACCTAGAGTCCCACATGTTGATATGCCAAATGTTGAGACTACTGCTGATACCAAGCCTGAAACACAACAGGCGGGTGATATTGATGAATGGGGATTTATGATCAGACAGTTGAGATCTCCGCTCACGAGAGAACGCGCACAGGGAATCGCATTGTTGAAATCTGCACTTGATGCCAATAGAGACCTTCCTGATTTGAGTTCCTTATTGGGTGATTTGATTATACATGATGCGACTTTGTTGAAACCTGTGTTGGAAACGCAGAGTTTCTTCTCACTTATTGATATAAAACTCTCATTGAAGGTACTTGCCGTGAATGCAATTGGAATAACTATCTTGTTGGATATATTTGGACCAGCATCTGTTGCAGAGGGCCTTACGTTGTTGATTAAGTCTTTGGAAAACTTTCAATTCACTAACACACCATCCACCATGTTCCACATCAAGTACAAAACACCATTTTTGGATTACAGTGTTCAGAATCTTTACAGAATCATATCTAGTGAAGACGTCGTGATCGAGGACAACCTATTCACCCAAATTTGTTCCGCTGTTTTCCCATTGTCAATTAGTGATTATCCAAGATACGATGAGCTTATTGTTGATCTTCATCAGAGAAACTCGGGAATTTTCCAAAATGTACTTCAGTCTTCAAATGCATACGCTAAATCGAAGATCCACATGATATTGGAAGACTTCAAAGATGATTTGGCATTTGGAAGCCGGGGTGAACAAACGGTTCCAGTCGATCTCACCATGATCAATCCTTTCAATTTGCCTGCTAGGGATACGAACTTTGAGAAATCGGATCACAGAGCTGTCAAGGAGAACGACCTAACGATGGTGAACCCTTTCAACGCTTCCGCTAAAATCAAGGTCGAGGAACCAGAGCATGCTGAGAACAAAGTTGGTGATCTTTCACCTGTGGATTTTATGATGGATGATATATTCAACAAAAGATACAACCCACTAGGGCTAGTTGAATCTTCAAAGAGATTCAAGGCTGAGACTGCAGCAGAGGAGGAAATTGCAGAGGATGACCGTATGGATATTGACAGACCAACTCCTTCACCAGAAGATATCAGATCTCCAACTTCGTCAGTTGTTGTTTCTCAATCCAAAGAGGCTTCTCCGTTCCTAGATGATTCAAATGATGACGGCATTATCGACAATATAGTTGATGAAGAAGCCCATACTATCACTGTGAACTTGAATGATATCCATATCTCACCACAGAAAGTTGATCTTCCAGTTATGCAACAAGAGGTTTTCAAAGAACTGGATAAGGATTCACTGTCAGAGATAATCACAAAATCTGATCCAATTTTCAGCCAGAAGAAGGAGAGAATCCGCATTTTCGAAGATCAGATTCCAGAGGAGCCCATCGAGAGAAAGATCTTAGACTTTGAGCGGTCCAACGCTGCTAAGGCACCTGGTACAGTCACAATCTCAAAGTTGTTGGAGATTAGTGAGAGATTCATTAATGATGAGGTGGATTCTAATGTTATGAATGAGGCTATACGGACACTTGTTAAGTCCACGAGTCAACAAGAACTTGTTTCATGGCTTCAGGAGTCTGGATTCCAGAAACTCACAAAGAGTGTAATCGATTACTTGGAAACCAGCTTGAATATCACCAGGGAGCTCTGCTTCAAAGGTTTAATTGTCATCAAGGAGCTTTTGATCATCAATGTATATCTGGGTGATCTCTTAACGATAGACGACGTGCTTTCTATTTGGAAGATCTTGATGATGGTTGTGGAGAACTTGAGTAATTCTAAAAATCCATTATTCACATCCGTTGAGGAGCTTGTTGATGATTTGATCTTCCTGAACGTTCCAGGGAACAAAAGTGAACTCATCAAGAGCTGTTGTCAATCATTCAAGCCAACAAACTCAACACTTTCCACTTCATTCTTGTTATCATCGCTCGCCAAGTGCATAGAGTACGACTCAGTCTCATTAGGCCAACTAAAGGATATTGACGAAGCAACGTTCCATTTCTTGTGTGATGATCAAGTTGAGATCAGAAGATTGACGATTGTGGTGTATTCCCGATGCAAAAGAAAACTACAGCAGATCAATGCCAGTGATAAATCTACAGAAAAACCAAAGTTTGAGATTTACGATGATACTAAACAAGAAGCATCGCAAGCTTATGAATATCTATTTGAAAAATTAAGTGTTCCTCAGAAGAAATTGGTTGATTATTACTGCAACAAATGATAGAACTGGCCAAAGATGATTATTTAATACATATCTAATGCTTATCTTCTTCTTGAAAATAGCGGCGCTGGATTACCAAACGAAGATCCGGGTCTTATAGATCCTCTCCCTGCCATCCCTGACGTAGCGGTTCGACCAAGATGACCTCCAACTTTCATATGGGCGGTAAGTCTTTGAGCCAACTGTGATGTAGCAGCTCTGTTCTTGCTCACTCTCGACTGTGGAACTGATGTATGGGGGTGCTTACCCATTGCGGCAGCAGTATTTGGCATCATGGGTCCTGATCTGGACGTCAGCGACCCACTTCCCGAGCCATTGGAAGACATTGAATCACGATGACCAGATGACAAACCGGAAGACGGAAGAAGTGGCTTGAATCTTGGATTCACATTTCCTGGAGCGTAGTTCCTCTGTGGGGAGTCTCTGAGTATGTTTGTTGACTCAGCTAAGCGCCCTCTTGCAAGGTCCACTGTGGAGTTTTCATTATGAACAGAATTGATTGATTGATGTGACGTTCTCCTTCCATCATAATTTTGAGAATGAATACTCTGTGGGACAGCTTTTAACGACGAGCTTTGTTTTACTTGGTCGATAAACGATTTTGTGACAACTTTCCGCCTGTCCAATCCTCTTACTTCTTCTAGGGAATCATTTGTCAAATCAACAGTTGGCGGCGGCAATGGTTCAGAGATATTCAGATGACCCCTACCTCGCTGATTCATCAACTTCTTATTTGTAGCCTCCAACATCTTGATAGTGTTCTCCAAGTCATTCACATGTGAGATCTTCTCTTTGGCCATCATTAATAACTCCTTCTGTTTGTTTACCTTGTCAACAAGCTTTTCGATAACCTGTGCTTGATATTGAACCCTTTCAGCCATACCACAATATTGGAACTGAGCGGATGCAAATAGTTGTTCGACTTGACTTGGAAACGGTGTAAAGAATGGTCTGATCTCAGCGGGAAGCTATTATGTGGTTAGTAACTGGTGCATTCTGGCAAAATAGTGTGAAGTATTCGTACTCTATGATCCACTTTCAATAGGGAGACATCATCATGGGAACACGCCGGACAGCGCGTCTTCGTTGTATCAAGTGAATGTTTGTTATGTGCATCTAATTAGTTCAGTTAGTAAGTCTCGCCTGTGCCTCAAGTGAATGTGGTGGGAGTTATGAATTTTAGGTATCACACCGTACCTCTTGAAGCATGGTCACGACAGATGACATGGGCACACGAAGTTAAGTAGAGATCCACTTTCTGAGAGGACTCGTGGCATACAGCACAGCTGACAAACGGTTGTGAGAGATCCATTGACGTTTTTATGATGACTTTCTGATGGATTAGTCCAGTATTGTGATGAATTGTCAAATTAGCCGCCCAACCTCACCATTCAAGGAGAAGTTGATCTGGCGATGTGCCACTCCCCTCGGGCCTTGCCTGCTGACTCAGCTGGCGATCCTGGGCCCGGCCGGAGCGAAGGATTTCTGGGGAAGCAGACCGGGCTCCGGGCCTTTTCCGGAGAAGAAAGAAGTCACTCCCGGCATCGGAGCGATGTCGATCGAGTCCTGTGAAAAATGAGCGAGAGTCATCTCTATCTTTTTCTCAAACACACCTCTTTCTTCGATTCACCACCGAAAGGCTCCAAGAACTACATCAAACATGTCTTCTATCTACCGTTTGGCCGCTTTGAAAGCTCAACTCAAGCCAACTTTCAACCAGTACCGTTCTTTCTCCATCTCTGCTGCGCAATTGGACAAGATTAAAGTTAAGACTCCTATTGTAGAGTTAGATGGTGATGAGATGACCAGAATCATCTGGAAGAGAATCAAAGATAAGTTGATCTTGCCATACGTTGATGTTGAGCTCAAATACTACGATTTGGGTATCCAATCCAGAGATGCCACCAACGATCAAATTACCATCGACTCTGCTAATGCCATCAAGAAGTACGGTGTCGGTGTCAAGTGTGCCACTATCACCCCAGATGAGGCACGTGTTGAGGAATTCGGTTTGAAGAAGATGTGGAAATCTCCAAACGGTACCATTAGAAACATCCTTGGTGGTACTGTCTTCAGAGAGCCAATCGTCATCCCAAGAGTCCCAAGATTAGTCCCAGGCTGGGAGAAGCCAATCATCATCGGTCGTCACGCCCATGGTGATCAATACAAGGCCACTGACCTTATTGTCCCAGGCCCAGGTAAGCTTGAGTTGGTTTACAAGCCAGCCGATGGCTCCGAGCCAAAGACCTTGGAGATTTACGACTACAAGGGTGCCGGTGTTGGTCTTGCTATGTACAACACCGATGAGTCCATCGAGGGTTTCGCTCACTCTTCTTTCAAGTTGGCCATCACTAAGGAGTTGAACTTGTTCCTCTCCACCAAGAACACCATCTTGAAGCAATACGATGGTCGTTTCAAGGATATCTTCCAAAAGATCTACGATGAGCAATACAAGGCCAAGTTCGAAGAACTCGGAATCTACTACGAGCACCGTTTGATCGATGATATGGTTGCTCAAATGGTCAAGTCCAAGGGTGGTTTCATTATGGCTTTGAAGAACTACGATGGTGATGTCCAATCTGATATCGTTGCCCAAGGTTTCGGTTCTTTAGGTTTGATGACCTCTGTCCTTGTTACCCCAGATGGAAAGTCATTCGAGGCTGAGGCTGCCCATGGTACCGTTACCAGACATTACAGACAACACCAGCAAGGTAAGGAGACCTCTACTAACTCCATCGCTTCCATTTTCGCTTGGACTCGTGGTTTGATTCAAAGAGGTAAGTTGGATCAAACCGAGGACGTTGTCAAGTTCGGTGAATTGCTTGAGAAGGCCACTTTGGACACTGTCCAAGAGGATGGTATCATGACCAAGGATTTGGCTTTGGCTTCCGGTAAGACCGACAGAGAGTCCTACGTCACCACCACTGAGTTCTTGGAGGCCGTTGAGAAGAGATTGGCCACCGAGGTTGAGAAGTCCGGTTTGAACTGAGTTTTCTCTCTCAAAGGTGATTGTTATAGAGATGATATAACGTATTAATGACAAATCGAATTGTCTTATATCATTTTCGGATCACATTATGAAGTTGATGAATCATACATATATAGATACAGAAAGTAGCAGAAATAAGAAATGCTGGACATGTACATTTTGAAAATATTGATAAAACCGCTGTAGTTCTTGTATGATCACTGAATAACTGGCTGCACCTTATTTGAAGATTCTTGGGGTTGATCAGAATCGAGATATTCCCAAAGGTATTGAAGACCATAATACGTTGTGAATGTGATGGCCAGGACTTTAGTCAACGGACCTCCAAAGTTCTGATAGAATGCTCTCTGGCGAAACATGTTAGTGTCTGATCTCCACATCGGGTTCTCTCTTATGTCAGTAGAATACTCACGTGTAGATTTACTGGCTCTTCTTCTGGATCAGCCTTTTGATGCTGCTGTGAGGGATTTTTCACCTGTTTGTTAAGTACAAATGCAGTGGATGTGAGACTTCTTCTCATTAATGGGGCCCTTAGTTGTAGCTTCAGTGTTTTTGTGATCATTGTAGGCTCTAGAATAGCGTTGCACTCTCTTACAGCTCAGTCCGTTTCAAAGTGTGTGATGGGTCAAAGAATCAACTTGAACTTCTCGGCCCCGCGATGGAGAAGCTGTCTTCTTCACCGACTGAGCAGGTTTTACCTCCACCATCGAAACAAAACTACAACTTGATTCCCTTATCTATTTACATCCATTAAAACACCTTTATGTAGTTTCTACCTATTCAACATTCTCAGGAAGATTCAAAGCCTTATACTCCCTCTCCAAACCTCTGACAGTCTTCCATAATAATGCCTTCTCCTTCTCATCAGCCACACCGCACACAGCCCATCTGATTTTACCTTCATGATCCAACACATAGATGTATCCACCGTAAGTGTTATCCATATGTAATTGTTCCCTTAATGGTAAAGGCACCGTTTTTCTTGGGACCATGAAATATTTTTCATGACGATCTTTTGCAAGTTGTGCCCTCAATGACGATTTGGAGATCTTGATGAAGAAAGCCTTGAGTGAGTTCTCTGTGATGTTGATATCGACCATTTGGGAATGTGGATAAAGCTCGGTGAATTTGTTATAACCGTCTTTGATCATATAATTAGCCTCTGAGGTTTCAAAAAATGATCTGGAGGATTTATCACCCAATAGCGACGTGAACACTCTCACGACGGAGATCTTGCCCTTTGTAATTGGAAGGGTTGGCTTAGCCCTGAAGCTAGTCAAGTCCTCACCGAAGAAGTTTGGGAAATATAATGCCTTTTCACTCTTCCAATACGAGGGTGGACTCTTGAAGAACTTACCATTTGTCTTTCTGAACGTGTAAACGTCATACATCCCTGATTTTGAAATCTCATGCTCCAATTCCTTCTGACGGACCTTGTTCTTTTCACGATCCATGAAATCAGAAAACTTCTGTCCCACAGATCGAAGATCACCTTGGTTATCCTCCGCCGTTGGTGGTGTACTCAGTCCCACAGGTCTTATGAGTTGTGTGACAACATGTTCTTTTGGCTTGGTTGCTGCGAGTTGATTGTTGAATTTTCCAATGATTCGAGATGTTCTCGTTGTGGAGAAGTGTCTCGGTCCAATCATGTTTACTGTTGGTGTGTGCGCTGTTATCAAACTGTTTATGGCCTGGTTGGTGATGATGATGACCCGGAAGCTTTGGATTTTTTCAACCGCACCGGCAGAAATCACAAACTCCAAAGCTCACACAGTACTGAGATCCTGGTAACTCTAAAACCTTAACGGGCTGTAGTCGATAGAGCTAAAGAGATTTAAACAGTGATAAGATAAAATATATTTTTGGTATGGGTATTATAAAAGACTCATAGGAGTTACATTCAACTGCTTATGATGTGCAATGAATTGATTTGAAGAAAAATAAAAAAAGCCACCTTCTGGATCAAGATCGTTAAAGAGTGACTGATAGATCAATTAAATGGTATAAGTGCGCTAAAGGCAGATTATAACAACAATCCAAGACCAACGGCACCGACGAAAGCACCGAATGGGCTTTGCAATCCAGCGGCAGCGTTCTCAGTTTGAGTGATGATGGCGGAGGAAGTCTCTGGGAGAGCAGATGTGGAGAGGGTGGAGGATGGAGCTGCGGATGAGGATGGGGCAGCAGAAGAAGATGGGGCAACCTCGGAGGATGAGACGACAGCAGAAGAAGATGGAGCTGCTGAGGAGGACTCAACAACAGAGCTTGAGGTTGGAGCAGCAGAGCTGGAAGACTCAACAACAGCAGATGAAGATGGGGCAACCTCGGAGGATGAGACAACAGCGATGACAACAGCAGATGAAGACTCCTCAGTGGATGAGGTAGATGAAGTAGTTGGAGCAGCTGAAGTGGAAGCCTTGGTAGAGGAGGAGGAAGACGTGGAAGAAGTGGATGAGGCCTTGGTGGATGTAGATGAAGAAGAGACCCTCTTGGAGGTTGAAGAAGAGGCAGCATTCAAGTTAGCACCTTGTTCCTTACAAGTAGCTTGGAAGCTCTTGTATCCGGCATCGGCATCACCGTTTGGACAGATGGAGTCCAAACATTGCTTGATGGCATTACCTTCGTTCTCACAAGCACAGGTGATATCAGCCAACTCATTACAAGAGTCGGAATCCTTGAGGACTTGGGCAGCACATGCAAGCAAACAGGCTGGTGGGGTGGCAGCGGTGGCGGTGTTGACGAGGGCAAGGGCAGCCAGTGCGAAAGTGGAGGCACGCATTGTGGATGTTTGGTGTAGCGAGTGTGATGAAGCCTTGTGTGGGTTGGGAAAGTGAAGAAGAAGAAGAAAGGAAGAAGGGAAACTGGTTGTTTTGGTTTCACGAGATCTCGAGGCGAATCTTTCCAAATTTCCAAAACTGAATCTGGGCCGATCGGAAAAGAAAACAGAACCCAAAAATAGCGCTGACATAAGACGCCCGCGGCTACGTCATCGGGGGGTCGGATCGGCTAAATTTATAGTGCCTACATGCTCCTTAAATAGGTGAAATGTCTTGTTTATACGGCGTAGTCCTTGTTGAAAGGCTTCCATTGTTGGAGTTCCAACAAGTGTCTCATCGTTGGTCTTCCATGTGGACAGTTCCAAGGCTTATCCAAAGTCCCCAAATTTCTAACCAACCTCGACATTGTCTTCAGATTCAGATGTTTCCCCACCATAATGGACTTTCTACACGCCCTCATTGCAAACATCGACCGGATCTTGGAACATCTGATGCTTGAGATATGACCTGGATTCTCCTTGATTAGGTGCACCAATTCGTAGAAATCACTCACGTCGAATGTCTTTCTTTTGGAAACTGGTAATGAGATGAGTCTTACCCTTTCACCAGGGATTGCAGTTTCATCAACGTGGATTTGAAATCCATTCTTTGCAAACACGTCTTGATGATCTATAACAACCAATTCATCCAAAACGTTCAACTCTAAGAACTGAGGGGCGACTAATCGTTGATTTTCGAAAACGGTGTGTTTCTGTAAATCTTCAAAATTGTATTTCTCATCAGAAGCATGCTGGTCAACGATGAAGAGATCCTGCTTATCATCTTTGGTTCTGATCACCAATATAAACCCAAGGTTGAACTGTCCGATGATCTCCATCTCATGGAAGTCTGATTTAGCAACGGTCAAAGTTAAATAATTCTCAGATTCCTCTTGGTTATCAATATCATCAACATGGACTTTCTTTGGGTTTGTTTCTGGTACTTCAGTTGTTGGTTCTGTGAAGCTTTCTGGTAATGAGAGTGTGGTTTCATAGACTTTCATGTCTTTCTGAATTATTGACTGATGTGCAAGTTCCTCAAGCTCATCTAATGCGTCAAGCTCCAGTTGTTCCTCTGGCGTAAGATTCAGAGCTTCTTCCTCTTCTGGGACAAACAATCCCTCATTCTCGTCAGCCGGTCTCTCTTTCTCTTCTTCACCCTCACCTTCATCATCTTCAGAATCATCAGAATGATCATGTCCACAATCATGCACCTCAACCATATCTGGCCTGTTGTTCTTCATTATGAACTTATCCATAGATGATTGGTTAACTCTTGTCAATGGGGCTGCTTTCTCTTGAGAACCATTTCTGAATGATGATAGAGTCTTCAACGATGTAAGTTGGCTCTTATGGCTTTGTATCTGGGATTTAAACGAAGATGGAGTTGGGACTTCCCTTATGGCTGGTCTTGTTGTTGGTTGTCTTGGTCTGATATATTCAGGTTCAATAATTTCAATATCATCTTCGAGATCTTCGACCTCTTCAACTTCGTGAGATCTATCATCCTTTTCAGGCTCCTCAACTTCTTCAACGTCTTCAGCCTCCTCGAGATCTTCAACATCGTCAATAACCTCCACCCTTTGAACTTGCTTAAGTTCAAAAACTTCTTCATCGTCACTTTCATACTCTGGATCAAGATTTATAACTGAATCTGCTGTCTTTTGTCTTTTCCTTGGTTCTGGTAATATATCAACACTCCTTTTCCTCGTTTGAGTTTTCTCAACTTCTTCATCTTCCTCAGTCAGTAAAGTTTCGTCCTGAATATAACTGAACTGTGATCTCACTGAAGACAGAGACTTCTCCTCGGTTGAATCATCCTCATCCGCTTCTTCAGCTCTTGACTCACGTTCAGTTTTAACAACGTTCATATTCTCCAGTGTCTTTTGACTCTCAACATTCTTTGGTAAAGTCATATCCATGGAGTCGTAAAAAGATATTAATTGCATTCTCAACTCTTCCAAAACATAGAGTTCATTATGGATCAATATAGTTCTCTTATCTGGTGTGACATTAACATCCAAATAATGGGTATCCATCTCCAAATTCAAAAAAAAGACCGGGAATTGGACATGGTTGAAAGTTTTGTAAACTTCATTGATCAATCTATTGAACTGTCTCAGCTGAACTGGTCTCTTGTTGATGTATACCAATTGTCTATCGGTAGCGGAACGGCCATATCCAAATGATGATTTTGAGATATAACCAAATATCTTTATCGTATAATCATTTGAAACATTCGAGATCTTAAGTTTGGACTTGTATTCATTCAAGTCCAATGATAGTTCTATCGGAATCAATCCATGAAAACCATTCGATCCATAGACACTTATGATATTATTCTTCATCGAACTATTTGCCTGTGATCCTAATATCAACGTCTTTTTGTTCTTTGTCGTGACATTATAGATTGAAAATTTGACATTCGAATGGATCAAAGTGTATGATTGTAACAACTGGATACATTTGTTGAACTCTCTCTTATGATTCTTAACCAAATCTTTTCTTCTAACTGGTAAATTTTGAAATAAATCTGTAATAATGAATGATGTGCCTTTTGTCCTCGTACAAATCTTCCTCTCTTCTATCTCTCCTGATGTTTTAAACATCAGCTGTGTAGCCTTTGGTGGTGATGTTGTAGTGATGACTTTAACATTTGAAATCCCACATAATGAACTTAACGCTTCACCACGGAATCCCAAAGTTTTAACCTTTTCCAAATCATCAAACGATGCTAGTTTCGACGTGTAGTGTTTCAACGCGAGACTTTCAAAATCGTCATCATCGATCCCAGACCCATTATCATTCACTTCGATGGCGTCTAATCCATAGTTCCTAAGAATGATCTCAACCTGTGTGGCGCCAGCATCCAAACTGTTCTCGACCAATTCCTTCAACGTCGTGGAGAGGTCCACTATGACCTGGCCCGAAGTTATCCTGTGAATATCGTCACTGGAGATATTCTTGATCATTGCCGCCGTGGGTTGGATGTGTTGTGTTGTGATGTTTAAAGTTGAACGCGTTCTCTTTTTTAAGCGCGTTCTCTTTATCTTTTGATCCATCTCCACTTCACACTGGAAAAGGCCAGGTTAAGCACCATGCAACTATCAATATGACACCAATCAAACCATCCAAGAAGAACTCATTGGGAATCCTCCCCATGACACCGAACAACATATACTTTACATTCCAGCAATATCTCATCACATGGATGAATCTCATCACTAAAGAACGGGGAATATATGACCAAGACAGTTTTGAAACGAGAAACAGTTTCAACTTACGCATGCCTTTCAATCGACACCCAGACGTTATAGAGTGGCAAAATGGGCTGATCAATGACCTCATGGATGATCTGGTGTTCAAGAATGTCGAGCTGATCAAATTTGTCATCTTTAATGAAAGGTCTGGTGATGTTTTGGAGAGTTATACCATTTCATTGAGGGAATTCTTACATGTACCGAGAGATCTCTATGAGAAGGAGGTTAAGGATTTAGAAATCACTTGGAAAGAGATCCATGGTGAATATAGTGGGAACCTATACTCCTTGATGACACAAATTAGGAAACTTGAAAAATTTGAAAATATTGACAATGTTACTTATACAATCACCATTGAAACCAATGGATTATCAATGAACACCAATTGGATCTTGGACAAGAACACCTTCAAGGATCATTCAGAGGAAGTATTATCATACCCAGGCAATGGATCAAATGAAAAAGTGATACCATTACAAGTTGTCGACACGGGTCCAATCATCTTTTATGCATCAATCGAGATTCATACATAACCTTACAAACTAAAAAAGAGACAAAACAAGAACTTGGGAAGATGATTAAATGTGTGTTGTATGTAAATCTTTATAATGCAAATCCATCCCCCTAACTTTTTTTCCCCCATTCTTGAATGCCGATAGCACTTCAACCTCCTTATTAACTATTAAACCGCGTCTCATTCCAAATCCATGGCCCTCTTGAGATTCTCATACATCAGATAAGAGATCGACACCGCAGGACACACCTTGGCCAAGTTTGGCACAAGACCCTTGAACAGGCCATGATAACCCTCCCTCGCGATGGTCTGTTGTAACACGTCTTTGAACCCTTCATACTTGTATGGATGTGCGTACGTCCCCTGGGCTTGCAGTCTGGTACGGAGTAAGTTGATAGGATACACCACCGTGGCACCGACCGTTCCCGAGAAGGCACCCATTGGGAGCACAATCAGATTGCTGATCTGGACATCCTCCTCTGGGACGTTCCTTATGGCGGCTTCTCTCTTGATGTACCATTTCTTCATGGCGGAGAAAGTACCGAGGTCCAATGCAGCGTAGGGGAAGATACCAGTGACTCCGACAAAGACACCTCTGTAGAAAAGTTTGAGCCCTCCTTCTTTGTACATATCCTTGGCGGTGTGTATGAGAAGATTGCGCCCACGGAGTTTGTCATCAAGTTGTGCACATTGGACACGATATTTCAACGTATCTATTGGATACACTGTGAATTGTGAAACGACACCACCAAGTCCACCAGCGATGTATGTTGACATCTTTGAAAGTTCTGAAACGTCCTTCTTCCCCTCCAAACTTGTCATGATCCTCTTGGCCAATTCAAATGATCCAAATTTCATAGCAGATTCAGGGAAAACTTTGAAAACATTCAACCCATTCCCGACATAAAAGGCCCTAAGCCCACCTTGTCTATATAACGTTGTTGCCGCCTTGATCAATGGGGATTTTATCTTATTCAATGGGACTTGGCCATGTTGTTCAGCCAATGTCTTTTTGTCGTTCAATATCGTTGATGAGAGATCCGTTCTAGCAATGAGGAAAACTTTTATACGGTCGAATGGCGCCGTACACGTTCTTGAAACGACACCTGATAAACCACCAGCAAGGAAGAACCCAACACCTTTGAGGAATTCATTGACAACGGTGACGTCTCCCTCCGAGTTATAATCAGCTTCTGAATATTGATTGAGGAACTCATATGCAGTTTTCAACCGTGATCCGTTGAGTCTTGGAACAAAGAGTAAGAAATCTCTCCATTTTTCATATGTGATGTACTCCGAGTTTTTATTCTTCATCAGTTTGGCAAACTCTTGGAAATCCTCAACTTCTTGATCGCCGATTTTGTTAAGGTATGACTTCATCTCGGACGCGATGATCTTTCCGTCGTGATCCTTATCCAGTCTCTTGAAGCCGGCTTGGATCTGCTTATCGGCGCGCTGGACATAGTCCTTGAACTCGTCAAAGTCGATGACGTTGTCGCTCTTGCTGTCCAGGGAGCGGAACAGAGACTCTATGGCATCGTGTGAGTTTTTTAACGGATGGTCTGTCACCTGGAAGGCCTGCACCAGGGTGGGCAGGTCGACCTTGCCCGTGTGGTGGATGTCGATGCGGGCGAACAGCGAGTGGAGGTCCTTGTTGGTGTCCCTGTCGGTGGGCATTGTGGTCATGGAGTGTAGTGGTGGAACTGCCTTTCAATGGTGTTGCTGGTTATTTTTTTTTTGTTTCTGTTTTGGTTTGGCGTCTTACGTCAGCAATATTCTGCGGGCGCTGAGTGGTGGACAGAAGGAGATGCCCTACCGTGCCTGGTGGTGTCACTTGTGGACATGTGTTTTTTAGTATTCAGCACAGGATAATCAGCTCTGATATCCAGGCTCTACACTCCACCCACTGAAGCCCCTCCCCTAAACGTAGCCTCATCGCCCATACTAGTTTAATCATAATTCGGCCTTTGGTGTTCCTGTTTCGGCAGGTGTCGGTGCTCGCCTCCCGCTTATCTCGAGCCCACACCGGAAACAGAAATATCGAAACTATTTCACTCTTCCTCCACTTCCCAACCAACTCATCACAAATTCCCACCTCCAACCATGTCCTACGGTAAAGCTGCTGCTGAGAGACTCCAAAACAAAGTCGTCCTGATCACAGGTGCCTCTGCCGGTATCGGTGAGCAAACCGCCCTTGACTATGCTGAGGCTGCCAACGGTGAGCTCAAGTTGGTCCTCACTGCCAGAAGATCCGAGAAGTTGGACGCTTTGAAGAAGCAATTGGAGTCCGACTACCCAAACATCTCCGTTCTTGCCAAGAAGCTGGACGTTTCAGACTTGAAGGATATTGAAGCATTCTTCGCCTCACTTCCTGAAGAGTTCACAAAGATCGACATCTTGATCAACAACGCCGGTAAGGCCCAAGGTCTCGACAAGATCGGTGACATCAAACAAGTGGACATCAACACCATGTTTGACACCAACGTTATCGGAATGATTGCGATCACCCAATACGTGCTCAAGGGAATGAAGGAGAGAAACTCGGGTGACATTGTCCAATTGGGTTCCATTGCTGGAAGAGACCCATACCCAGGTGGAGGTATCTACTGTGCCACCAAGGCTGCCTTGAGATCTTTCACACACGCTTTGAGAAAAGAACTCATCACCACAAAGATCAGAGTCATTGAGATCGACCCTGGTAATGTTGAGACCGAATTCTCCAACGTTAGATTCTTTGGTGATAAAGAGAGAGCAAAAACCGTGTACGCCGGTACCGAGCCATTGGTCGCGAAGGACATCTCAGACCTGATCTTGTTCGCCACCACTAGACGTCAAAACACCGTCATTGCGGAGACTTTGATCTTTTCTACAAACCAAGCCTCTGCTTTCCACTTGCACAGAGAGACCTAATTTTCATAGATTGACAATTAGGTACACATGGAGTGAACTAGATAGATAGATAGACATAGATAGATATAGATGGATAAAATATAAGCTTGATGCTGAACTGGTAAAGCATAGAGATGTAGTTTGTAGTAGATGTTGGTGGCTTTCCACTCATCAAGATTTGTGGAGTTGGCTAAGTCCGACGGGAAATGGGATCCTGATCTGGGAGCACCGGCGAAAAAAAGGTCCTGATATATACATTATTTGAATGAATCATGGAAGTTATTGAGTAATGAGGATGGTCAACCACATATTTTCACATATGGGTGAGTGTATGATTCACTATTCTGTAAACAATAGCATGGAATTTAAAGCATTCAAAAAACAAAAAACAAAATTTCAATACATCGTTGTAAAATGGTTCAAAAATTACAATTATTCAGTCAAGTTTTTCTTCAAATATTTCAAAAAGATATCAGATCTTCTAGAATGGACCCACCCATCCGGACACCGAATGACCCGCCCGTTTTGAGCCTTATAAGCTCGTACTTGAGCCGCAGCACTACCTTAGTCTGATCGATCAAATGCATGCATTTCGATCTCGATCTGAGTACTATATGTCAAACTTGAAACATTTACTATGGTTTGAGACGTCGTTTTAACCTGTCGTTGGTGGATACGGGTGGCTCGCCTGTGTCGCTTATACCTGCTGCCTTCTGCGTAGCGCCCTTGTCGGGTTGGAGAAGGAATATCTCAAGCGCTGATAAACGATTACCGGCGAATAATAAGAATTTTCCAACCGACCCCATACCAAACCACTTGATCGAGACCTCCCCACAGACATCATACACACCAGATGACCGAGGAGACGATTGTGTTTGAAGACATCCAAAAACCTGACCAGTTCAGAGTCTTCAAGGATATCTTTTCCGGAACAGTTGGTGGGATTGCTCAAGTTCTCGTTGGACAACCATTTGACACGACCAAAGTGAGACTCCAATCCGACACTGTCGGACGGTATAATGGGGCATTGGACGTTGTGAAACAGTTGATCAAAGATGAAGGTCCAAAGGCGTTCTACAAGGGAGCATTGACACCTTTGATCGGGGTGGGGGCATGTGTATCGATACAGTTTGCTGTCAATGAGTATATGAAGCGTTCAGTCTTTGCAAGCCAGGAAAGTCTGACCAGCCCACAGTTCTACATCTCTGGTGTCGCTGCTGGTGTCGCCAACTCTGTGCTGGCTAGTCCCATCGAACATATCAGATCCCGTTTACAAACACAGATCACCGGTTCTTTGGGTCCATTGGGGATGATTAAGAAGATTTATTCACAGAATGGTGCCCAGGGGTTGATGCGTGGATTCGTACCAACTTGTATCCGTGAGGGTCATGGAATGGGTATGTATTTCTTGACGTTTGAATACCTGGTGAAGAGGGATACATTACAGAACAAGATTGAAAGAAAAGAGATCCCGGGGTTGAGACTCTGTTTATACGGTGCTGCATCTGGTTATGCAATGTGGTTGAGTGTTTATCCTATTGATTTCATCAAGTCCAGATTACAAACTGATGATTTGAACAATCCAAAGTATAAAAATGTCAGACATGTCATCAAGAGTGTGTTTAAGGAGAATGGTATCAAAGGATTCTTCAAGGGGTTCATTCCAACAATTTTAAGAGCAGCACCGGCTAATGCAGCAACGTTCTATGCATTTGAATTAACAATCAGAGCACTTGATTGAAGCTTAATATTCTAGAGAAATGATACAGAATCATCGAATGTATAAAGAATCAATAAAAAACTTGTATTATAAATTAAAAAACTCCCTCGAGTAGTTCCCTCCCACTAAGATCCAACCTTATAATCAACAACAATCTCAACAGAATCAACACCGACACGAAACTTGCCACCCCCACGGGCACCACTGCAAACACTGTGATGTTGTAGTAATCAATCGTTCTTGGTTTATTCCCATCTTTCAAATCCAAGTTACTCGTGACGAAATTCTGCACCATGTACGCACCAGTCAACACACAACTAATCATGATCCACGTATGTAATGAATAGCTCCCCTCGGGGCTGAAGATCGACAACGCACCCACCTCCATGGTGATCAAGAGCATTGAGATAGACAACACTCTCAAGATTGCCGCTGAGGTTTGATATGTAACTATCCACCTCACCATGAGTCCATCAATGACTTGATATGATAAATATGCCGCAACGAGACACCATACCCCTGCCAGCACGTATTCTGTAGGGCTTGCACTTGTCAAGAGAGATATATAATCGGACACCTTGACGGGTACGGTATCTTCCATTTGACAGAATGATTGGAATCCATATTTGAAAGCAACAAAGGCATGGTATAACGGTGGTAATAGAACCACATCCCGACACAGAGCCAGCGCTAGATGTTGTCTTGCGTTCAATAAGTTCAACCCAATTTGTTTCAAGTTCCGTTTGATGACGTGTCCATTAATAGTATTAGCTCTAAACCTCTCGAATGAATCATGCTGATTGTTCTGACTCGAATTATTCGGATCCATCGAAGATATCGACCTCGAGGACCTATGCATGATCTGTGGACCCAACGACTCATACGATGGGATGGTCTCCTCACCAAAGTGATGCAGATTGGTGAATGAATTTGTATGTGACACCAATTGGGACGTTTGTTCTTGAAAGTCTTCATATTCGGAGTCTTCAGGCATCGGTGTTGGTGGTGGGATGTCAGCATAACTCTCCTGATCTATGGAGCCCGTCACAGGGTCCAATCTTCTTGGTCGTCTTCTGCTCATGTGTGTCTGAATATCAAGACTGTGGAATGGAGATCTCACACAGTGTGGGGTTTTTTTGGGATAGCCTGGAATCACTTGTATTTGATCATGGGCTTCTTTGATTTGTCCCCTTTCAAATTTATCAATTTGCCGTTTCGGGATGGGCTTGGCCCAAATTACTTCACCTTAAAAGTTACGGGCTGAATAAACAAGGGGTTGGACTGTGTACTTGTTGATAAAAGATCCATATATTAACAGTTAGCTCATGGGTAGTAATCTGTAATATAATAAATGCTTGTAAGATTTTATATTGAACTACAGTTAACAATGACAAGAAATATTCTAATTTAAAAAAAATATCACCAGAATTTATACCAAGGTTTCTGTAGTTTCTTTCGAAGGGACTTATAATGCTCCATCTCAGTCCAACAATCCCTATCCCAATCACACCCAGCCATGTTGACGACGAAATCTCTATCCTTCTCACTATAGAAATATCTTGGATCGTTGGCCTCCTGGGAACAAGCACCTGGAGGGAAGGAATTCATCGTTCTCAACGGCAAGAACGCCGTACGTTCCCTGACCCATGGTTGACTCGCGTATAACGTTTCAAGGGCATCTTGTTCCTTATGTTCCCAGGTCATGTGCATCTGTTCGTAGAAGACCGGGTCCCACCAAATGTCCAGCAATGCCTCTGACCATTCCGAACGATGGATGAGGAATGAACCGAGGTTGAATCCACCACAATCTTGGGTGATTAATAGTTCAATTGGGGAATTGTTATAGTCGACGTATGGTGCATCTTTCTTCAAGTTTAATGGGTTGAAATCTTGGAATTGTCTCTGTGCTTTCTTTTCTAAATCTTTGAAAATATGCTCCTCCAACGATAATGAAGGTTCCATGATATAAGTATGCAAATCCAACCACCAGAACCATTCCGCGTTAGGGAATTGTCTAAAAGTCTGCTTGAGAATATCAACTTTTTCCCAACTTTCCCTCCATTCATGCGAATAACGCTTCTTGATGGTCATGTCCTTAATAGCCAAGCCATATCCATGTCTCTTTGCATATTCTCTCTTGTTGGAGATACTCGATCTTTCAATGGACCATTCCTGGGCACCTTTCCATTTCAAGACACCACCACCTTCATTAGCAGCGAGGATTATCACGTATTTCGGTCCTGTGAGGCTGAAGTGTGGGATCAGTGGGATCGAGGTGAAGAAGGAGAGGAACACGAGGGAGATGAGGAGGAGACATGTTTTTTTGTATTTGTTGAGGAGTTGGAGGATTGATTGGAGTCTGTGTTTCAATGGGATGGTTTGTTTGAATTTGAGATTGGATTCAATGTCTTTATCAATGTACACCATTTTGGAAAATTATGTCTTGTTTTGATTTGTGATTGAGATGAAATGATCTGATCTGATGAGTGTGTGTATCGATGATTTGGGGTATGAATAAATAAGATTGTGTGTGTCGTGCAAGATTTGGATCTATGGTTGGACAAATGGATGTCCGCAGGGGGCAATGTGATGTGATGAGTAGGTACTAAATATAACCTATTGTAGAAAAAAACCCAGTATGGCGCTATTGTTATCCGTGAATCCTTGGTGAATTCACGATTGGTAGATGTGCCAAATGGAAAACTCCTGTAGATGTTAGAGTTTGTGCCAGCTCGTGGGAAGGTTGGAACTGTGCATTGCTGCTACCGCTTGTTGTTGTGATTTTTTCCTGTGGTCTTGTCGAGTTTGTTGTGTGTTGCGCGCTACCGGATCTGGCCTGAGATTACGTCAGCCATTCCCACGTGACTACTTGTGGCTGTACCCATCACGTGACTTTCGGGAAGTCTGGCAGACACCAGCGGGAGCCTAACACCGATGGAGGGGAAACCACACGCGAGGGACGAGATAGCACACGCCATGGCAACCCAATCCCGCCAGTTGTTGCCGCGCAACTGGAGCATTTCTCGGATCTCGGCTGTAGAAGGCTGCCATTCTGCGATGGGAAGCGATACCCGAGACTCACTGCGAGCTTTTTGACTTTCCACACGCCAATTTTTCTTCCGTGATCCCAATGGCGCTCTGCATATGCGTCTGGTCTTTGTCTGTGTGTGAACTTTCCAACTGGTTGGCATTTTCACAATTTCTTACACCCCAACACGACTACCTCTGAATCTTTCCACTCCCTCTCTTTTAACAACTCTCTCACGCTCTTACACCCGCACTCTTTCATCTCCCCTCACCATTCAAAACCGCTCTCACGTTCATTTCGTATAGATCATCGAGTCCTTTTTTCACAGCACACCCTGGAAAAGTCTCTCTACCCACTTCTACATCACTTTCCACAACATCCTATAAATATCTTCTGGGAAGATAATCACACATCCACATCACCACATATACATACACACACACACACAAAATGACAGAAGAACTCATGTTTACAGAAGAAATCGCCTTTTACAACGCCATCCATTCCAAAGGTTCATCACCCGTAGCGACAAACGACCCACTACGGGTCGCTAAAGATATTGCTGCCGGTACAATGGGAGGTATTGCCCAAGTTCTCGTTGGACAACCGTTCGACACAGCCAAGGTGAGATTACAAGCCGATGCATTGAATCGATACAAAGGACTCATTGACGTTTCGAAATCGTTGATCCAGAATGAAGGGCCAAGCGCGTTCTACAAAGGAACCATGGTCCCACTCATGGGGGTTGGGTTGTGTGTCTCTATACAGTTTAGTGTCAATGAATACATGAAACGTGTGGTTTTCAAAGGTGAGAAGGAGTTGACAAATTTTCAATATTGGTTGAGTGGTACGGCTGCAGGTTTTGCTAACAGTGTTGTGGCTTCACCCATTGAACATATAAGGTCTCGTTTACAGATGCATGTCTCTGGCTCGATCAGTTCAATACAGTTAATTAGGGAGATTATTGATAAACATGGATATAAGGGGATCATGAGAGGATATTTCCCAACCTTGTTGAGAGGAATGGGTACGGGTGTTTATTTCCTTGCATTTGAGAAATTCGTCTCACAAGATATGAAAAGGAACAACGTTGAGAGAAAGGAAATTGCCGCTTGGAAGATGTGTCTGTATGGTGGTCTTGCGGGAAACTGTATGTGGGCGATATCGTACCCTATTGATTTCATCAAGACGAAATTACAAACAGATTCATTGGAGACACCAAAGTATAAGAACTCCAAAGATGTCATAACGACAGTGTTCAAGGCAAAGGGGTTGAAAGGGTTCTTTAAAGGGTTCTTGCCTACAATGTTGAGAGCTACACCGGCTAATGCTGCAACTTTCTTGGCTTTTGAATTGGCTATTAGATTGATGGGTTGAAAAGGATTTTTATGCATGCATACCCTTATTTAGGGATATAAGGGATACGAAAGTTAATATAACTATAATGATAAGAACACAGTTGTAGTTATAATAATAATTTAATCATCATCTTCCAATCTTCTCAAAAGGTAATCAACCTCAACTTTCTTTGTCAATGGGATAACCCAATCCTTATAGATCTTTGCCAGGTATTCAGCCTGAACTTTACCCTGAGGGTTCTGGGACCATTTCAGTGATGGATCAATTCCATAGGCTTTTCCCTTTTCAATCAATCTCACTAAAATCTTCTCCTCCACGGCGGAATTGGTAATGGCGTCTTCGATACCCTTGACGTCTTTCTCCTGGATCAGTTTCGTGAATCTTTCCCTCTCGTTTTGAAACTTGGCCTCAGCGACGAATTTACCGAAATGGATACGTCTCGATAATGCTTGCAAGTTATCGATATCACACGTAGCACAAGACCCCAAGTTTTCCGGTTGTTCACCGTCACCGGCACTGATCATAGGCACGATATGCTTGATGTAGTTCTCCTTGATCAGGTCATTGATGTTGATCTCATCTGCGAAGTTGGCAAGGATCTTTGGATATTTGATCGATGGCAACAATGGTTCCAAAATCTCATCAGGGAAGAACGGCACCTCATCAGGGGATTCATAACGACGGAGTTGGGAATGGATCTTCTCCATCTGTAACAAGGTGTAGTCGAGGAAGGAGGCGTCAAAGTTCGGGATTGGAAATTTGTTGGATTCATAGATCGAGGACGAGGTGAAGAATTGCGAACGCTCGATGAAGTTGAAGATGATCGTGTCCTCCATACGGATCAATGCTTCACGAATGTTTTGCAAGTTGAGGACACTTTCTGATTTTAGGAAGTCCATTGTTGTTGATTTGATGATGTGGACGTGGGTGGAAAATGCAAATTGGGCAGTGGGGTTGTCACTTGTTGGTTGTTATCGTTGGACGTTGGTGGTTGACTCATGAAGGGGGGGTTGGGAAGCGTTGATGGGCCCTGCGCCGCTGGGCGGCCGATTTTGGCTTAGAGCCGGTTTCGGGTTACTACGAACTTCAAAGCTGGTACTTCATATCTCATATCGTTAAATTCATAAAAACACTCATTTAGGTGCCATAACCTCAGCCAATAATGCCTCATCATCTTTAGCACCACGGTCTAGTTGTTCAGAGGTTTGATACATCCCAAAAGTTCGAAACCATAAAAATCTCTTGATCCGACTCAAACGACTATCATCCAGTCCATAGTTCATATACGCGATGTTTAAATCGCTCTCACAACTTTTATGCATTTTCTGTCTCTGGAGTAACGTTGACTCCATGTTGTTGAGAAAGTACCAGGCTTGGATCGATACACCGGTCAGCATGATGAAAAAGATCAAAATCATCGCCTTGATCTTATCGGAACGTAATGATGGGTCAGACATGTCACGAAGATCCTGATAATCTTCCCATGTACTAGCGTTCCAATACCGTGGGTCGTTATAGTTATAATTCGCTGTCGCGGCGTACGTTGGTCTTCTGGAACTATGGAACATTTCACTAGCACCAGTACCGTGTGTCCATCCGGTTCTGTATTGATCATAGATTGCCTTCTTTCTCGAATCTTTCAATAACCCATAAGCCTCAGTCAACATCTTGAAGCGTTCATCTTTATGCTTATCGGTCAGCATCACACCTTTATGGTTCACCATGGTGAGGGAATTGGACGTGTCAGGATGATACATCTTTGCAATGGCGTAGTATTTCTTTTTCAGTTGTGATACGTCAAATTCATTCTGTTTGATTCCGAAAACTTCGTATGGGGTAGGAGTTTGGTGCTGTGGCCATTCCTTATGGAATAATGGATCAGTTGATGGGCCTGTATGTGCGAACCTGAGTACAGGTGTAATAATGGGGGTGATGGTTTGCCGGAGGGATCTAGTGATAGGTGACGAGTAACGTAGGGAAAACATCACACTAGAACAGGTGTTGTGGTATGAGGGATCAATTTTGAGTGTGATTTGTGTGTATGCTTGTGAATATGAAGAATGCACCAAATTATAGCGTTTTGATGTCTATTGGTAAACAATCAATAAACAGGTGGAAGGGGAAGGAGGAATCATTGATAAGACAGGTGTGGATAGGATGAATGGGTGGATGTGTCCTGGTGTTCGGGTGTGTGAGGCTTGTCCCGGGGCAACGTAACAGAGCTATGGTTTTGAGTTTTATTTAATTCTGTGGCATGTATGATCATTGATCTTTCACAGCCCAGGAGGTTTAGAAAAATGATAATAAAATTAAACCTATGAGGGTGAGGCGATAGACTGTGAAAGACTCAGGAGTAGGAGATCATAGATTTTACCTCATTTTATTGGTTTGTTTTTGCCAGTTTTCTAACACCGGTGTCGGCCTTAACTGGGCGCTTAATTATCAAAATGATGGTTTTGTGGTTTATCCTGATTCTGTACACTGGCGCTTGGGATTGCTACTATCCCTTCTGCACTTATCAAAATGTTCAAACTTGTCTAGAGAGACAGCAGGCTCATAGTGTTATCAGTTACACTACTTGTTGCGGGTTTGTCGGTCTATTATATCCAGAGGTTGAAAGAAAGCCATGGTATCGAGCACGTATGTCAGTCAACCTTATGGCAGGCCACCCCATCCAAATGATGAGCTTTTTGGAACTGCAGGGCGTTGTCGAGCCGAACCAGTGATTGTGACGCAGAATAAGAATGGCCCACAACCGGTGAAATATGTGGTATATGAGAAGGCAAATTTTTATATTGATTCCAGATACAAAGTTGAACAAGTGTTAGGTAAAGGGTCATATGGTGTTGTTTGTTCTGCTAGAGATACCCGTTCGGTGGGTAAATCTGTTCCATTGGCAATCAAGAAGGTGTCCAATATTTTTACAAAGGAGGTGTTGTTAAAACGTGCTGTACGAGAGTTGTTGTTGATGAAACATTTCAAAGGTCACAAGAACATCATTAACCTTCTCGACTTGGACATTGTCTACCTGGCACCATTTGATGGACTTTATTGTGTTCAAGAACTTGCAACCTACGATTTGGCCAGAGTCATCCATTCAACAGTCCAATTCTCAGAGTTTCACATACAAAATTTCTTATATCAAATATTATGTGGGTTGAAGTACATACACTCTGCAGATGTCGTTCATAGAGATTTGAAACCGGGCAATATATTAGTGACTGTGAACGGTCTGCTCAAGATTTGTGACTTTGGTTTGGCCAGGGGAATTTCTCCACAGTTTATGCAATCAAGACCACATACCATTACGAATTATGTTGCCACAAGATGGTATCGTGCCCCAGAACTTTTATTATCGAGAAGGCCATATTCCAAAGGAGTCGATTTGTGGGCTGTGGGTTGTATCCTTGCTGAGTTATACGGAAGAAAGCCGATCTTCAGAGGGAATGATCAGGCTCATCAAATCTCTGAGATAATGAAAGTGTTAGGAACCCCATCGCCATCTCTTGTCAAAGAACGGTTTGGAGATAACTATGGATCCTTCAACTTGCCATGTCCACAATACAAAACTCAACCTTGGCCTCTTGTTTACCCATTTGCATCTGAATCAGCACATGATCTTATGAACAAGTTATTGTGCTGGGACCCAGAGAAGCGGTACGATGTGAATGAGGCAATAACGCATAGATTTCTCAGAGCTGTGAGAGATTCTTCAGATGAACTGGTGTGTTCTTTTCCGTTTGACTTTTCATTCGAAACTCACCACCGGTCGCTAAATGACTATAAGATTTTGATTCACGAGGTTGTGGAACAGTTCAAGACCGATAGAATTGGACCGCTCTATGATGTACAACAAGCTATGGACTTACTCAATATAGATGGAGCCAGTCCAAAGTATGAGGCCCACAATGTTGCCCACCCGTTCAAGAGAGAGAATATTTATTCAAATGAAACACATGTCCCGTTAAAAAGGAGATGAAGTTTAATGCATGGGATAATAATGAGCATTGAGCAAAGTATGAAATTGAGAGAAGTGGCTTTGTATTAATACTATGTTTATCACCAGACCAACCCATTGTGTCTCTGTAGGAATAATTGCAGTTGTCCACCACCAAAACCATCTCCGGTCCTTCTTGCATGGTGTCCGGGCGGAACCCGTTGTGTTTACTTAGCGATTTAATCTACCTTTTGGCATCTGCTACACATTGTAGACACAGCGCTTGGGCTCAAAAAACCACCAATTCATTAATTTTATCGCTCCAATGGGTGCTCAGCTATCACTTATGGCTCCCACTGCGCCTTCCATTGCTGTGTCGGCTTATATTGATGTCTTAGAGGAGGTCCAATACAAGAAGCAGATTGGCACATCACGATTCTTGAAGACAGTGAAAGCCCAAGATCCTGATGGGGCCATAGTGGCGAAAGTGTTCATCAAACCTACTGAGGGAATTGAATTGGATGATTCTTATCGATCATTGCAAAGGGTTAAACATGCATTGAGGGATGTGCCTTCTGCGCTTCCATATTCGAAGATCATAGAGACAGAGAGAGCAGGATATCTTATACGACAGTTCATAAGGACCAACGTCTATGACAGAATCAGCACAAGACCATTCTTGGAGGAGATTGAGAAAAGATGGATCGCTTTCCAACTGTTGAGCTCATTGAGTGAGTGTCATGAGAGAGGGATCACACACGGTGATATAAAGACGGAGAATATCCTTGTTACATCATGGAACTGGGTGCTGCTAAGTGATTTTGCACCATTCAAGCCAACCTATCTACCAGAGGATAATCCAGGGAGTTTTTCATTCTATTTCGATACATCACAGAGAAGAACCTGCTATCTTGCGCCAGAGAGATTTCTGAGTCAGAGTGAGACCAGACCGGCCAGTGATCCCGTGACGGAGAGTATGGATGTCTTCAGTTTGGGATGTGTCATTGCAGAGATTTTACTTGAGGGCACACCGATCTTTACATTGTCACAGTTGTATAAGTACAAAGTTGGAGAATTTACCCCTGATTTGTCTGGAATTGAGGACCCTTTGTTTCGTCAGATGATCCAAAGTATGATATCATTGGATCCAAAAGACCGGTTGAAGGCAAGACAATATTTGGACAAGTATTATGATACTGTGTTTCCTTCAAATTTCTACACATTCCTCTATGAGTACTTTAAAAGCTTCAATGAGGAACTTTCTTATAATTCGATCAAAAATGTCTATGATTGTGATACGAGAATAAAGAGGCTCTACAATGATTATGATAAGATTGCGTATTCTCTTGGTTACAAATATGATGTTGAAACTGAAGATCTCGAGCAAGAGGAATATAATATCAAGAGGGGTGAATTGGTACCCATACGGCTATCCCTACCTGGTGTTCCGAAGAACTATTCCGTGCAATCAACATCGAAGATTGGATCAAACACAGAGGATACAGCTTTGTTATTGTTGAGTTTCATCTTCACCTCTTTGAGAAATGCTCGTCATGATTCCACAAAGGTTCAAGCATTGGAGCTTATTCTGGCTCTATCGGAGAGAGTCCATGATGAAGGAAAGTTGGACAGATCACTACCATATTTAATCGCACTACTCGACGATACATCCACCAACGTCCAGGCGTTTTCTCTAAGGACTTTGACGCAACTTCTTCTACTTGTTGATAGTATAGGTCCAGTCAACGTCTCACTATTTCAAGAGTACATCATTCCAAGACTCGGTGCCCTGTTGTCAAATGCACGTCCTTATGTGAGAACCATGTTTGCTACATGCCTTCCATATCTTGCTCAAACATCTATGAAGTTTTATGATATGGGATCTATTTTGAAGGACAATGTACTTGGGAACTTTATCGATCCAGAAGCTGAGAATGGGGGTCTGTCACCTTCAGGTATACTTGATGCTTCCAAGGACACATTGGCTATCGAATTTGAGAATTTCACGATATCAGTTCTCACTGATAGTGATCCAGTTGTAAAAATTGCCCTCTTGAGAAATATACTACCACTCTGTGCATTCTTTGGGAAGGAGAAAACAAATGATTTGATTTTGAGTCATCTCATAACTTACTTGAATGACAAGAGTCCCCATCTTCGTGCTGCCTTTGTTGAGTCTGTGGTTGGGTTGTCTATATATGCCGGAGTGACAAGTTTGGAGCATTACATCCTACCTCTCTTGGTCCAAACACTATCAGATCCAGAGGAAATTGTCGTCATTGATGTGCTCCACATTTTCGAAGACCTTGCTAAGTTAGGATTAATCAGAAAGGAATTCACATGGGACTTGCTCAGAACTGTCTCCAAACTTCTACTTCATCCAAACGAATGGATCAAACAAGCATCATTGTCAATGATTGTGGCATTTGCTGATAGCCTTCCATTGGCAGATCTTTATTGTATGCTATATCCCATCATCAGACCATACATTGAGTACGATGTTACAGACTTCACTTGGGAGACATTGAACTCAGTCTGCAAAAGACCATTGTCAAGGTCTGTTTTCAATTTGGCGCTCACCTGGTCTTTGAGAGCCGAAAGGACTTTATTCTGGAAGCAGGTCAAAAGCTCCTTGGTTGATGTCTTTGGAAATAGAGGCCTCGATTTTGTGAGTAACCCGGTATCCAGTTTGAATGGCTCTCGAGTAGGAAGAGCAGAGTCTATCATTTTCGGTCAGCAGGAGATACCTCTTTCGCCGGATGATAAATCGTGGGTTGATAGATTGAAATCTACAGGTTTGAGTGAACATGAATTATGGAAGATTGCTGATCTGAGGGAGTACATATTCCGAGTATCAAGACTGAGCAGCAGGGCCAGTGTTAAGGATTCAGATGACCTCGGTATGATTGAGCTTCAAAAGCTTGGAGTTTTACCGAACAATATCTTCTTTGACTCAAAGTTTCACTCTGAGTCTTTTTCACAGGCGAATATCGATGAGAACTTCCAACTTGCTGATGATCGTCTCGACACAGACAGTATCTCAACCAATGGTCATGATGGCAACTCCACGATTCGGTTCAACGGCGAGGAAGGAAGATCGCTTGTCACATCCCATGGCCCAATGTCTGATGATGCAAGATCCTTGATTATGGGTACATCAAAAGCCGCTCCTTCCATCCTGGCACAGGAAGAAAATGTATATGGTGAACTTGGATCTTCATCTGAGAGACACAGAAGAACATCAACCCAAGCCAATCGACTAAAGAATACCAATATCTTGTCCACGGAGATCACGAACAGCTATACAGGGAATGACAAGTACATTCAAAGATTTCTCAACAATGTCAAGCTTGAGCCTCGTCTCAGTGAATTTGCCGAGTTCAATTCGATGGTCAACACCTCCGTACTGGATGTTTCGAGCTCGTGGAGTCCAAGAGGCGATTTAGTGTCTCATCTGACAGAACATAAAGCTGCTATCACTTCAGTTGACGTTGCCCCTGATCATAGCTATTTTGTCACTGCAGATGAGCTGGGTCATTTGAAGGTTTGGGATACATCAAAATTGGAGAGAAACGTTTCACACTCTTCAGCTATATCGGTGGATCTAGACAAAGCCGTTTCATGTCTCAAGTTTCTTCCCAACTTCAACTGTTTTGGTGTTGCAACGAAAGATGGATACATCAGAATCATGGCTGTTACCTTTGACAAATCTAAAAAGGCAACAGTCGATGGAGTTACGATAATCAGAGAGATCAAACTGGATGATGAGTATATCGTTAAATTCTCTTTCGGCCACAACAAGGAAGGACATGTGTTGTTTGCTGTGACCTCTTCGTCAAAGATTATTGGAATTGATATCAGAGATATGTCTTTTGTCTTCAAGCTCGAAAGCAATCCAGGTTATGGAGTCATATCAACGGTGGCCGTATCACAGGATGATAGCTGGGCTCTCATTGGTACATCCCGAGGAGTTGTTGCATTATGGGATCTCAGATTTGGTGTTCAGTTGAAATCATGGATCTTCAATGGTGGGTTCCCAATCACACAGGCAACAGTATGCTCTAGCGACTATCACTTGAACAGAAAGAAGGGAAGATACGTCTCTATAATCGGTGGATCTGGTGAAACTGATGCTGGAATTTTGGACGTCAGTACAGGTGTTTTCCGTGAGATCTACACCAGATCATCTAGAGCTGGCACATTGGAGAAGTTGAATCTTTCCGAGGTGAATGATTCTGTTGTCATGGATATTTCGAAGTTGAACAACGATTTGAAGTTTTTGAACATTGAGGATCGAGAATTGAATAAAGCAATGACTGCTTTGAAGGTGGTTGATACACAATTTGAAACTAAGAGAAAGTTTTGGATCATCACAGCATCTCCATCATACGATCTGATTCTATGGAATGTTCACAACCCAGAAGCTTCGAAGATCATTCTGAGTGGTTCTTATAACGAGGGCGAACAAGAAAGTGCTTCATTCACCGTGTCCCAGATCAACCCCCATTCAAGAATCGTCACTGAAAGTTACAAGTCAGATCATAATGAAGATAATATTGAATCGAACAAAAGGGATCTTAGACAGAAGAAAGGTAAGAGTAAGAAACATAAAGGATTGGTCAATGAAGGTCAAGAAATGTTGATGAAGAGGCACCATGATATAATCACTGGGATCGCCGTTACCTTTAAACCATACGAAATGATCATCTCTGTTGATCGGTCTGGCACCATCAATATCTACAGATGAATACTTCGAATAATACATGTCTATCAGATCTTGAATTTTCGTAGAAGAAGTGCCAAACTTGGGGGAGCTATATAAATATGTGACCTTGCAAGTCATCAGCATCATAACTGCTGACATGAAGCTGACGTCATGCCGCGTGTTTTAAAAATAATTTTTGGCGGCCTTTCGCTGATTGGCGCAAGCAAAATTTTCTGGCTGCTTTGTCATGGTTTAGAAATGTCGCCACTTTTCCACTTTTCCCATAACCTGCTTACCCAACCTCTGACTGTTGTTTACATCCATTGGGCTCGTGATAATCAACAAAGAGTACGTATATTTCATGAAGTTTTCAAAACGGCGGTGCATTGAGCACTCTGGTGAATTTATATGCTCGTTAATGGAGCTCTACCCTATTTTCAATCGTTGGTTGAGTGGTGTTTTCGGGAGGTTATTATTGCAATCGCCAACCTATTATCTAATCTGAAGATGTTGATCAACACAGGGAGCTTAGGTAATTGCAACCTACATACTTTGGCTATGACAAGTGGGTTGAAGGGATGATCGAGTTGTCATACTAGGTGGATTGTTGATCTTTCAAATATCGATGTTTGAGGGAATTCACCAGAATGCACTCCGTTTCGAAATGATGAAGAAATTAGAACATAATACTAACAATGCTTTAAAAGATTGCAAAAATGACAAACAACTACAAGACATGGAACAAGAAGAACAAAAAAGGTATGCGACTTCTGTTATTGAACTTTCATTCTCTGGCCCATACTAACATTCTATAACCATCAGCCCTCGAGGAACAAATTGACCCAAGTTTCAGTCAACAACAAGCGGAAGCCATCCTTCAACAAGCTGCTGAATCCAACCCAGAATCCTTCGACGTCGCAGCAGCAGCCGTTGCCGTCTCTGACTCCAACCAAGATCAAGCTCAATTGAAACATGAGTCCCAACAACAACAGATCGCGCAACAACAAGCCCAGCAACAGGCTCAACAACAAGAGCAGGAACAAGTTGCCCTTCTCCAACAACAACACCAATTGGAACAACAAACCAGTCAAGTCACCGGTGAGCCATTGTTGACTCGTCATGGAAGACCATTGAGCGACACCAAGAGAGCGCACCAGAACAGAGTGGCTCAAAGGGCATTCAGACAACGTAAGGAGAAATACATCAAAGAATTGGAGGAGAAGGCCAAACAAGTTGAATCATTGGAGGCCACCATCGAGAGCTTGAAACAGGATAACATCGAGTTGAGAGATTACTTGTTAGCCGTCCAGGCCAAGTTGATTGAACAACCGGACATTCCAGCTCCAAACGCTCTTTACAACCCAAGAATTAAAAAAGATGCTTGAATCTTCTGCGGTTTGTTTGTGTATTAGTTTTTTTAGTAAGTTGGTTAGTTATTGCGTGTGATTTTTTTGTGTTATTATTATTAAACGTCTTTTTATGTCTGATTTTATGGTTGTAGTCTTTGCTATTTCATCGAGTATGATTGCTACCTTATCCCCGGGCTTGCATATATAAGTATTTCAGGGTCCCCCAGATGGGCAAATCTTTTAAGCGTAAGTAGTTCTTGCTAATAGATTAGGCAGATCATAGATACGAGCAAACATGCCAATCGTTTCTTGGATATTGAAGTACATCTCCCAGCGAGTGAGTAGATTTTAGTGTTCCCAAATGAGAAAGGGCGGTTGCTAACGATTTTGACAGGTTTTTAGAGAAAATAAATGGAACAAATTTGGAACTGAAGATCCATACTATGAGATTGTGAGTATCAATTGGCATTTGAGGCTTCTGGATTAAAGATACTAACAAACCGATAGCTCGAAGTTGAACAACGATCATATTTCACCGGCGGTACCAAAGTGAAGACAGTGAAGAAACCAAGAGAAGTTCCAGAAGGTATTTCACAAAACGATGTATCTGTGTTGAAAAAAGTTTTGAGAAGGGCATACCACTTAGATATGCTTTTCAATGTGTTTGGTTATCAGATTGGATGGAGTGGTATTGTGGGGATAGTCCCCGTTGTGGGTGATATAACGGGTGTTGTGTTTTCGTTACTCTTGTTCAAATCAGCATTGGATGTTGATGGTGGATTGCCATGGGATATACAAGCAAAATTCATATTCAACATAATTGTGGATTTCTTGCTTGGTTTGGTGCCAGTGGTCGGTGACTTCGTTGAGGTGCTTTATAAGGCCAATTCCAGAAATGCGTTGGTGTTGGAGAAGCATTTGGAGAAAAAAGGTCAGATGAACATCATCAAGCTATCCGGGCAAATCTCACCAACATCAGACTCCAAAAGAAGAAGTTCGATAGAATCAAGGGAATCTAAAAATCCAGTTGGGAAAGTGAGAGCATCAGGTAGTCAGGCCAGTGTGAGTGATCCATTGATACAGAGTTATTCGGTGGGGAAAGATCCCGAGAAAGTCAACACCGTGTTGCGTAAGCAGCTGGATCTGTAGTATCCCTAACCCAGATCCCATAGCAGAAAGATTACGAACAATCCTTAACCACTCTGTTTTGCAGTAGAGACATGAGAGTATCAGAGCTCTTTCCGAGCATTTTGCGAACTTTTCGGAATTTTCCGACGGCGAAACAAAAACATCAAAACAACGCTCTTCAGAGAACATTGCACTCCACACACTCCACACACACAGCCACCCACGCCATATAACACACAAGCAGTCATGGACACAGCTGCTATACTGGATCAATACACACAAGATCTCTCGAACTTGCCCGCGGAGCTCCAACATCTTCTCCAGGAGCTCGGCATAGCCGATGGCAACCTCTACGACCTTCGAAAGAAAATATCACAGAAGGACGGTACCATTCACAAGTTCATCAAACAGCATGGCTCATTGACGAAAAACCCAAAGGAAGGTCAACTCTATCCCAAAATCCTTGATGATTTCGATGCAGCTACTGCTCTACAGAAGGAGAAAGTTGTCACCGCCAACACTGCATTGTTCTTGGCTACGAAACATCTTGTTAAGCTCGAAGCTGATATGGAGAAACTAATGGCTGAAGGTCTCCTAACATCAGAGGATGGAACGATAAATTTACAAGAGCTACTAAGCTCTAGCGTGGCCCCAACACGTTCCGGTACTGCTGGTATTGCAGAGGTTGGTGAACCATCAAGCGCAGGCAATGCCTCCGTACTCAATGCCAACAAAAAAGCTACAAGAGACCGCAAAAATCCATCTGTCAAGGCCACTACGCCTGCTTCCGCCTCACCTGCTGTCAGAACAAATAAAAGGCAAAGATCAGAAGCGTCTCGGACCCCAGAACCTAAACTTGAAGAACAACAAATCGGAGCCGTACCCACATTGGCACAAAGATCACAGAGAGCATCACCAAAACCGTCATCCTCAGGACACGCCACAAACTCATCCTCAATGGCCGCGCATGCTAATGATGATATGAATAACGACGAGGAGAATGACCTGTATTGTTTCTGTCAACGTGTCTCATTCGGTGCAATGGTGGGGTGTGATAGTGATTATTGTAAATATGAGTGGTTCCATTATGAATGTGTTGGATTGAAGGAACCTCCAAAGGGCAAGTGGTATTGCTCAGATTGTACGGAGCGGATGAGTAAGAATAGAAAGAAGAGAAAACTGTGATTGGGTTCTTGTTCTAACGATATTTTTAATGACTACTTGATGATTATTACTTCTGCTTATACTGTAGTTATTATTAACAATTGGATCTTTTCCCTCCTTTGAAATTGTGTGTGGGACTTGCAATTGAGAGAGCACAACCAGTAAGCCACAGTGATCAAGGAGACATGTATGTGTGAGCACTCTTTCATCATAGTTTCAAAAAGAACATTATTCAGTTTTGATGTCCCCCTCATTGCAGATACAACTTGTGCAAGATATATACTGAATGTAATGTCACATAGGAGTAGCTGCTAGGCAACAATGACAGGAACTCACTACACTTCAAATATTTCATAGTTTGTATTAAAACCTCTAATAATGAGTCTAACCAGAGAGCTCAGTCAAGCGATTTGCCAAATCATCAGCAATACTAGTGCTAGTTTCAGAGAAAACATAATGCTTACCCCCCACAACAGACAACAACACAGGCAAGAACACCAATGCATGAAGTGATCCGATGAGCACCAGCGCCAACCACATTCTGAAATAATAAACTTCGAAGATCTTGGACTGGGTGAAAGCTAAAACCATGACACCAATAAGTTTGGTCATACAAATACCACCAAAAACGGCACCACCAACACCTGTGATTGCATTGAAAGCTCTGAAATCGACATTGTTTAACCTTGAGTCTCTATCGGATACAATAAATGCCCTTGTGATGTGAACACAGAATTCCACGGCAAGTCCGACACATATTACCAAGTTTACCAAACTCACAGCATTAAGCGAGATTGACCATACTGACATGACACCGGCAATGTTGATGAGAATCATGATAACCGTCACCACCAACACCAATGATGATCTCATGGAACCCAGAAGGAACATTGAGTTCAAAAGAATGATTGCAAGTGCAAATCCAATCAACGTAAATGCCATTTGCACAATTGTTGAATATTGGACAAAGAAAATGTAGAATGGCGAATAAGCAAATATCTTATCGTGACCAGTTGCCTTCTTCAGTTCCTCTGTGATTCTCACTGATTCTTCATATGCATTGATGAAATCATCTTGTGATCTTAGAGGGGTGTGACCAGTTCTGAAAGTTGATGCCAAAATATTTTCATCATCGTAGACAACGGAGCTCCCATATGGAGCCATACCACCCAATGGACATGGATCACTTGGTGCAGTGATCCAAATATCAAAGTATTTCATGAAATCTTCACCTTCTGGGAACCCTTCCATGCTGTATTCCCACGTCTTATCAGCGAAGCATGCCTGGCATTGACGGGCTGGTGCATGTGGTGGACAGATATCCTCTGTTCCTTTTCTATAACGACAGCATTCATCCAATTCAGGATTCAAGTATGTCAAATAATCATCGAGCCAGCTTGCCACTGGTTCACCGATTGTGGAGACATTGGAACGTTTGAGTTCTTGTTCAAGAATGTTTGTCAATGAGAATTCGTCACACGTTGTAAATTTACCACATAGCTTCTGTTGATTTTCTCTGTTGGTAACATTCAGCCCATCAACAACGAAATAAACTGGAGGTCCGACGTTGAAATAATCATAGAGATCGTTGAAATAATCAATCAAATATGAGTCTGAAGGGATTGCAATTCGCTGATCCAATCCGAATTGGATATTTGGTAAAAATGCTAATGAGATACCGGTCCAAAGCACAAAGATCGAAATAACAACATTCTTATACTTCAATATAATTGGAGCATAGAAATTCAAAATCCTATCCGTGAAATGACTCTCATTCTCATTCTCAAACAATTCAGAAACTTCATCCAATCTAACGGACCTCTGAACCTTGACACATGGAACCAAATCCAATCTCCCACTATCGATTCTTTGTTGATCCAACGCCAATAGTGAAATAAATGCAGTCAACTGAAGCGCAATATTGAACAACACCGCACCGGCTGAGTATAAAGCGAAATTTCTCACCGCAGGCATCGATACTGCAGAGGCCAATGAAAATGTCAAAAATTGAGATGAGGCCGATAATAGGATCGAAGGCCCCATTCTCCCCACGGCTTTGGAGATTCGGAATGGGATGGATTCATTAGGATAAGCATAATTGATCCCGTTCAACTCATGTGTGATCAAGAAAATGTTATCAACACCAACAGCCAAGATCAAGAATGGAATCACCTCAGCAATGATCAATGTTGATTTAACACCCAACAGAGAAAACAACCCAGCAGATGAAGAGACCGATAACAGGACAATAACAATCCCGGAAAGTCCCAAAGAGAATCTTGTTTTCAAAACGTTGAAACTTCCACCCAATGCGATCGAGGCATAGAGGAACATGACGAGGTATGAAAAAACCACAATCCTAGCATCAGTGTTTGTCGACTTGTTCAATTCCGATTCCAATGATGGATCAGTGTTGAAACTGATTCTCACACCCTCTGGTGGCGTCAAATTCAACAAATACGTCTCCAATGCCTTTTCCCACTTCATCGCATCTTTATTGTCAGTGGCATGGTTGAGCAACAGGAAGGTCACAGAGATCGATTTCGCAGTGAGGATATCATCCTCATGATACCCACCAAATAACAATTCCTTCTTCAATGGTTGCTGGAAAGTTGGGAGACAATTCACAGGAGAATCCGTGCACTCTACCAATTTCCTCTTCCAATCCTTTGGTATGACATCTTGGAAATATTGCGTGAATGACTCTACCACACAGGTTGATTCTTCAAATGGTTTAAAACAGAGATCTTCAAACGTGATATCATCCACAACCATCGCTTTGATCTCCATTTCAGTTTTGGTCCACCATTTCACAGTCGAGTCCGTCAACACACCAGTTTCATCAACGATAAAGATCTGTTCCGTCCTGTAGAAAGGACCGAACTTCTCATCAAAAAATTGTTTCTGTTTATATGCCTCCGCAGAGCTGCTCACCCATAGATTGATTGGATTTCTCTCCAATTCACCAAAGAAGAATATAAATGACGTCAAGGTACCAGTTATAATCACCGTTAGAAATAACACTGTGGCAGGGTACGTGGAACAGTACAATGCCAATCTGCTAAACCATTTCTCCAAAATGTTATTAAAAAAATAAACTTCATGACGGGTAGCAAAATCGGGTAAATCCAACGTTGTTGATCTTAAAAATGGTGATTCTTGCAATAATTGTTTCTTTTGAGTCCTAGCCTTCAAACCGATAACCCCGACAACTAATAATAACAACACGGAATAAATGATGATGATTGAGAATGAAAAACATGGCAACGCACCAACTTTACAACTTGAATGATCAATCTCTTTCAAAGTTGGACAACTGGATGGACAATCGGAACATGGACATCTATACTGCTCATCATCACACCCATACGTCACCTTGTTCAAAAACCCACCATTGTTGTTCTCATCAGCATATTGGAAGTTCATCTGGAATGGAGATCCACCAAGCAATGGTTTCTCATCACCAAGGAATTTCAAAAACTGTGAATAATTCTTCGCACCACCCCCAATGAGATCCATAGCGTATCCATTCGTTGCTGAGAATTTAATATTCTTACACGAATCGAAAATCTCCGACGCCATCTGTTTTGTGATGCCAAAGTCCAACTCCGTCACAACGGTCTTGCCCTCTATGCTCGTTGCCGTCTTGGTAACGTTGATGAAGTCAGCTTGGTCCGGTGAGCATGTGAAATGACAAAACAATGCCTTGAAGTTCTTATGGCACGCAGGACACGATGATATCAAACTGTCAACCTTTTTCAAATTGGACTTCAACTGCGAAATCTGATATGAATTACAACACACTTTCTCACTCTCGTCCCACTCAGCACCGCATATGTTGCTGATCTCCTTTAAATCCTCCTCGCTGGGCTCAATTGCTGGTATGTCAACCGCACAGGGGAGGTCCGACCCAAAGAGACTTTTCTTACCGCAGTGGTCAAACACGACACATCGGTTCGTATCGGGTGTAGCTTGTTCCAGTGTGGACGCCAGCGTCTGCACACCGAGGAGGAGGAGCATGTGGATCCGCATTGTGCTGTGTACGTCAGTGATTGAGCCTGCACCCGTAGATGTGTGTGTGCTGGTTTGAGAAGTGTTTTCGTTGCGGCGGATTTGCCCCGCAAAAACAGCCGATAAGAATTATCACTACAACAGTCTTTTTCCAATCAAAGAAAAGCAAATATAACGCAATATATAAGAACTAGATATCCACCAGCTCACAACTTCTGCTGAGCACCAGTCTCCTCCTTGCGAGGGGACAACTGCAAAACCTCCTTCTTAATCGCATCACTGAGCCCCTGGTCAACCTTGGCAAATACATCAAACACACGATCCTGAATCACCGGCACCGCAGCCTGGACGTGGACGGCAATGTTATGGGCCAAGTTTCTCTGCTGGCCGGGTTGTCTGCCCAACACCTTATACAACGCCTGAGCCTGGACAAAGTCGATGGAGTCGTCAGCCTTCCAGTGGTATGGCTGTGCTGGGCCGCTCCAAGTCTCTTGGTTGTGCTGATAGTTGAAATTGGACTGCGTCTTGTATTCAACAGGCTTCTCCAAAGTGGAGATGTAGTTTGGCGCAGCGCCAAAGTTTCCATTGACATTCATCGCACCATCCCTAATCACCGGGTTGAACGTTTTGGCATATGGACAATTCACTGGGATCTGGGCATAGTTCGTTCCAAGACGATGTCTGTGTGTATCAGGGTATGAAAAGAGACGGGATTGCAACACAGGGTCCGCAGAGGCCTCTTGGTATGGCACGGTGTGTGAAGGGGAGAAAGCAGCCTGTTCAACCTCGGCAAAGTAGTTCTGTGGGTTTTCATTCAATGTGAGCTTACCGAAACGACGGAGTGGGAAATCCTTGTGGGACCACACTTTGGTCAAGTCAAACACCGAGAATGGGAGCGCCTTGGCCTGTTCCTGGGTCATCACTTGGAGATAGGCGGTCCAGGATGGGAAGTCACCCTGTGCGATCGAGTTGAACAAATCCTCCTGCGCGTGGTCTGGGTTCTGACCACTGAGCTTACCAGCCTCCTCATTGTTCAAAGTCTTGATTCCTTGGTCAGCAATCAAGTGCACTTGCACGTAGAACCACTCACCGTTCTTATTGGACCATTTGTAAGTATGGCCAGAGTAACCATTCATATGTCTATAATCGGCCGGGGTACCACGATCGGAGAACAAAATCATGAATTGATGGATAGACTCCTGATTTTGAGTCATATAGTCCCAAAACATGTTTGCATCTTTCAAATGGGTCTGGGGGTTTCTCTTTTGTGTGTGGATGAAATGTGGGAATTTGATTGGATCTCTGATGAAGAATACTGGAGTGTTGTTATAGACCCAATCCAAATTACCCTCCTCGGTGTACAACTTGATGGCAAACCCTCTTGGGTCTCTAGCAGCGTCGGCAGAGCCCATCTCACCACCCACGGTGGAGAATCTCACTAGGGACTTGGTCTTCTTGCCGACAGAGTTGAGGAAGGCAGAGCCACAGACATCGGAAATGTCATCAGTCACTTCAAAAACACCAAATGCACCGGAACCTTTTGCATGGACAACTCTCTCTGGGATACGCTCCCTGTCGAAATGAGCAAGCGAATCAATCAAGTTGAAGTCCTGGAGCAACAGAGGACCATGGTCGCCGACTCTCTGGGTCTCGAAGGGGTATGGGATAGGGTAGCCTTGTGAGGTTGTGACTGTTGGTTTTTCGTCTTTGTTGGACATGACGGATAGTGCAATGGGTGAGTGAGTGTGTGTGTGTGGTAAGAGCGTGGAAGAGATGGGCATCGGCAGCTTATAAGCTTGCCAGTGTGGGGACAGCGATACGCAGCGGGCCTATCACAGGGCCGTGTTTGGTCATGGGCAGCGCCCGATAAGGAAGGTGGGACCGGCAAGTCCCCGCTCGGCAACACAGCCGAGGCACAAGAACGCTGCTTTCCAAACTTCTGGATCAACGGATCGATCCTGCTACAACTGCCTCGGTTAATTTCGGGCTTGCCCATCCTGTCAATACATTGTTTTTCAATTACCCGTACACCGTGGACATCTGGGTCACATCCCACAACGTCAAGATCCCATAGAACGCCCCATTCTCCACAAACAACACAAACCTGGGTTTCAACTTAAAAAAGATTTCAAACAACGTAGGTAATGGTAATTCGGGACTCAATGTCACATATTCAAATTCCATAATCTTTGACATTGAAATATGTCCTTCGTTCACATCATCGAACGTTATTCTCCTCGATTCATGATAATCACCCGTGGCTTTCAATGATGACAATTCATCCTCCAATTCAGAGAGGGATACCCATCCATATAGTAAATTTGTCTGACGATTATGCAAAATCGGCACACCTTCAATCTTCAAATCCAGCATTTCTTCCAAATCACCCATCGTGATCACATCCTCCAAATATAAAACCTTTGTCTCATCAATCTTTTTGATAAACTCACTGGATTTTTTCAAAGGTAATGAGCCACCGTTCTCATGCAGATACGGATATCCAAAGAATTTAATCCATTGATCGTAACAATTCAATTCATCAAACTGATCGTTCACCCAGCGGGCGATGATCACAGTGATCATGATGGGCAAGACATAGGTCAACGCACCCGTCATTTCAAAAACCGTAACCACAACCCAAACTGTCATCTTTGTAACACCGGCCAAGAACGCTGCAGACCCCACAACCGCGTAAGCCCCGGGTGAAATGCAAAGATTCTCCGAATCAGTGCACATTTGTGATAGAAATGGTGATGATGATTGAATATCCTCCATTATCAACCCTAGAACCCGACCAAATATCGCACCGATCGCAAGGGAGGGGGTCAACACACCCGCTGGGATGATCGTACCGAATGTATAAGCGGTCAATATCGTTGCCACGACACCAGTAGTGATCAGTAATGAAATCGTATACCCTGAATGCTCAGAACATAGTCCACCGATGATGCTTTCATCAAACCCGGATTCACAATCCTTATACATCCTTGACATTATCGACGTCAATGGTAATCTCGGGAAAATCAAAGGGTATGAACACATCGATGTCACAATGGACAAGATCACAATCTCAATCATTTCATACTTGTAGCCCCTTACGGTGATGTTCTTCTTTCTCCATTGTGCAAAACGGATATTCAACCGGTTAAAAAAAGCACCAAACACTCCACCAAACACTCCCAACATTACAAACCCAATCATTTCAACACTGAGCCATTGATTATTCATCTTGACATAGACATTGATCCCTTCTTTGAAGAAATTTAACATCACAACACCACACATGGCACAGATGAATGAGGTCCACATCCGATCACTCGGATGGAAATATGAAGTCAACTGCTCCAATGTGAAGATCACACCAGAGATTGGGGCGTTGAATGCAACGGAAACACCAGCGGCACTAGCCGCAACGAGTAATTCACGACTCTTGGATTGATTCTGTTTCAAGCTTGGGATGATGGACATGATCAATTCGGCACAACAACATGCGATATGAACCAAGGGACCTTCTTTCCCTGCCCATAGATTAGAACTAACAGCGAGGGTCAACCCAACCAATTTGATCGCCATCGTTTTAAAACTGAGAAAATCATCAATGATAACCCCGCTGATGATGGCCTTCACCTCGGGGATACCGCTCGTCTTGACGAATTGTGCATCCTTCACCAACACGGCCGTTGTGATGGCCAATATCAAACTCGTCAAGATGAAGAGGAAATACTTGTACAAGAACGAGCCTGCCGTTCCCTGTCCCAATCCCAAGATCACATCCCATTCATCCCACGATGGACACACATCACCCTCATTGATCCCCTTACAGCAATTCCCATATGTCATGTAGAACCCATTGGAACAAACACCGCCTTTGAGATCAGTGAGCCATTTGTACAAATAATCCACACATGACGTCAACCCACCAATCAGCACACCACACCCCACGAGGACGATCCACGTGGAACTTTGGCGGAGCTTGTCTCGAAAGCTCGAATATTCGTTGATGTATACTTTTGACTCGGACGCGATCCCATATTCGTGGACCCAATCAATGGTTGACCGGTCTTTATAATGACGTGTGCGCAATGGGGTCAAAGTTGGTGGCGGGGGTGGGATGGAGTGTGGGTCGTAGGTGACGATGGGTATGCCGTCCCAATCTCGGTCCGTTGTGTTCATTATAGAATTTGCCTGTCTTTGTAGTGCTATATGGCTCCGTTGAAAGGTTATGATGGGGTAGCCTGAAGAGGAAGGGTGGGATTAAATATTTGGTGTGCGGATGTTTTGTGGAAAGGTAAACAAAACTTTCGGCGGTGAGTGGCTCTTCTCGAAGCTTCCTATACAGGTACAGTGTGGGTTTCTAGAGTAAATACGACCAAAGACGGATCATTCAGTGTTCTCGTATCGATACTTTAGAAATACAAAGACACTTCAAGCATCATAATGTCGCTTTTCCAATCAAAACCAGCAGGAGCAACGGGGAGCAGCACATTGGCTACGGAGTCTGATCTTGCCAATGACATAATAGTGCAAAACCCACCAGAAGATTCCATCTCCGATATTGCCTTCTCCCCACAGGCCGATGTCTTCTCTGTGTCTTCTTGGGATAAGAAGGTTCGTATCTATGAAGTCGGAGCCAATGGGTCCACCGAGGGTAGAGCGATGTATGAGCATGATGCGCCTGTTCTCTCAACGAGATGGAGTTTTGACGGTACCAAGGTGATATCGGGTGGGTGTGATAAACAGGTAAAACTCTACGACGTCCAGAGTGGACAGGCAACACAGATCGGTGCACATGATGCCGCTGTGAAAGCTGTGAGATACGTGGAGTGTGGTCCTACTAATACACAATGTGTTGTTAGTGGATCGTGGGATAAGACGTTGAAATATTGGGATACGAGAAGTCCTAATCCAATCGCATCCGTCCAATTGCCTGAAAGAGTATATGCGATGGATTCATCCCAGAAGTTGCTAGTCGTTGGAACAGCAGAGAGACATGTCATCATCATTGATTTGACCAACCCACAACAGATTGCCAAGAGTTCATTATCACCATTGAAATGGCAAACCCGTTCCATCGCATGTTACCCACAAGGAAACGGATATGCCTTGGGATCCATTGAGGGCCGTTGTGCATTCCAATACGTTGATGACGCGGAACAATCCCAATCAGGATTCACATTCAAATGTCATCGTCGTGCAGAGAACAAGAATGGAAGAACAGAAAACCACATCTATTCACTGAACACAATAGCCGCACATCCTGTGTATGGAACGTTCGGTACCGCTGGCTCAGATGGATGCTTCAACTACTGGGATAAAGACGCCAAACATAGATTGAAAGGGTTCCCAACTTTGGGAGGAACAATTACAGCAAGTGCTTTCAACAGAAATGGTAATATATATGCCGTGGCGGTGTCTTATGATTGGAGTAAAGGTCATTCATTCAATAATCCACAACAACCTAATCTCATAAGACTTCATCCAACGAAGGATGATGAGGTTAAACAAAAGGCAAAGAGACTTGGACGTTGAAGAGATTTGCTTGGAAATATATAATTGCAAAATAGTTGATAGTTGGTTGGAATAAAAATATTTTTTTCTCGAAACAAATTCAGATAATAAACTGGGACTGGAGAAAAAAGAAGTCATAGCTATCATGTACGGATCGTACTTATGAGTCCGATGATGATAATAATAGATCGGCATCTATGAACTTTTCTTCAGTCATCAAAGGAATACCACCTAGGAAATTGAACGAGCTATGAATATTAGAGCAAAGATTAAGTTGCAAGACAGGTGCCACTCGATTTAATCAATGGTCAACAATAAAACCTCACGCATATGGTGTCGGAAGTGTAAATGAAAGTAATCAATCATCTCTCACTAATGTTGATAGTATAGTGTGAATAGTAATGAGGAAATGCCACAGTTGACAGTGTCTGCAATCAATTGGGAGGTGGCAATAGGTGCTGCATAGGATGTATCATTTCTTCTTGATGAAACTTGGAAATTGAAGATCAAATTTGGACTTAGATGATTTCGCCAATTTTGGCATCTTGAATGACAGGGATCTTGGTATCTTTGACGCGAAATTTGTAGGTGTTGTTTGATTGCTCTTGTTCAGTTCGAATGAGCTGATATCACGTAGCACAGGTCGTGTAATTGACTCACTCATCTGTGGTGCCGCCGTGGTGTGTGTTGGTGTTGGTGCGTCTGATTGACCATCTATCAAAAGCATCGACCTGTTATTTGGGTCAAATATGGTGGAGAGATGAAGACGATCTTCCATAATAGCGTTTGTAACAGTTGTCTCCGATATTTTGATATTTGGAATCTGAGATTTAATGTCTTCTTGAGTCATATCTTCATCAGATTTACCTATTTCTGTTTCACTCTCATCGTGATCATTAGTTGAATTAGCGCCGAAATCATCAACCTCATAACCTGTCAATCCAGCCTGCATTTCAGTGAATTCTTGTTCGTCTTTACCAACAGAATTTTGAAATTCTTCCAGATGCATCATGAGGGAGTTCACACGTAAATCACTGAGAGTTTCAATCTTGAAGGCAGAGACATCTTCTCGAACCCCACGACTATAAGATTTCTGTAGCCGCCGTAAATTTGACTTGGTGAGTGGTTCTCCCTCGGGCGGCTCGTCATCAGTGGGCATCGACATATTCCAAATTTTGATATCGTGATGAATAACTCATCAGAAATCCAAAAACTACTGTCAATTCCAAATTAGACATCTTTTCTTACATTATAGTAAGAGCCCATCTCCATCTCCATCTCCAGACACAGTCCCAGTCCCAGCGGACCGGAAATTATTAAGCACGTGATAACTATCCCGGAATCCCAAATTTTTGAAAATCTCGAGAAATGCGAAAAGTAAACAACAAGGGGACCCACGACTACACTCAAACAATATCTAACACAGCGCTATTACTCACTGCAAAACAAAACCTCAAACAGTATGTATAATTATGGTAACTAGATGTTTCTGGCTAATTGTGCTTGTCGGATTTTCACTCACATACAATTGTCCCATATTATCATCGTCAAATCCAGATCCCACTGATCTTGATACTAACAAGTCTCTCTATAGTGTCCATAGTGTCAACGCCCTATCGGACAAAGTTGTTCGATGTTGCAGCCACACCTAATGCCAGTAAACCAGTGGCAACCGTGAATCCTATTCTCGGGAATGAGAATGATACATTAAGAGTTGCTGACGTTGATACGGAGAACCCCTTACAACTGGCCTCTAAGTTTGTTGATGCTTCATTGTTACGTGATAAGATTACCCCAATCTTGGATGATTCTTCATTCCATGGACGAGCCGTTGATTACAACTTCAGTGCTGAATCAAATGGACTTGGTGCATACTCTCCATTCGAGAGAACCGAGACAATTAGCATCCCAGAAGAGATTGTCAAGCAGACAGAAAAGGCATCCACTTCATCAAAGATGGGTATCTTCCCTGAGATTGGGAGAGCATGGGTCACAGTGGACAACAAATTGATTCTTTGGAACCTGAACAAGCCTTTGGAATACCAAAGCTTCGAAGATATACAACACACCATTCTAAAGGTTTCCTTGATCAAACCAAAAGCCAACACTTTCACGGATTCTATTAATTTCCTCCTGTTGATTGCAACTCCATTTGATATTCACATCCTCGCAGTGGCGTCTTCTTTATCAGGATTAGAACTTTACAACACTGGCATGTCAGTCCCAACACATGGCTTAGCCGTTGATCAATTTGTGTCGTATGAGAAGACTGGTCAAGTTTTCTTCACAGGTGAAGCTGATGCTCTCCATATTTGGGAGTTACAATACTCAAACTCTGAGGATTGGTTCAACAAGAAATGTAACAAACGTTGTCTCACAAGATCCGCGGTTTCAAGTTTCATCCCAGGTTCTGGAATCATCAACTCTGTTGCTAACAGTTTGTTCTTCCAAGACAATTCTAATGAGACCATTACACAGTTGACCATTGATAACTCCAGAGGTATCCTTTACACGCTGTCCAACCAATCCATCATCAGAGCATACAAGATCACTGACTCCGGTTCAATCCAAGAAGGTGTTACGGTGAAACCATCTCATTACTCAAACTATGGAAAAAATTCGTTCATGTCTTCACCTTTACTCACTGGCAAATATTTGAATCTTGCAAGTATCAATGTTGTCACCAAAAATGAAAATGACTACCTTTTCCTTGTGGCCGTCACCGCTGGTGGATGTCGTCTGTACCTCAATGGTACATACACATCTCATTCAATTTCCCGTCTAAGACTTGAAAGTGTCAAGTTCCCACCTTCCAAAATCTCCGAAGAGAAGATTATCGAAGAGCAAAGACTTTTCAAAGAGACTGAGGCACTGAATGATAGATCCAAATTGGGATATTCTGCATCCAGAACAACCACCAAAGAATTGCCAACAACACTCACGTATCAAAAGAAATCTTCTTTACTTCATGTATCGAAACCTGTCAGTACGGTGATTTCCCCAGGTATCTTCTTTGACGTTGTTTACAAAGAAGGTGAAGCATCTGAAAAACTCTTTGTCACCGTTCCAGATTATGGTATTCTCAAATATCAAAACAAATACGTTGAAAATGCCACATTCTTGGAATCATCCGGAACCGTTCATCAAATTGTTCCATTGACACAAAGCTTTAACGCCACAGATCGTCCATTGGGTTACGCCAATGCTTTTGCTACACAATATACCAAGGGAATCTTTGAAGTTGCAGTGTTGACCAGCACCTCACTTCAGATTTACAAGTACAGAACCCCAGATCTCCTGTTTGAGAACTCCACTGAAAACTTGTCTTCATTTGTATCCAAGTATGGTTTACTCGAGGCTGCATCCACTGCTCTTTATGTCACTTGTAAGTTGAACTTACCAAAGACCATCAGATCTGATGCCTTCACATTTTTCACATTGGGAATACCGAACGTTGTTGAGTTTGCTCCTAAATACAGAACCACTGCATCAAACTCACTCGTCACATCTGTCTTAAAGACTCCCACGGATGTGTTCTCATTCAACAATGTCACGTTGAGTCCAAGATTCTATGGTATCGTCACATTGGTCGGTAGATTATTCCGTGATATTTGGGACAAGAAGGCCTTTAAGATTGGTGAAGAGATTAAATTCAACAAGGATGGAAGTGTTGTCAAATCGACATTGTTCGATAATGAGTTTTTACACTCTGTTAACATTGAATCCGAGAACTTGGAATTCTTCCTCAGTTCGATCTCTGTTCTAATTGAGTTTTTCCAAACTCATGGTAACACCATTGCATGTTTCGTTCCACCAAGTTTCCACAACAGAAACTTCAACAAATCTGAAGAGTTCGCCAACCAAGCTGAGAACATTGCCATCAACTCCATGATTCGTCTTGTCAACTCCATCAAGGAGGCGTTGTCCTTCTTAGTTGTCTTGTTGAAAGAAAGTTCAGATGATGATACCAGTGACAGATTGAGAGATATTTTTAAGAACTTGCCATTGGATGTTCAGATCTCCTTGTCCAAATTGACATTCAAAGACATCTTTGCGCCTACAGAAGAATCCAAAAATTTGATCAAGGACATCCTTTCATCGATCATCAACAGAAGTATGTCTCGTGGTGAATCAATCGAATACATCGCCAAGGGTCTTCAAGAACGCTGTGGAACCTTCTGTTCTGCCAATGATGTTGTTGGCTTCCGTGCCATCGAACATTTGCGTAAGGCTAAGGAGATTGGATTCAAAGACTACGAAGGTTTGAACTATCATCTCTCTCGTGCTATTGAGTTGTTTGAGGCGATCAACAATGAGATCAGTTTGGATAAGTTGAAAGAATCTATTGACATCATGGTTGGATTGAATGATTTCCCACGTGCTATCAAGTTTGCATTGAACATCTCATCTGGTCTCGATCAGGGTAATTTGTCATTACAATACATTGCTGATGGTAAATTGGCCAATGATGAGAGAAAGATCTACTACGAGAAACGTAAGGATATTTTTGAGATTGTATTCCAATTGTTGGTGCAAGTTGATAAGTTATCCCTTGAATTCAACCTTGAAAAAGATGAAGCTTCAAGATTTGAATCAAACTTGGGCCCAGTCACTGATTTCGCCAAGTTGAGAGATTTGAGTTATGAAATTGCATTCCAAGTCCAGGACAAGTTCTTCCATTATGAGTTGTATGATTGGTTCATCAAACATGAGGTGAGTGAAAGACTTCTCGAGATTGATACACCATATGTGTTGAGCTATTTGGAGGAAAAATCACACGTTTCATTGGAGATTTCTGATTTGTTATGGATCTATCAATCCAAGAAGGGTCAACATTACGAAGCTGCTGTAATCTCATACACTTTGGCCATCAGTGATTTCGAGATTGATCTTTCTCAAAGAAATGAGTATTTATCCAGAGCAATTGGATTCTGCAACTGTACTACACTGCCAAGTGAGAGACAAAAGACCATTGAGTTGTACAACAAGATTGAAGAAGTGTTTGAAGCATCCAACATTCAATATGATTTGTTGATCAAGATTTCACAGGATCCAGCATTGGAGTCATCGAAGAAGGAGGAATTGGTTCAACAGTTGAACGGTAACATTTTGACGATATCGGAATTGTTCAACGATTTCGCCAATGTCTTGTCTTACCATGATATTTGTTTGAATATTTACAAAGTGTCAGATTTCAGAAACTCAGAAGAAATCATCTCAAGATGGTACCTCTTGTTCGATGTCATCAAGTCACAAATCTTTGCAAATGAGGAGTACACTAAAGATGGTAACAAGGTTGAGAAGTTCATCATCCTTTTGGGTTCGACGTTAACAAAGATTGGTAAGAAGTTGAGTATTTCTGAATTTGTCTTCCCAGTCAATGAGTTGGTTCCTATCATTACTGGTTTGATCTACGAAGTTGATGACTCTGATATCAAGATTGAGAAGGGTGAAATTTCCAAGATCTTCTTGAACAGTGGTATCTCATATGAGAGCCTTTACTACATTTTCAAAGAGATTGTTGAGACAAACAACAACAGTGATGAATTCAACGAGGTTTACAAAGTTGAGTTGGTTTATTTGATCAAGAGATGGTACGATGAAGATATCAGATTGAGAGAGATCATTTCGAACGATCAAGTTAGAAAACTAGAGGTCTACTCTATTGCAAATGACCCAATCAATAACTACATGGTCAGAACTGGTAACTCTATATGATAGAGTTTTCAAAAGTTGTGAATTAAATGAATGGTTTAGATTATACTAGGCTTGATGTAGATCCAAAATGATTTCATTCGAAAGAATTGAACCCCCGTTTTTACATGCAAGTGCATCAATATCCACGCCTCAAGCACCGATTCTTTTGGGATTCAGCATCAGGGGTGTGGACCGTTGAGTATCTGATATTTGATAAGTGAGGAGGCAGGATGGCCCATGGGCCATGTAGATCTCGTCCATCGACCTACCGCGCCACAGAAGAAAACACCTTGTGCCTTATCGAAGATCATCCTGCACATGGGGTGCTTGTTTTTTTTTTTTTTTTTGTTGAATGGCCTAGGCAATTCTACATTTTATTGCGAGACAATAGAAAATGGAAACACCGGCCAAGCACGGGGGCTGTAAGCTAATAGATAAGGGTAACAATTTGGATGACAGAGGTAAAATCGTACGCGAACTGTGGGCAGTTCAGTTGAAATGGGTCCCCAGAATGAACAAGAGTAATAGCTCTACGGAAGAATCAAGGGCATTGAAACACCTTTGATGAGCATAGCGCATGCGCCCTTGTGGGAAGGTTGGTTTACAGACGGCGCTGGAGTGGCCGGAAGTTACCGTACGCGGGAACTCCACCCACCCCGAAAGTGAAAAAAAGAAAGAAATCACAGAAATGTCGAGCGCGGGTTCCCAAAAGTGCTGGGAAGTGCTCAGTTTTGGTGGGTGATTCTGACGGAGAGGGCAGGCTGACATCTACACAGATCAACAACGACCCACACCGCTCACTCTTCCAGCGCGCTACACTCCCCAGCACCACAGGCTCTTCCCTACCCTTGCACCAAGGCTACCGACTCCCCCACCCTGCACTGTGCGTAGCTCACCACCCATCTTTGCTTTGTCACTCATCCACGCGCGAGTCCACCAGGGAAGGCTTCGTTTTACAATACACATCGCAATACCCGTCACCACACTATTGTTGAGCGTTTCCATCTTCATACTGTCGTGTCTGTCGTAAATTACATTCGCTGTTGATCCAATCGACATTATTCGACGCACACATCCACAAGACCATCTTCCGCTATAGTTCTTCCTTTATCCACACTTTATCACATTCAACAACCGATCCATTCCACTCGCCAATGGCCAAACAGACACCGAATAGCGGTAAGAACCCATCGGGTCCATCGAATTCTGCAGGTCAGAAATCGCACTCCCCTGATGTACGGTTTGTCAATGATTTAAAATCTACCAATTCAAAAGAGTTATTGAATGCATACATCTATGATTTTCTACTAAAATCTTCGTTACCACAAACGGCACAGAGTTTTATGAATGAGGCAGATATCCCATTGGGGACACCAACGACGAACGTCATCAAGAAACCACCTCAGAAGGATCTTTTACCTTTGGCCATTTCATTGGATGCTCCACAGGGGTTTTTGTATGAATGGTGGCAGATTTTCTGGGACGTGTTCAATGCCAGAACTCATCGTGGTGGTTCTGAGAATGCACAAAACTATTATCAGATGCAATTGATGAAGCAACACAAAGAGCATGCCTTCCACAACTCTACGGCCCAAATGGCACAGGCGCAAGCTGTTGCTCAAGCTAGGGCTAATGGTGTACCAGGTGTGAATATGAACCCACAACAGCAACAACAGTATCAACAACAACAACTCATGTACCAACAACAGATGATGTATCAACAGGGTCTGGTATCAACACCTGGTATCAATGGAGTACGTCAAGTTCCAGGCTCTCAGGGTCCACCTTCGTCATCGATATCTCCTCAACTTCAACAACCAGTGCAACAACAGTTTAATCCAATGAATTATCCACTGGATTCTACAGGCGCATCGATGGCTAATATGGCGATGAGTCCATTTGATGGTTCACACATGTACCAACAACAATCATTACACCCATCACAGCAACAACAGGATGTCCAGCAACAATTCCAACAGCAACAGAACCAGCTATATTCAGTACAGAAGAGAGGAGTTGCACCAGGGGCTCAACAGGGTCAACAACAACCAATACCGCCTCAGTCACAATCATATGGAAGATCTCAACAGGCACAAGCACAATTCCAGATGAATCAACTAAGGCAACAACAACAGCAACAACAGCAAGGTAAAAGAGTTCCACCTGGTGCTACAGGATTCTCACAACCTCCAACACCTTTGAATAGTGCCACTACTCCTGTTGCTGCTCCACATTCATCAAAACCTGATGGAAGCCCAGCAAAGAAACAGAAAGTTGGTAAGAACTCAAGCGCTGTTGGGTCTCCTAGTGAATCAAGACATGGGTCAATTCATGAGATCGGTAATAAGGGTAATGGAGTATCATCAGGATTAACACCAATCAACGAGAAGGATGCTACGTCGTCATCAACTGGTGCATTACAAGATTATCAGATGCAACTATTGATGCTTGAGAAGGAGAATATGAAGATGCTGAATGGGACCAAGAAGGACGAGAAGAAGTCAAAGAAGATGCCACCACCAAAGACTAAGAAGGCTGCTACACCTATCGAATCAGCATCAGTGATACCGTCAAACACTACAATTACTTCAGGCACCACCACCACTACTTCCAATGGTCGTAAGAAATCAGTTACATCGAGAAAGAAGGGTAAGAAGGCATCCACTAGCAATGTAAAGTCCGAACCACCAACACCAACAACACCATTGACACCAAATCCACCAAATGGATCACAGAAACCATCCAATATCAAAGATGACACCAAGACTGTGTCACAACTTTCACAGATCGTTAAGAATGATGACAATGCCAATGATACCCCATTGAATGAAACTCAACTGACCCCACCAAACTCTGAGAATGCAATCAACTCCAACGGTAGCGTGATGTTACTGAACAACGATGATGATAAGGATGAATTTCGTGGGGAGGATCATCTCATTTCAGATGATTTGTTACAAGGGACGGCTAATGATCTCTATCCAGATTTCGGTATCTCGGATTTTTCAAACGATTTATCAAATGGCGACGGCAATTTCAATTTGGATACTTTTTTGAACACGGATGGAAGTTCGGATCTGACGAATAATTTCGATACTTATTGGCGTGATAGTGTTGAGGCTACGGAATAGTTTCTTCAATGATGTTATGCCTTTGTCTTTCTTTATGGTTGGGATTGTTTTCACTTTTGGTGTGATGTTTTAACCCTTTGTTTCTGTGATCAAGTCTGGTTACTTGATAGGTTTTAATTCTCTGAGCTGGAATTCTGATATCGTTGATATCGTTTATTCATGTTCTCATTTTCGTCCAATGTTGGTTTTAATGATGCTTTTATTCAATTGTGTTGCCAACTCTCTCCTTTTTCATCATTAATTGGTCACGATTTGTCGATTGTTTGGGCGAAACCTTTGTGTATTTTTTTACTGAAATATTACAATTTTATATCAAATTCACAAATTGTAGATTCTAATACAAATACGAGGGTATCTATTTATCCTTCTTATCGACATCCTCAACAGATTCTGACCCAACAACGACTCTCTCATCACTCCACCAATAAAGACCCAAAGTGATCACATTCGCACCCAATAACACCGATGAACTAATTTCAGTACTTGGATACACATTCCAACACCATTCATGTGCAGCCCACAATGGCAGGCCGATTAAAATGTTGATGTTCGAAGAACCAATCAGGAAAGGATATGTCCAAGCATACCATGAAAGGAATTGATAATGTAATGAGCGAGCACAGAGAATACCAATGAGATTCGAGCTAGCCATGACACCAAGAATGAAGCGTGATGCACCAACCTGGGTTGATAAAATGTTGTTTGGAGAACTGTTTGCAGTATTAATCTTGAAACCATCCTTGATGAGTTGTACGTATGACTTCCCAGTGACGGATGGTTTGACCCATTTCGTGAATAAGAACACGACAATCAATGTAATATGAGTTATAAGTAAAGCTTTGTGGAACTTTCCGTCGTTAAAGATCTCCTTTGGGACAAATCTCCAGTTAACAGTCCATTTGTAGAGGAACTTACGACTGAAATCGAACGCATTTCTGAGATAACTCTCTCTGATAACCTCACCGGAGAAGAAGAATGGCCATGCGATCAAAACTTGCCAGAATCCAATCAATGACACTGGAAGAACTAATGATGTGAGTTTTTCCTCACATATGAAATACGTCACAACTAAATAACCCGGGATGTATAACAAGGCATTCATCTTGATGGAGATGGCAACTGACAAGAATGTTGGAGCAAGTAGGTTGACCAACGAGGAGGAAAGAACTGGGAAAGATTTTTTGAAATAATTGGAGTATATGAGACATACCACAACCAAAACTGCATAATGAGTAGTGAAAACATCATTGAATAGTCTCAAGATGTAGATGGAATGAAGCCTTTTCGAAAGCACCAACAGCATCGCACACCAAGGTTGCAATTTCAAATTATGATAAATCAGCAAGACGAAGAACAATGTTGCCAGATATTGCCATGAGAATGCAATTTGACCAGTTGGGATATCACTAGTCCCCAAAGTCACCCAACTGAGAAATCTATAGATCCAAACATGACCAGCTGGGTACACCAAAGGGCCCGTGCCTCCGGAGATGTGGTCGTAGTTCAACTCACCAGCCTGGATCTGATAGATCTGTTCCATATATGCAGTGTAGTCGATCTCAGTATATGGTACCTTTGCTCTGATCACCTTCACTAGGAGTGCTTCGAGGAAGAAGAGACCTGGTAGGACGACACCGTTGAAAGCGGGATCAAAGAGGATATGTGTCACAGCATACTTGAGATCTCCGAAGAGGTTTGACAATGTGAGTTCTGGAAGTTCCCGTGGTGGATCTTCTGGAGCTGGAGTAGGCTCTGTTGGTTCACTCATTGGGTGGGTGGTGGGTTGTATCTAGTTGCTGGTTTGTGGTTGTGATTGTGTAGCAGCAGTCCGATAGTTTTCCTGGCGATCTACAGCGGGGCAGACAAAAGTCCGTGATGCCACAACTTTGATAATACCAACGCTGGAAGTTGGAAGGATAGCTCTCACTACTCAAAAGCACAATATGAATGCCATACTATTGGTCTTGCGTTTTGAGTCTTGATCCTTCAAAGTTGGAAGATCAGAGCTCAGTGATTCAATCTTTTCCATTTTTTTTTTCGTTTCTCGGCTGGGAGATTTCCTGAGTAGTGCTATCATCGGAATTCCACTTAAGTGTCATTCTCTTGGGGTTAAGCTTGATGGAAACCTCTCAATAGTTATCCTTGAAGAAAGTTTCAGCATGTCTCTTAATTTTCGTTCAATTCACTGATCCGATTTCATTAATACCAGGCCAACTATTGACTGTTCTTCCAGATCAAAAGATTCCAAATCAACATCTCTATTTGAATCCCTATCTTGCAGATTTAAAGTTGTTGGGAGCTCAGAGATATTTCTTTGATAATATTGAAAGTAGCCAATTCTGAGCTATGAGCTGGCTTCCTTCAATAAACTCACACTTTCAGTCTCAATTGAGGACTACTATGGACTTGAGTCGGGGATGACTTCAGAACCGATCTTGAAACATAAATCCTGGTCACTGAAGTTTGCCATTTTGGCCTGTATTTCTCACTTCAAAACTGATAGCCAAGGGGCTATTGTTTCCTTTCTATTATGAATCGTTAATTATATGTATCTCTTGAAAGTGGAATCACCCCTGTGGGTTCACCTGGTTCGGACTTCTCGGGGCCACCGGAGTTAGTGGCATTTTGGGCATCCAGAACTTCAACTTGGATCTTGGACGGTTATGTGAGACGATATTGTAAGGGAATTGACATGAAAATGGATACATCTTGGTAAGATATCACTTGTGAAGTGAGACTTTGGAGTTAGATGGAAAGGTGAAATTTTTGGAACTATTAAAAATCACAATGTACAGAACTGTGTGGGATATCTTGGTCAGGGTGGTATACTCTGCCAGAGCTATATATATGAATGTGATTTGTTCAATGAATTATCTGTAAAATCAATAAATTCACAAACACTGTGAAGACAAGCACATTTGCTTGCTTTGAAAAATAAACAAAAGTTAATTTTCCTCAAATTAATTATTGAAATTCCCAAAAGAATTAATATTTTTGTACTGAGATTTGAGAGTTCTAAACAAGTCTAAATGCAATCAAAACTTCTTGCAAAGCAAATACTCAAGACTTACTAGAAACAACTCTCCACAAAACATTGTATCTTCATCATTGTACTTGAAGTAGGACCGCTTTGTCACTACACCCGCACACCGCTCCGGGTAACTTCTCAAAATTCCCAGTTTTTTGTTTACGTTTTCCGAAATTTGGCAAGCTGAGATCAACAAGCACTAAACAACACATTACAACGCCGTAAGACATCACTTTCAACATATTCTAAGTACGATGACTGTTGAGAGTAAAGAAACTGTCACAACAGGTCTAGTTGTGCCTTTATCCACCGGAAAAAGACTCCTCAATGAGCTTTTGGAAGGGGCTTCCACTCTCCCATCAAGAGGATCTGAGTTGGGTGATATCCAATTGGGCATCAATGAGATCAGAAAAAGAGCCAGCAAGCTCAGGAAGACCAAAGATTCACAAGTTGCGAAACTCAATGGTGATAGTTTGACGAAGGGCCATTACTTATTGGCTGGAAAAGTTGCACTCGATGAAATTGAGTCAAACATTAGAGCATTGGAACGCTCAAAAGCATTGGAAGGTAGATATGGAAACAAGACCCAATCTACTTCAGGCGTTGATTTGGATGGATATTTGAGATCCAAGAAGGATGAAAACATCTTATCCGCAATTGAACAATCGTTGAGTTCAGCTGCCAGAGATTTTGACAATTTTGTCAACCAAAGCATCTCATTGGATTGGAAACAGAGAAGAGAGGAGGTTTTTGCTAGTGTGTTGAACAAACAATTAGCACACACTGATAACAAAGACAAGACCAAGAAGTACAATGCCATCACATGGGGTAAGTCATTCAAGTTGCTCGATGATACCACTTCCAAGTTGAACGTTAATGAAAGTTATGTCGTGAGAGGTAAATTCGAACGCTATGCCAAGATTGTGAACAGATTGAACAACCAAAGACAAGCCAAACAATCCAACACTTCATCTGCTGTCGATGATGAGTTTGATTTCGCCTCTGAGTTCGTGGAGATCTTTAAGGATGCCTCTGATATCAAATCTAAACAATTATACGAGAGTTGGCAAATCATTTCAAGTGTCAAGGTTGCCACTGAGAGACCAAGTGATCCACAGACTTTCAAGACACGTATCGTTTCAAGAGCCAAAATCTATTTACAAACACAATTTTTCCAGTTTGTTGATAACATTTACAAGACCAAGGTTGTTGAGAAAGGATTACCGACTATTGTGAACAAGGTTAAAAGCTTCATCGAATATCAAAAATTAAACTCAAACGGAAACCTACTTATCGTGAACGGCTCACCGATCTGGGCTTTGATTTTCTATTTATTAAGAGCCGGTTGTGAGAAAGAGGCATTGGAACTGGTCATTGAACATCAATCAGTCTTTAAGAAGGTTGAGCAATCCTTCGTTCCATACTTCAAAGCATACGTCCAGTCCGTTGACAAACGTCTCCCACAAGAACTCGTGTCCAAGATCCAGAACGAATTTGACAATCACATCAAGAAATCCGTCGATGGAGATCCATACAGATACGCAGTGTACAAGATACTCGGAAGATGTCAACTTTCCAGAAGAAACATATCGAATATCGCCCTCACGGTGGAAGATTGGTTATGGATGCATTTCATGCTCGTCCAGGACGGTTCACAAGCCGAGTTTGATGCCGCTCATGAGAAATACACATTGGGTGACCTTCAACAGATGATTTTGTCATATGGACAGACGAAGTTCACGAATAACTACTTGCAAGTTTTATTGCTCAGTGGGTTGTACGATGAGGCTACGAAGTATACGTTGGATATCAACGAGATCGATGCCGTGCATTTGAGTATTGGTATTGCTTACTATCAATTATCGCAGAGATCGGCCTTGACAGATGAGCAGTTGAAGTCGAGAGGTGAGAGTTTCAGCAAGTTCATCGGGTCATACATCAAGAGTTTCAAGCTCTCTGATCCAAGAATCGCTGTGGAATATTTGATTTTGATATGCTTATTCTCTACTGAGTCTGAGACTTGTCATGAGGCCTTGAGAGAGTTGATTTTGGAAACAAGAGAGTTTGCGATCCTTTTGGGTAAGGTTAATTCAGCTGGTGTTCGTGTTCCTGGTAAGATTGAACAACGTAAGTCTTTGATTGATTTGGATAGTAACTTCTTGAATAAGGTTACCGAACAAGCAGCTATCACCGCCGACAAGGAAGGTCGTATCTATGACGGACTGTTACTCTACCAGTTAGCTGAGGAGTACGATATTGTGTTATCTATCATCAACAAATTGTTAGGTGAATACTTGAGCAACACTGAATTGGACCAATCATTAATCGATGATGGAAATAGTGAGACTAACCCTGTTTTGATCGCTGATAACTTTTTGAAGGTTTTCTACAGCAATGTTTCTGCTGAAAGGGTGAGTATCTGTAAGAAATTGTTAAAGATTGCAGACATCAGAGGAACATTCTTCGAAAAGGATTGGGATTCAACATTGAAGAACATTGAAGAATTGGACATCCTCCCAGTGAACCCACATTCTACATTGACCACTACAAGAACCAAAGCTGAAGAATTGGCATACCTCGATGAGAACATCCTCAAAAACATTCCAAACTTGTTGATCATCGCCATGACTTGTGTCGCTGAACGTACAGAACAGATCAATAGCAGTGGATACAATGGATCCATCAAGGAGGAGAAGACAAAGGAGCTGAAACTCATTGCTAAGAACTGTGTTGTGTTTGCCGGTATGGTGCAATACAAGATGCCAAGGGAGACTTTCAGTCTTCTGATAGGCCTCGAGGCTTTACTGTAAGAGTATAATAGATTATGTTCTTTATTTAACTTACCTACATGGTTTGACCATGTAGTAATTTCGATAGCGTGTTCAATGAGAGTGGTCATGACTGTGACTATGGCTGTGGCTGTGGTATTCTCCATGCGAATGACTGTGTTCATGAGAGTGGTTATTAGGATGTTTCTTCTTCTTCTTATTTGTATAATCTGGTTGAACCTCGTATGAATTTGGAGTTGGGAGTTTCTTACTCAGTTTCTTCTTCACCCTTGGTTTCTTTGGACCTGAGTTATTGCTGTCATTCTCACCATCACTGGATGAACTGGAACTTGAACTTGACGAGCTGGATGAGTCAGAACTATACTCCACAACGTCACCTTCTTCGTCAAAGGACGTCTGTGGATGGAAGATACAGCAGATCTTGGATTTCTTCTTGTTCATGTGTTCGTTGTCCACCGTGCCCTCTTGCCACCGTACCCGTGGTTTGGTCTCTTCTTGCTGTGTGTTCTCAGCGCTCCTATTTGTCTCTTCTGGCTCGACTGAGCCACGCAGAACAAGCCTGGTAGGCACTGGTGTAGTCTCGGTATCTGTATGTGATCTAGTAGGCGGCATTAATGAGCGTGTGGCTGTGTGTGCTTGTTGTGTGTAGCGTGTTGAAGTGATTGTTCTTTTGCTTTTCCCGGGGAAGAAGTCATCGCCAAACAAGACACATCCACCACTCTCGTTAATCGGGGCAGGAGCACTAAACACGCAACACATGACGGTCAGAACCATGCTGCCACTGGTGGCGAAGAGAGGGATACATGTATACCATGCTCTCTATGCAAAAACACTCGTCTCGAGGGTCAGAACGCAAAAACAGTCGAGGAATGACATGACGCTTAAACAATCAACCAGGGTGTATTGGGAATGGCTCACCGGAAAGGACCTCTTACGCAAGTACGAAGACGAAATCATAGAAACCATCAAGGTACCTGAAGGTGTCGAGCTAACAAAATCCAATGTTGCTGGTTTGCATCAACTTCATCTTCACAACGACTCGGGAAATATCAAAACACCCACGTTGTTGGTCCATGGACACGGGTCGGCAGGTGTGTTCTTTCATAGAAACTTCCCCAAGTTGTCCACACAGATTTGTGATTTATACTCTATTGATCATCCTGATTCCGGACTTAGTGACTTAAGACCTTTCAAAGTGACAAAATCTTCATCAAAAGTGACATTGAAGAAGATTGGTGAGACCAAGAGGGAATTCACCATCAAGCAAGATCTACAAAAGAATAGAGAGAGAGTTGAGAAGGTGGACAATTTCTATTTAGATGCCTTTGAGAAATGGCGTGAAGAGAATGGACTACAAAAGATCAACATCATTGCACACTCGTTCGGAGCATACTTGTCATTCAAATATTGTCTAAGATACCCACACAGAGTTAACAAACTGATCCTTGCTTCACCTGCTGGTGTTGAAAGAAGTTTATTCTCGATCAACAATAAGGAGCAAAAGGGGATCATCACACAGGAGGATCCAGCATCACCATTCTTCTATCGTTATGCATATCTCCCATGGATGATCACCACTTTTGGATTCGATCTTTTGAAAATATTTGGCCCATTTGGAGTTCAATTACTATCAAAATACTTGGGTCTGAGATATTCGCGTGGCTCAAATGATGATAGTCAAATCCAGCTTCTGATCAAATACACCATCAACCTGTTCTATCAGAGAAATGACTCGTTCAGAAACTTTTTGTCAGCATTCAACAGTCAGATATTGGCACTAGACCCAATCTTGGATCATATCAAAGAGTTGAAAGTTCCAGTTCATATCATGTATGGTTCACATGACTGGATGAATATCCAAGCTGGGTATGCTGCTCATCAAGAGGTTCAATCTGAATCCAAGTTCATGGTCATTAAAGATGCAGGTCATAACTTATTCTTGGATAATGTTAAGGATTTCAACGAGGAAGTTTTGGATTTCTTACAGGAAACTGAATTAAAGGACACTATGGAAGAAAGTGCTACAAAATTGGATCAAGGTAAATAAAATAAAACTAAAATTTGATAAGTATTGAAAAGAAAGACAAGACAACATGATTAGTAATTATTAAACAATTTCAACCATGAGTACCGTACTAATTCGACCTCGGTTGATTCTTCTGTCTCTATAATATATCTCTGAAATAAGAAGTTGTGTGTGGGGGCCAAAAAAAAAATGAAAGGATGTTGCTCAGCAACAGAATGATTTGATCGATTTAAGAAAAATCAGGCTTAAACTGAAAGGGTTGGACCTTGAGCGGTGTTAGCTCTGGAGAATGAAGCATACTTCTCGAATGGATCACTTCTTTGCAAGTCATACTCTGGGTTATGGGCACGTTCCTTCTTGTAATACATTCTCTTGATCCACTTGTAAGCTTCACAACCGAGCCAGAATGCAACGGTGGTAGCAACAGCGATACCCCACTCTTTACCAATTGGACCATGTAAGAAAACCTTATCGTTGATGACAGGGATGTAGACAACTGGGAAACAGGAGATGAATCCACCAATGACGGACCAGAACAAGAATTGATTCGACCATAGATCCCTGAACACCTGTGTGTATGGAGTTTCAGTCTCTGGCTTCATAGCAAACAATGAACGTCTCATGTCGATAACTTCCCAAGCAAGAATCAAAGCACCCCAAGTCATGGTACCAAAAGCAGCAGAACGAGCACGGAACACCCATCTACATGACGAAGATGGGTCTTTGTTACAATCAATACCAAACTCAGCATCACCCCATGCGTACATGACAATGATGAACGAGACCAAACAACAAATAGCAAGCAAGACACCATAGATGACTAAATCGATAAGCATCTCATAGGAAAAGACAGATTCATTCGAAGGCTTTGGATCCTTCTCCATCACATCTGGTTGGGCAGCCTCAACACCAAGACCCATGGCTGGGAAACATGAGGTGATAACAATAATCCAAAGAACTTCAACAGGGGACAATGGGAACACAGACATACCATTCTTATCCTTAAAGACAAGACCAATCATCAAAAACAAAGCTTGACACAAGTTCTCAGCGAGCAATTGTAAAACAAATTTCTGAATGTTGTCATTCATACGTCTACCTTCTTCAATAGCATTGATAATAGAGGCGAAATTATCATCACTCAAAACAATATCAGAAGCATCCTTAGCAACGTCTGACCCGGCAATACCCATGGCGATACCGACATCTGCCTTCTTCAAAGATGGCGAGTCATTGACACCATCACCAGTCATAGCACAGAATTTCTTACGACGATGCAGGGCGTCAATCATCCTAACCTTTGTCTTTGGGGAACAACGAGCAATAACAAGCGGCAACAATGGAAGCGCGTCAATCTCATCCTCACTGAGTTCATCAAACTGCTTGGCGGTCATAACCATTGCGTCAACGACATCTTGGGCGTAATGGTACAAGTTGTGTGGCAAGATACCAACTTCTTGAGCAATCGCCTTGGCAGTACCAGGATGGTCACCAGTAAGCATGTGGACGTTGATCCCGGCACGGTGACACTTCTTGACAGCTCCACGGGATTGAATACGTGGTGGATCATAAATACCAACCAAACCGACAAAGGTCAGCTCGGACTCGACATTGTCACGTTGGGTGGTGTCAAAGTCTTCAGAGACAACTTTCTGTGCAAAGGCCAAAACACGTAACCCTTCTGAAGACATGGTGTTCATGTTATCCTCAATCGTGGAGGCATCCTCAGCGGTGAGTGGACGCAATTCACCATCGACATACCAGTTAACACAACTCTCCAAGACACGTTCGACGGCACCCTTGGTGTAGATGTATTTAGACTTGGCATCCTCTTTCTTGGCATAGATGGCAGACATCTTCTTAACACTGGAATCGAATGGGAACTCAGCAAGGTGTTTATATGGAGCATCCTCACCTTCTGTGAAACGTTCACGACCATGTTGGTTTCTATGGGCAAACACCTGGATGGCAATCTCCGTCGGATCACCGTGAGCCTTCCATTCATGGTTCTCATCCGTGAACACAGTAGCAATGTTGGCCAATGTGGCGGTCAAAAGCCACTTCTCAAACAATGGGGTTATCTCAGCATCCGAAAGAGCCTGTTCATCCTGAGAGTCAAACAGAGCCTTTGGTGATAGTTTCTGAAACTTCACCACACCAACGGTTGGGTTGAATGGTTCATTGGCCTCAAGAACCTGATAAGTACCAGTAGATGGGATCCAACAAGATTTCACAATCATCTTACCTTGGGTCAAAGTACCAGTTTTATCGGAACAGATATCATTAATGGAACCCAGCGCCTCCAAGGAGTCCAATTTTCTAACAATAACATTCTTATTGGACATAACTTTGGCACCAACGGACATTGTGATAGTCAAGACAACGACAAGGGAGGATGGAATCATGGAAACGGCAACACAAATGGCATAGATGGCAACTTCATTTGTAACTTTAAACTTCTGAGTAGCCATGACAATGATGGCAAAGACAACAGCGATGAAGAATAACAAAATGGCTAATTTGGAAAGTTTTCTGTGGAGTGGTGTTCCTACAGTTGTACCCAAGAAGGAACCAATAGCATCCTTGGTCAAAATCATAATGTTTTTGAAAGTGGAAGTACCCTCATCACCTCTCAATGTCTTTTTTGTAGCTTTTAAAGATTGGGCAATCTCACCAATCTCAGTGTGTAAACCGGTCTTGACAACGATACCAGTAGCACGACCCTTGGTGACGATAGAAGAGGAAAAGGCCATGTTTAAACGATCACCAACACCGATGATTTCATCATAGATGACATCTTGGTCCTTCACGACAGGCAATGATTCACCAGTGAGCAAAGCTTCATCGGTTTCGAAATTGAGACATTCAACGATTCTAAAATCAGCTGGAACGGTGTCACCAACTTTCACTTGGACAATATCACCTGGCACGACAAATTTCGTTGGGATTGTGACCAAGTCACCATTTCTGTAAGCTCTTGCGGTTGGGGATGATAATGATTTCAACGAGTTCATAGTCTTGGAAGCCTTGAATTCTTGGTATGAACCAATGGCGACGTTGATGAACACGACAAAGGCAATGACACCACCCGAGATCCAATCCTTGATGGCGAGACAGATAACCATCGAGATAATCAACACCAGGATCATGGCATTGAATGTCTGATGGATGACGATTGAAGCGAGTGAGATCTTTTGATCATCCCCAAGTGTGTTCTCACCATGTTCTTGCAGTAATGCATCTGCACGCTCGTTGGAGAGACCTTCGAGGATGTTGGTTTGGAACATCTGTTCAACTGTCTTCACAGAGAGCTTGTAGTGCTCACGCTCGTGGAGTTGGGAGCCTTCATCGGATGACATTGCAGTTCCCTTTGTGATGATGGTTCTGCTTTGATGCAGTTTGTCGTCATATGACATCTTATGGGAGGTACTTCGGACGTTGTGTGTGTATGTGTGTATCTCTTATGTGTATCTTTTATGTGTGGTAGATAGACAATGTAGATAGGAAAGTTATTCTTTCATGCGTGATAGACTTTCGAGACAAGTCCTTGGAGAATGAGTGGAGATTAGTTGATCCATTGACCCCGAGGTGGAAGATAAAGTGGGAAGGGGAGTTCTTAAATACCCTTGGTTGCATTTGTCTTGGTTTCCTGATAGCAAGTTCGTTCCACGTTGAGTCTTGGCCCAGTGCTCACCGGTCGTGCGTGGACCGTTTTGATTGTGCAGCGCAGCGGGGTTAAAAAAAGACAACTCTGCTCCGGGGAAACTTGACACAAACGATCCTGTCTGCGCCAGCGAGCCCCCAGTGGGGGAGGTCCTCTCAATACACGGGGCCACCCAGAGGACCAGTCAGACACACTGGTGCACCATTCCAGACATGTATTCCAGATCCGGGAGAAAGTTTCCCATTATACCAAGAGATATCTCCTATCCACCACCACTGCAACTGTCTTACCAAGTCACAAGACAAGATAGAATGTATGTGGTCGGGCCACAGCCGGTCAGGTGACCGTGGGCCCGCCAAGATAGAAAGCGGTGGGAGCCACACCGAGGGTTCGATGACTAAAATGCCGGGATCGTGCTTGGCAACTATTTTAAATTGTGCCGTTTGGCTTATGATTCGAACGTGAAACTTTCATGTAGCGGTGGAGATGAACCTTCTTTGATGGGGTTGCGAACGGTATCGATATTGTCTATGGAATTCAGACCGCGTAGCCCAGGGCTCAGGGTCCTTTGGTGTAGCAGTCGGGCCAGTGTGTGGTCCCTACCAGGACAAGACAGACGGCAGCGGAGACGGAAGTAGTGCCGAGCCCACGTTTTCGGTCGATAAGCGGCTCTATAACCGATGTTAATTGGACCGACCACTAGATCATGATCATCGTATCTGGGTTCCAGCTTTGGGTAAAATGTATTGTGTCATGACGCTTTGTCTAACTTTTCTATGCACATTGCATAACCTTCTGATCGATCATCCATGCATGTTTGTTGTTCTATATGGTTTATTTGTTCCACGGAATAAGAACAACTACCTTACGGTCATATGTGGGGGATTTATATGACATACATTTTTTTCTTATCCAAGAGATCTTTTGGCAAAGGGAAAAAAGGGGTGAGTTCATCTAATTCCAGATACTTTCAAAAACTAAGATGGTTACTATAATCGTATTGCTTGAAAGTATGAAACCTTGTTTCAACCGAGGGTTGGATATTATTTTGATGGTTAGTTGCCCCAAGGTACGGCAATATAGGATAAGTATGAGTTTTGAATCACCGTCATTAGTGAAATGATTATCCCATTCAGTTTTTCTTATCTTAATCTATCAACTATTATGATCTTTAGCAACATGTTGAAAAGAACAATTTTTGAAACCATAACGCCGCCGAGGAATTAAACTTTATAGACATTCCTTATCAATCCATCAGAATTTTTTTGAAACAAGACAAGGCAAATGAAATGTATGTTTCTAAAATTGTGAACCTACATGATAAGCATTTTCCTTTTATGTATTCCCCATTTTGTGCATACATATACACCACGATCACAATCACTTTCCCATAAGAACATCCTCCTTTGATTTATCACTTTCCATCATCTCTTCATCCAGCTCTAGATTCTCCTGGATGTTCCACAACTCAGCGTACAAACCTCCCTCCAACTTCAATAACGTTTGATGGTCACCTTCCTCCTTAACCTGTCCCTTTTGCAGCACAATAATCTTATCACTATCAGCAACGGTTCTCAACCGGTGTGCGATGCTCACGTTGGTGTTCCCATTATCCTTGAATATAGTCTTGATTGTTTTGAGCAATGATTGTTCGGTATGTGTATCCAATGCGCTCGTGGCTTCGTCGAAGAATGTGATTGGTGCCTTTTTCAGTAGTAGTCTCGCAATGGCCAGTCTCTGTTTCTCACCACCGGAAATCATCATACCACGCTCACCAACGATGGTTTGTAATCCATCTGGAAGGTCTGTTATCAGTTTGTCCAATTTGGCCTCCTGAACCACTCGTTTCACCTGTTCATCTGTGGAGTCCAAATCTCCATAGCGGATATTTTCAATGATTGTATCGTTGAACAATGGGGTATCCTGAGGGACAACACCGATGGCACGTCTCAGTGATTCCAAATCGACATCCCGAATATCCTGACCATCGATCAAGATCCGTCCAGATTGCACGTCATAGAATCTGAACACCAATCTTAGGATTGTTGATTTCCCTGAACCGGAAGGACCAACAATGGCAACCTTCTGACCACCTGGGATCGTGAAGGATGCGTTTTGTAAAATTGGCCGATCTCGATGGTATCCAAATGTAACATTCTCAAATTTGATCTCACCTTTGGTCAAGTTCATCAATGGTGCATTAGGTTTATTTTGGATCATGATTTCATTCTGTTGAAGTTTGAAAAGGGTCTCCATATCCAATAACGACTGTTTCAACTCCCTGTACACGGACCCTAAAAAGTTCAATGGGACGGAAAGTTGGAAAACCAATTGATTGATCAACACCAAATCACCAACAGTTAACGATCCATGTGCGACACCATTAGCAGCCATATACATCATTGCTGTCAATGCCGACGTGAAGATCAGATTCTGACCAGAGTTTAAGAACGCCAATGAAGTTGCAATCTTGATGGAGGAGTCCTGATATTTCTTCAACGCATTATCATACTTCATAGCCTGATAACTTTCATTATTGAAGTATTTCACACTTTCGAAATTGATCAATGAGTCCAACGCAACACTAGCAGCCTCGTTATCCGCCTTGTTAGCCAATCTTCTGAATCCCGTTCTCCACGCTGTGGTTCTGATAGTAAAGATACTGTAAGCCATCATTGTCAACAATGTCACCGCGGCAAAGCTCCAACCATAGTTGTACGTTAAAATACCCGACACAACGCTGATCTCGAAGGTGATTGGCAGGATGTGAAACACCATCGCAGTCAACACATAACTGATACCTTTCGTACCACGATCAATTGCCCTTGTCAACCCACCGGTTTGTTTCGAGAGGTGGAATCCAAGATCCAGGTTCAGAAGGTGTCTGAAGGTATTGTGTGCCACTTTTCTGATGGCACTCTGTGCAACGGTGGCAAAGATGGCATTTCTCAACTCTCCAAAGAGCACAGCACCGAAGCGGGCACCACCATACGCTAGGATCGTACCACCGATGATGGCGGTCACCGTGCCCACCTCTGTGGCCCAGTCAATGTTCATCCCGTCAATGATCGATTTGAAGAAGAATGGCACCTGCACGTTGAGCACCTTGGCAAGGATCAGGAACGACAGGGCAATCATCACACGGATCCGGAAGGCGACGTTGTTCTTGGGCCAGAGGTAGGTCATGAGATTCTTGATGATGCCCCATTGGGTATATCTTTCCTCTTTTTCCGACTGTTGGTCATTCTTTGCCAGGAGTTTTGATGTAGTGTGCAGTGAGGACCTTAATTGTCTTTGAAGATGGGTGATCTGTGATGATCTGAGTAGAGTGGTGGGTCTAAATTGGTTGTGAGTGGTCCGTTTGATGATGTTGAATGATTGTGTCTTGATGGATCTTGTGAATGGAACGGGGACACCTTTGGCCAATGCCGTTGGTGACTTCAGCAAGCGTGGTCCTAGTTGCAGCTGTGAGATTCCCAGTCCTAATCGCATCACTTATATCACCACTAACACCACTGCTTGCCCTCTAGAACGGTGTTGTGTAGAGAAGAGCACCAGAAGAAATATTTATCAGCGGGCCCAGTCGACACCCGAGAGTCCCCGATCACGGTCTACAAAAGCCACAGAGAGATTACATGTATATTGTGTCTCACCAGAACCGGAACCAACTCTTGCTCTGTGTAGTCTGACTCTGACTCTCCCTCTCCTGCTCCTTCTTCTGGATAGCCTCCAAGTGCTCCCCGACCCTGGTCAACTTCTGCCCATGTTCATAGTCCAGTGCATAGTTGTAAAGCCCGACTCCGAATGCAACAAAGATGATCCCACCACTGAGTCCACCAATCACCAACGCCGATGTACTCTTCTTCTGTGTGCCCCTTGGGCCCCAGTCACCGAAATATATGTAGTATAGTGCTTTCTTCTCCGCAAGGGTGAGCTCTTTCCAGTCCTTGGTTGATTGATGCTCGAGATGGTCCAATATGTCTAGTTGATCCAGGTCTTTCATGTTTGCCCAGCGGTGTTCCAGCCCTTTGAGGTCAGGTGTGACCTGTGTCGTGGTTGCCAGTGATCTTTTGAGTGATCTGAATGCTTGCGGTCTATATATTCTCAGCATCTTTGCCCTTATTTGGATATATCAAACCCAGATGCATTGGTGAAAGTTTCCATCTTTTTGCGGGATTCATCAAAAGAGACGCTGGATACATCAACAACCCAGGGGAACAGCAATACACAATGTCATTATCAGTGGGTATATTGCTACAGACTCAATTTGCAGGCTCAATGTACTAACTTAAACTTCAGCAACAATTCGACCAAGCCACAAGGTGGAGCGCCCCAATCAAAGCCGACAGTAATGGATTTCTTTCATTGAACTTCATCCTTCTCAGTCAGTATCCACTCCCCCAAACCATACTCCCATATTTACAAACACTAACAACCCAAATAGCAATCTTTCTCTTCTTCCTCGCTGCGGTGAATTCTGGAAAGCCAGGCAAAGCACAGATCAAATCCATTCTCTTCACCGTCCTAGGCTCAATAACCCTTGGGTAAGTATCCTCGCATCATCCGCCAATGTAAACTACATACTAACAAAGTTTCAAGATTCTCCAGTATCTTGGTGTCTGATTACGTCGGTGTCTATGTTTAATAAACGCAACAGTTTTGAATAGACCCGGGGGGGAAACGTTTCTGTAGGATGGTTATAAAAAGTGGGGATCTCCCAATGGGCTGGTATATAGCAATCTTCATTTCTACGAGTACAATTCACATATATCTCAATTGAACCAAGGATGATCAGAACGAGTTATAGAGCCATCAACAGACATACGCCAGTCTCATCGATCTTCAGATCACTAACGTATAAGGCCCAACCCCAGATTCATCTGCATGAGGTCCCCTCCAACACGTCGACATATGCCTTATCATTCTCCCCCAACCCGGATGCCAAACCAATCATAGGACAAGCAACAATCAACAACACCTCCATCAAAGATTTTACCCAGGATTCAGATTTCATACCATTCTTACAAGGGATATTGAAACAAAACATCCAGAATGACGACATGTTCCTCTCAACGACTACACAGTTCAAAGGTCAATATATGCCAATCTATGATATAAGAAAGACAACAACCACAGAGGATACGACAGTTCCAGAGACTGCAAATATCTTGGGCTATGTCTTTTGTGATAAAGACGGTACTATGGATGCGGATAGTTATGAGGAGAATCTCGCATATCAAGTCCTCAATGAGAATAGTGGCGGATTGATCAAATTAACCGATCATATCCTTGATGCTGTCAAGGCAAAACTTTCTTGAAATGAAATGGAATGAAATGAGCAAATGCGTGTATAAGATCAAATAAAACTAGTAAAATTCATAACCCAACATCCCCTTTCGTAATCAACAACGCATCCAAATTATCCGTAGCTGACAACTTATCCATCGATTCAATCGTGTGCAACAAAACCTTTTCCAATTGTGAATTCTTTTCCTTTCCCAAACTCTTTAAAATCTCATTGTTTAACAAATCACTCAATTGCAATAATTCATCCTCGATGAACAAATACCCAAACTCACTCTCCTTCTCGGGGTCTTCGTACGCTAATAGCGAAAACAAATCATTCAAATGGTTGGACTTGTCCTGGTTGGATTCAGAGGTGGATTGGAGCGATTTCCCAAACGTGATGGCCTCGTCGATGTTCTTGTTCTTAATGAGATGGATGAATTTGTTACAGTTCAATTGGAAAAGAATGTCGAATTCCGGTTCTTCCTCGATAGTTTTATCTGTGGAGGTGGTGGGTTTTGTAACTTCAAACACCTTGGGGAATCTTAATCTCGTAAGGTCAATGGCGGGATCGATCTCTCCTTTTAATATATGGTTTCTGATCCGTTGACGCACCCTTAGACTTTCCTGTGCTTGCGTCTCTTTGAAGTTAACACCACTTTGATTGGCATTTTCAGCATCAACATCTTCATCGTTCTCAATTGAACACTCTTCCTGAAAGCTTTTGGAAACATCAACATAACCCAAATGATCGAAATATGCCGAAACGTACTGTTGCATCATCTTTGGCAAATCCTTATCCGTCTTATTGTTAAACCGTTCATCAATGATATCCTGATTGACGTCCCCACCATTCAAGGACCCACCAGGGGCAGGGGAACTATGTTGCATGATCTTTTCCATCGTTGACAGCTTCTCATTCTGGACATACCCTTCAATGTTGAACATGAACTCGCTCTGTCCAAAGTTTGCGGTGATTCCATTCCCCTCCTTGAGACCAATACAACAATATAATGGTTGTGTTAAGTCCTTGAACGCAGTGCCGAGATGGACACCGTTCTTTGTGAAGAAAATGGTTTTTGTTGTGAAGTTTACACCGCATCCAATGATGTCACCCAGTCCAAATCGTTTGTTGTATTTCTCATTGATGGTCTGATTTGCATTGATATGACCATCGGATCCATTGAATGCATACGTGCCAGCTTCCAACCCAGGCGCTTTGGTGATGGTGTCTATGGATGCATTCATATACCCAACGGAAACATCAAAATTTCCCTCGTAGTTGCTGTTAGTGACGTGATTGATTGTGATTTCATAATAGAAAACACCAACAGATATTGGGATCTTGGCGTCACTTTTGGCACATTTGAAATCATACTTCTGAGATGCATGACCGACAACTTGAACCGAGGCACGATGATCAACTTTGAGTGTGAGTCCATTATCTGTGACAGAGACAGCGTTATTGTTGAATGCGTCCCATTTGACCGGTAATGGATATTTTACAACCCCAACGGCATTGGTGACGTGGATTGATGATTTTCTTCGTAGTCTGTTACTGTTAGCACTGGCCATGTCGTAATCTTCACCAGTTTGGGCCTGTTGAGCATAAGTGCCATCAGATTCATCACTACCACTCCCATCGTCACTGCCCGAGTTCTCATCACCTTCGTCGATCACATCATCATCAACCAATTGATCCTGGTACCGTATGCTTCCAAATCTATCATCGGGGCGACTCCCCTGGGCATCCTCACTGTCCTGCTGTAACAATCTATCATGCTGATGGCCCTGTTCGCGTAGTCGCCTCGACGCATTGGTCAGCACGGACGAGTTCCGTCTCAGGAGGGTGACCAGCTGTTCGTTGTGCTCCGTGTAGCGTGAGGGCATGGAGCCCATGATGCCGATTGTGGAGAGCTTTGACAGCTTTGTGATATCGCTGAACTTGGATCTATGTGCCTGCACGAGCTTCTGTTCGAGAGATTCACCATACGCGGTGTGGAGGAGGTAGTCGGGAACCTTCACAGTGGATCCAGCCATGTCTGATTGGGTTGATGTGTGGTGTTTAACCGCTGTAACCGCTGTGTCCTCCGTGGCGGTGTGGTGGTGAAGGGTGATTCTTTGGTTCAGATTGTCCGGGCGGGAAAGTGCTCTGTGGGAAAATTACTAGCTACTCCTACTTCCTACTCAGCTACAAGCACGATTATGTTCCAGAAATGTTATCTAAATACGTGCATTATGTGTTGGTCAAAGCCTCGCCGATCACCCCTCAACACCTAGAATATACATGATTTCACGAACCATCTCCAATATAGAATCATTATTGACACCTTCAATCACCGCTATCAACCCCTTCTTCAACTCAGCATTCCTTTTGAATTTGATAATCTGTTCAGTTTCACTAGCATAGAAACAAATATAATACAACACAAAGGCCACTCTCTCGATCAATTCCAACTTGTTAGTTTGTTCAATCAACACCATAACAAACTGTTCAATCAACTTTTCATCCTTCATCAGTTGTTGGCCGATGAATTCAAACGTGACACCAGTTGACAATGCACTCACGGCTGATTCCTGTGATTTCACATCAGGCAACCGTATGAATTGAACAATGAGATCATATCGCTTCTTTACGGGTTTCGAATCCCAATTGAACAACGCTGGTAAACAGGACTTGTGCAGCATCAAATTGGAAACTAATTCCAATGTGGCCCTCTTCACTAATACATGATCCTCCCTTGTTAATAAATCATCAATCACGTCCCATTGTTCCTTCGAAAGGTTTCCATTATCCAACACCGACAAGTTCGTCAACGATAACAATGCCTGAAATTGATCCTTCATGGAGATGGACTCACCAGCGAGGAATTCAAACAGGTAGTTCACCGCACTGTTTCTCGATATGGTTGGTCCGAATGCCGATTGTGGATCCACTGTTGTTAATAATGACGCGAGGGATTTATACGCCAGTGTTTTGAACTCTGTCTCATCCTTCTCACGTCCAAGGAAATCAATAAGTCGGATCAATGCACCCTGTTGGATCAGTTGGTTGTTCAACGTACGTCTCTTGACGAAATTGTAGATGATTCTCATCACTTGATCCATTCCTTGTTTGGACATTTTAGAATGTGTGTTGATCTTCTGAATGGCTTGTAATTCAACAAGATCATCGATATATTCATGGATCTCTTCAATGGACTCTTCAATGCCCTCTTCGATACCCTTTTGGGCATGTTTCTTCAATTTACTAACCTCGTTTTCCTCGTCCTCTATCGTCGTCAAGTTACCAATGATCACTAGTAATCCATACAGTTCATCATTGGATTTTTCAAGTTTACCAACCAACTCTATCAAGAATTCAGAATCTTGTCTTAAGGTTCTTAAGGTTCCCTTGATGGATTTCTTCATCGATAAGTAGGCTAACCCTTCAATAGAGTATTCATTCAGATCATTGAGTAATATACCCATAATATCATCCAGTTTGATATCTTTCTGATCCAAAGTTTGGAAATTCCACGTCTTGGTAATGACCAAAGCTGCTAACGATTTGATCTTGGAATCCTTATGTGTGGTACCAGTTACTAACAGGTCCAAATATCTCGAGGAAATCTCCTTACGTAGTGAATCCTCAACACATGCAGTGGACAATAACACCAAGCCACTCTCAATAACAGAATCGGAGAACGTTGTAGCTGATCCAACTTTTGCTAATAGTGATTGCACAGACTCTAGATGAAACATCTCCTTTGCCTCAGAACTATCGAGTTGAAACATCAGTGTCAAGAATTGGAAACTTTCCAAAGTCTTCTCCTCGATACTCAAAATCTCCAACTGTTCCTTATAAAAAGGGACAATTTTCTCCCTATTTATCGCGTACAACTTCACCAAGATCATTGTGACGGATTTGACGGTGGTGATCATTGGGATGGACGCACTCACTGGTGCTTCGACCATTTCAAGTGGATACTCGAAATTATTGATCAATTGATCCAACAGACCGATGGCGTATTCAAGATCAACATGTTTGGAGAATGTCCTTATGATGGATGTCAATAGTTTAAGTGCTTTGGATGAGTCGGGCTTGGTTAGGGATGTGATGAGTGGTTTGGGGTTGACTCTGTGTTGGATGAAGATGTGGAGTGTCTTGAGTGATTGTGATTCGAATGCCTTTTGGATCTCGTCTTTGGTTGATGCTTGTATTATGCTCTCCATCTGTGATGTGGATATTCCCTCGGTGTCTTGGCCTATGAGGTCGATGAGTGAAGTGATGTCTTTGATGTTTACATCCTTGAACTTGTCAGCTAGCTGATCCACCGACATTGAGTCTGTAAGAGTTCACTTCAACAAAAAGAATGATGAGTAGAAGTAACCAAACAGTCCTCTTCTGTATACTTAATCCTCATCGCGCAAAAAAACAAAAAAAGAAATCTTCCCCGCCAGGAGTCGAACCTGGAATCTTCTGGTTGCAGAAGTAACTACTTAAATCGTAGCCAGACGCCGTGACCATTGGGCCACGAGGAACAGATTTCGAGGTTTTCAAAGATTGAATTCCGTCCGGTTTCGCTTCATGCTCAGTCACGTGCCTATGCTGACCTAATACGCCACTTCCAAAATGGGTGGGCCATCACAGATTTATTCCCATCATACCTGGGGCTTAAGCTTATTGTTTATTCGTAATACATTCCTGAGTATACCATTGCTATTGGTCGCCACTAAATACATCTTAGCATATCACCAGCAGAACTGCCACATCACCCACACATACCATGGCTGACGCAGAAGAGAGACAACAGGACATGTGTCCCATCTGTAAAACAGACAGATATCTCTCCCCCGACATGAAGTTCCTAGTGAACCCGGAATGCTATCACAAGATGTGTGAATCCTGTGTGGACCGTATCTTCGCCATGGGTCCCGCGCCGTGTCCATACCCTGGGTGTGGCAAGACGCTGAGAAAGAACAAGTTCAAGACACAGATCTTTGATGATATTGGTGTGGAGAGGGAAATTGATGTACGAAAGAGGGTTTCTAGTGTTTTCAACAAAATTTTCGAAGATTTTGCGTCATTGGAGGCATATAATAAATATCTAGAGGATGTGGAGGAGATGGTGTTCAACTTGGTGAATTCTGTCGATGTGGAAGATACAGAGAGGAAATTGAAGGTGTATGAAGACGCAAACAAGATAAATATCGAAGAGAACAATGCACAGAGATTGAAAGAATTCGAAGAGTTCAAACAACGAGAAGAGCTTGATAACTCATTACGTGTGAAGAAGATCATGTTGGAGAAACAGATGGAACAAGAAGAACGTGAGCTGAACGAACTAGCCAAGAAGGAGATCGTCAATCAACTATCCACATCACAAGACGCTAGTCAAACCATAACCAGTGTGAAAAAATCCATCCTCAAACGGTCATCTGCCCGTCGTAAAGAGTACGAATCGATCATGAAGGAACTCAACGCACAGAAACACGCGGAGAAGGATATGAAGCACAACATCCCATTCACGCCGTTCCAAGGTGATCGTATGGTGGAGAGACAATTCACCGTTGCCGATCAGTATTACGATCCATTCATCGACGAGTTGAAGGAGTTGAAGGAGTATAAAGCGAGTGGGTTCAATGCTAAGCAGGTTTATGATCGGGTCATCACGGAGGCATTCACGGGACTGGGTTGTTTTATTGAGACTGAGAAATCCGTACAGGTTACTAGTATAGAGACATAATCGGCATAATCTCCAACAGTTCAGTCAACACATCTTTATATCATTATTGTAGAATTATTTATTAATGACCACGTAGTTGTATAGCAGCGACGGTTTGTTTAGTCAACAATGAGGAATCATCACCCTTTATCTTGTAATTCTTCTTAATAACCTTCAAATCCGCCGTCTCCTTCAAGCTCTCATTTGACGGCACAACCTCTTCACCTTCAACGATACCCAAGTCATAGTCCTCCACCTCACCGGCCTTGATCAACTTCACAACGATCAAATCACCGGATTTATCCTGGATACCAAACCGTCTTAATGCATCGACAATGTTCTGTGTTGGAGAGAGACTGAATATCACCTCTGAATGGAGTGTTCTCGTTCTGATTTTATCATGTGTGAAGTCCAGCAGTGCACGATACACCGAGCTGAGCAGTTGGTCGAGGGAGATTACACAGCTGGCGTTGATGAATGCGAAATCGTATAATGGGTCACCTTTCAACAGTTGCGCTCTGATGGTGGTGGCATTGGTCACCTTGGTGAATTTATGAACATGGATTGTAAAGTCGGGGAATTGTGGGATCTTCGTGGTGATGTGTGACATGGTTTTGTATTGTAGGGCTGCGTGGTTGTCTATCTATCATGACCCTGGTCAAATCCATGCTGAATATCCTGGTTTTTTCGATCAACTTTCCTGGCACGGGGCAACACTCAAACAGGACTACAGCACAAAGTATCACTGAGTTTCATTTATTCATTACTCATCACCGAGGCCCATAACTAGCATTGGATTTTCCTGGGTATATCGAACTTCTCCCCTTCCCTGGCGGCCTGTATGGTCTTGGTGGCGGAGCCCAGGGATCTAATGGTTGTGGAGCCGGACCAGATGTTGCCTGTGGGGAGTATTGGTTATCGTACTGGTTTGGGTATTGATTGTTCACCTGTGGCCGTGGTGGATATTGTGGAGCCTGTTGAGGAGAGGCGTTGTTCTGATTGTAGTATGAGTTCTGCGACGACGGTGATGTTGGTTGTGCGTATGGTGAGTTGTAACCCCCTTGTGCCTGGAGTGGACTGAGATATGGAGAAGACCCATACGCCTGAGCTGTTGGGAGCGCCATCTGTGGTCTGGATTGTGATGGCGATGGCATTGGTGATATTCTTCCACCTGACCCTGGTCTTGGACTCAGTCTCGGGCTTGGGGTGGCCGATGGTCGAGGTGGCATCGCTGGTCTGTTGTGTGGTGCGTCTGTCGTATCCACTCTCAGTTGAGGAAGCGGGTCAATCTCGGTGTAGGCAGGTGGTGGTTCATCGTTGTATGTCTCCTCTGGGAGTATGTGTCCGTTGAATGAACTCATATCTGCACTTTGATCTCAATTGTCACCAAGATCCTCGATGGGGCTGAATGGACAATACCGAATATATATGCTTCCCCTGGTTGTGGTTGAAGGTCAGGGTTCTTCCATCACAGCCACCTTCACGCCGTGCGGGCCATACCGATTTTTTAAGGACCCTGCCAAAACCTACATGTTCAAACAAGTTCACAAATCACATCAACGGAATGTATTTGTATGTACAACTATATATATACTTCGTTTCTATCGTTATATGAGTTCCCTCTCGGTCATTTCATCTTTCAATGCCTTATATGGATCTTTTGCATATGGGACCCTTTTCTTCATCGCTCTGGTGATTGAGATTTTATCAATGTTTTCAATGTATTTCTTACTCGAGTTCTTCTTTCTTTGGAGTTCTGGCGTTGGGCTTGTGGAGGTGGAGTTTCTTCCCGCGTGATAACCCATTTTGATCGATGCCTCTTTCATCATTGGCGGTGTTTGTTTTTTGATCCAACGGGGGACCTTCTTATCGAATTTGTATGATTTCATGATTGTTTTCAGTTTGATCTCACTCGGGGTCAGTGGTTCACTCAGCTTGACATCTATACCATGGATGAAGTGTAATCTTGCTCGAAGTCTCCTTATCCAATACTCACCAGCAATCGTTCCAATATCATCGAGCATCATATGATAAATGACTCTCATCACTTGATATTTCTCACCCCAAAATCCCATCCTACCCATCGCCTCAAATAATAGTGAATAAGTATCGTAGTTTGGCGTAACACCAAACTTTTCATGAAAGGTGTTGATCATACCGATACTGAGATCGACTCTTTTCAACGTTGCGAATGAATTCAAAAACTTGTTCAAAACCTGCGTACCAGCTTTGAACTCGGTGGATTTTTTGGAATGTGAATGTTCAGTGACTTGTAAAGCACTGTCGTATTGTCTCTCATCTATGAGTTTCTTCACAATGACACTAGTAACGTGGCCCTTGAATGGGATGTTTGTCTCCTTCATGAATGACATGAGTGTCTTGGTCGAGGCTCCTGGTCTTGCACTTTCCAATTTCATGATGGAATGGAGGATGTACTTATCCATTGGTATTCCGAGCTCCTGTCTCTTCTTCAACAATGCCTCCTTTGACGTTTCATCCTTGAGTAAATTGAAAATGATATTCCATGTGACGAGGTCCGCTTGGAGGTTGTATCTCTTCATCTGCGTGAGATGTTTCAAAGCAATAGCGTAAGGATCACTCACGTGTCTGATTGTATGGAGTGTCACCAAACTATTCAACAAGATGTTGTACGTCGTGGTGTTTGGCTTCTGACCTTCTGATTTCAACTGAACCAATAATTCACGACTCGTTGCAATATCCCATTTGGCAGCACTGAAGAAATGTATTAGATAGTTATAATTCTTCGTTGTCCGTAGCTGAGCTGTATTTGCATTCAAAGGATGGAATAAGTTTCGGAGAATTTTGGGTATTATACCGTTGAATTTTGATGATTGTTTGAAATGGAAAGTTGAATGCGTTAAATGATAGACAAACTCATCGAATTGTTCGGGAAATTGCTTCAAGTCTGGTAAAGGAGGGATCTCAGTGTATGTATGTTTCGGGATTTTGTAATGGTATTCTTCGTCACGGATGCGTATTGGATGGACCTCTCCATCGGAGTGCGGTTTTGGTGTCAAGACCTCCAATAATTCAATGATACGAGTAATGGTCTGTCTGTTCAACTCATGTAATATCGTTGACACAAACCGAGTGCTCTCCAGAGACTTAGCAAGCATGTATCGTTTTGTTGCATCCTCATCAGGGTATGCTTCTCTCTTTCTTGGATCTTGTGCACGGCGTAATGGTGGGTATGCCAATGGTTTCAACGTCTCTCGTACAGATCTCTTCTGTAACAATGATCCTTTTCCAACAAGTTCCGATTCCTCCTTCGTGAGCTCGAACGTTGAAGGAGTCTCGGTCGGTACGAGGAATGTTGATGAGTGCAACTTTGATGTCAGTTTGGGTGGTTCCGTTACTGTCGGTGATGGTGATGGCGGTGTGTATTTGGATATCTGTGTCCTTATGACAGGTCGCACCATGAGACCTTTGTCTTTACAGTGGAGGACATAGTCCCGTACTGCATTTCTAAATGCCATGGATGTATCAGATATGGTGGAGCTTTCTAAAGCTCTGAATGAGTGACTGAGTGGGCTATTGTATGGATGTAGCGCAAGAGTAGTAGTGTTCCTTATGTGGTGATGATCTCGTTACTTTTCACTTTTCACCTCCGAACCCCGATGCCCGTTTTTTATTTTTCAAAGCGAAGTATTATACGGAGCCTCCGCGTTCGATCCTCACAGGTGGAGTGCGGAAATTCACCGGCCCTCCAGATCCATGAGTGGGGCTCTAATACCACTAAATCAACTAGTCAGTGGGCCAATGAACTAATTCAATGGACGGTTTCGGCCAAATCATCAAACAATTCGTTTTGTGATGTGTCCCTGCAGTTTCAAAGAAGAACATCAAATTTGAACAATTTTGGCGTTTTCAAAAAATCAATCCAAAAATCCAGTTGAAATATTTCTGAGATTGGTATAAATACCTTGATATACTTCTAATTATTATTAAACAATCAACAGTACAGAAACTCCATCCTGAAATTGTGGGTTAACTTGTATCAGGAACCTCCAGAGCACCTAAAAGCGTATTTGATGTTTCAAATGGTGTTAGGATGTTTCTAGCCCCAAAGGCTCTTCTGTAGCTGTGGAAGAAATTTCTGGGACAGTTAGGTGTTGATTATACGATTTTTCTCTCTGTTCGAATTCAGATAAAACAATTTAATAGTGTGATATATATAGTTTAAGTGCTTTGGCGTTTTGACGAAAAGAAACCACTTGTCCTCCGAATAGTGGCATTGAAATCATTTCCTTTAATCAAGCGGTTTCTTATCCAGTCACTCAATTTGTTCTGGATCCTTTCTGTTGCAAATCTCTTATCGAAAAGGTATATCGAGGCATAGTCATTTCTATGTCTGATAGCTCTTCCAACACTTTGATTCACAGCCCTCATACAGATATTCTCGTAAAAGTTTCTTGTAGCTTCGTTTGCCTTCTGTCTGTTATTGGTCTTATCCATAACTTGATCCTCAATGAATTTTCTCTTCGAAATAATTTCACCTGAAAAGGCATTCGGAAATGGTAGTCCAATAAGCATAACTGCTCTAGCAAGATCATCTGAGAAATTGATACCTTCTGATAAACGACCACCAACGACAGCCATTAATAGAGCACCCTTCTCATCCTTTGCAATTTCATCCGAGTAGTCACCCAACACATCCTTTGTCGAAGACTCACTGAATACTTTCTTCTGGTTGTTGATCTTCTCGTATAGTCCATTGGCTTTCCATATTTCAAGAACCTGCGATAGATATTTGTAACTCGGTAAGAATATAACCACACCACCAGGAATGGCGTTGATAAGACTCAAAATAGAAGAGCCTAATTGTTGAATCATTCTCGAGTCATTTCTCTTCTCAAATGAGAACTCAAACTGGGAAGACCCATTACCATGGATGATATGAACATCTAAATTCTCCTCTGGTATGACGTGGCCACATGTAAACTTCTTGATTTGATCATGTTCAACATATGGGAATAAATAATTGTAATAATCTTCTGTAGGTTCCATTGTACCACCAGCAAGAATGACACACTTCGCTTCTTCAACGATATCTTTGAATACCTCTGATGGATCCAATAACATGTAGTTCACTGTTGTGGAACCGAACTTGACATCAAAGAAGAACTTACCCTCTTTTGACGGATTGGTGATCGATTTTAAGAATTCGACAATGTTGAACAAGATTGGTGTTTTATGACGATCCTCTTTATCCATGTATGACTCAATCTTGTATGCAATCTTGGACTTTGTGAGATACTTGTCGAGTCTGTGAACATTCAAGAGATCTCCAGTGGTACCTTGAAACACATCCATAAGATCAATTGGTTGACCTGGTTTGATATTATCTTGTTTGGAAACAAACACCAGTATGATATCAATGATTTTCACAAGTTTCATCAGATTGATTCGATTTCCACTGTTCATCCGTCTTTTGAACTTGGTGAGATAATTCTTCAAAGAGTCTTTACAAAGCTCTAAATCCTTAACGGGAACTGAAATTGAATGGATGGACGTTATAGTATCAAGTAAGTTATGAGCTTCATCAATCACAACGATGCAGTCCTTGACCGATATACCCAATAAATCTCTCGACTTCTTAGACAATAACAATTGGTATGGTAAGGTCATCACTTCTGAGTAGTTGATACCTTTTCTCACAGAGTAATATGGACAAACACCCAGTTCATGACCCAAGTGCGGAAGTTCTTCAATGTCTCGAACTTGTGAGAACACATTATCCCTGAATTCAGTAGAGCGGTCTTGCATCTCATCGTTCTTCAATGAAGGATAGAACTCACACTTGGCCTTTGAATCTGGCTTCTGAAGATCTATACAAGCCTCGTTTAACAGTGCAGTATCATGGATCTTGGATACTTTCTCATGTATACAAAGTTGCTTTCTGGAACCTAATGGAAGATATTTCAGGTGTTCTTGTATACCCTTATACGATGATGGAAGTGTTGGAAGTCTCAATTGTGATGAGAACTGGTTGAGTTGGGAATGTGTTCTGGATGAAAATAGGACCTTGGTATGTTGATCTAAAAATGAGGTATCTTCTTTGACTTTATAGTCGAGCTTCTTCATAAGCAACTGGATCTCTGCATTAAGTGATTCATTTCTGCTCTGAGATGAAACATTTGGCGTGGACTCATCATCGGAATAATAGTCATCAGGGATGAAATCATCTTCGTTTTCCTTGATCTCGATCTCAATTCTTTTGACTCTCTTTATAGTTCGTGGTTTCAAGTCATTCACTTTCTTGGTTCGTGACTTCTCAGAGAGGGCACTCAGATGAGTCTCATACTCTTTAATAGCGTCTGCTTTCTTCGTATTGACCATCTTCGAATATGACTCCTTAACCCAATCTGGTTCGTCATCATCATCATCATCATCGCCCTCTTCAGCAACACCACCAGCAGTAAATTTTTGTTCTAGCCTTTCCTTTTCTTCTCTCAACCAAGTCAACGATGAACATATAAGTGACAGGGTCTTACCAGTACCCGTGGGACTTTCAAATATACCGATCTTGTAATTGTTCTTCAGTACATCGTAGAGAGACTCCATGAAGTCCAATTGGATCTGGTACGGGGAGTATGGGTGATAGAACTTTCCTCTATCATTAGCTGTTGTCATATCAGTGCATTCATGGGGATTTGACAGCTGGCTAGTTGTTGAGCTATTCTGTGCGGGTGAAGCAGACGTAGAGGATTGAAGATATCTAGTCGAAATGGCGAAAAGTCCGTATCAGGTTTCGCGTTATTTTCGTGTCGTTTTCGCGTTTTGGCGAAAACTTTGGCACAATTTCCTGATTGGGGTTTTGTGTCATATGAATTGGTGCCAAATCTGCATATCAACTCTTGACATGTTTTGATACTGCTGTTTCTGTTTCTGATTCTGTTCCCACCATATTTATTCTCCCGTTATGATACCACAGCTTGATTCTATCTCACACCAGAACTAAGCCCCTAAACCTTGTTCTCTTTGGTTTCGCCTGCTGCAGTCCAACTTCAAGTCATATTCATTTAAGATGGCCAGTATTATTCTTGCAGGTGCGTTGGTTATTGTTGCCATTGCAGGGGTTACATTTGGACCCGCTGCTCGTGCTAGGAGATTCCAGAGTCAAATCACAGTTGATCAAACGCTTCCATTGCAAGGTAGTGTCAACAAGATCGTCTTCCACGCAGGTTCCCATAACTCAATGTCTGTCACGGCGCTTGGTACTGGAAAGAAATTGTACAAGATCACGAAGTCTGGGAACAACTGGCATGTACAAAGTTCAAACAACAAGCAGTTAGCTACAGTGGTCAATAATTGGTTAGAGAAGTATATCGTATTGACAAATACCAGTGGTAGGACATCTCCACTCGGAACAACCCCAACCATGCTCAAATTGCAGAGAGATTCATTGTTGAGATCTGGGAATCATCATGACCACAGAAGTTTCACCTTTGCAACACATACCTCATTGAGATGGTGTGGTAAGAATCATTTTGAAGTTGTATCTAAACCACCACTGGGTCAAACTCAAATCACCAACATCCATGATCGTGTCGCTTGGGTTTCGAACAAACATCGTGAAGACTATACCATTGCATTCAATTATGATAAAGTAAACATGGAGATTTTGGTATCGACCTTCTTGTTGGTGTTGTTGACAAATGGAAGATCACTTTCTAGATCTATTTGGACAGGATCTGAACTTGAAAGTATGGTTTGAGTCGTTGGGACGATCGTATAGTTGAATAATTTTATTTCCCATTCTTTGTTTTTCCTTCTCATCATTTCTCAGGTGTTTATCGTTCATTTCTTGATATATCTGCATCCACTATAGATACACAGTGAACTATTTGATAGTAACATCTTGGTCAAGTCACCGTAGTCATTGAATGAATCTGTAGTTATATCGATTGCACGGCGCTCTGTAACAGGGTCCACTTTGACCTTTGTACTCAAAATCGGTAAGAATGTCAATCCACATCTTGGCCATATGTGTTCTGTATGGGACACCAAAGTTTCTGAATCTTGGTCTTGATCGAAATCAAAAGTCTCTGAGAATGCACCACCACTGATTGTGAGGTCCTTGATAGGGTTTGAAACGTCTTTACCAGCAACAAACCTCAACCCAGAAACAACAGCCAGATCAAATTTGTTCGAATACTGTAAATTGTTCTTTTCAATGTATGTTATGATCAATTCTGAATATTTCTGTCTGATCTCAGAGTCGAAATTCCTCGTGATGAGATTATTGGAAGCATACTGAATGATTGATGGATGAGCATATACATAGTTCTTCAAAAATGTATCAAAATCAACATCATATCGGATATTCACGTCTTTCTGTTCCAACTCGGTGATCATACCAGTGAATTTATACTCTTGCAAATGGGCCAATGATGACCCAGCTCTAGAGAGGTTGTTCCTCAATGGGATGAATGTGATCTTGTATGACTTCTCCGACGTAATGATGTATTTGAAGCCGGAGTTCACTTGGATCTCATAAATCACTGCAAGGACATTCCCACCAAAACTTAGCGATGAACCAAATATCTGGAGTGATGCACTCTTGGTGTTGAAATCGTTGTATTTCTTCGTCCAGCGTTCCAATTTCTTGGTAAAAATTGGCTCCAGTTTGTCATCTTGAACTATGGTGAAAGTTGTCATGTCGATCTTGCAGGATTGGTCAAGGGAATGGATGATGAAGTTGCCCTCTGATGGGGTGATCTTGGTGGAGGCCAGAATCCCAGTGGTGATGGATTGGATGTTGTTAGGGGAACTGGTGTCTATGTAGTGGAATTTCGAATTTGAAGTGAAGCAGACATGTGATTCGTTGATTGCAAATATGTCATATATGAGGAATCTATCAGCTCCTTTGAGTTGCACGACGGAGATGCCATTTTCAACTTTGAAGATTTCGTTTTGCGAAGACGCAACAAACAGCGTGGTTCCAAATGACGCGACTTTCACAATTGGATTGTCGGTGATATGTACCAATTCACTTGTCTCTGGATTACGTATATCAACAATGCGTAAATCCCCGGAATGGACACCTTGAACGAAGTACAACTTCCCCTCACGCTGGATCCATTCAAAAGTATGGACCCTATATTGATCAAAGTCCTTCTGAAGGGTGAATTCCTTGGTGGCGGTCAAGTCCTTCCATAGTTCATTATCCTTCACGATGAAAACACTGCCATGAGCAGTCAACAACGCCAGATAACTAACACCATCCACAACTGGTGACCATTTCAACAGATTGATCGAATCATCCTGAGGATTTCCCGAGAGGAACGTGGACGTGACTTCATCCTTCAGCTCCAATTGAGAGAAATTGTTTGTTGGAAATTTATTCACCTCGAGCTTCTTCGTGTCGAATAGGGTGCCAGCGGATTGGAGTGGGTCCTCATTGGTATACTTTGGAGTGAGGAAGGTGAGTTCGTTGAGGGTGTTGATCACCAGTGTGCCGTCCGGTGACCAGTGGAGCGCGTCTCCTTGGCCATTGATGTCGATCCTCGATATTGTAAGGTCTCTGACCATATTGAAAGTTGATTGATCGGTATTCGGAGTGGATGGACGGTATAACTCACGAGAAATAGGGCTCCCATGGGTGATTGTAAAAGGCAGAAGATGCCAAAACAAAACAAAACAAAGGAAATAGGCGCCGAGCGGTGTGCGGGTTTTGGATCGCTGTGACTAGACCTTTATGTTATCTTCAACACTCATAGGAGTATGGGCTAAAGAGGGTGACTCACTGCTAGCTGGTTATACAGGAATCATGCTCACCTTTCTTCCGCCTGAGATATTTGTCCAAATCACCGACTACCTTACACCAAGCGATATTCGATCCCTATGCAGGCTGGGGGAGCTGGCACACCTTTTCCATTACGTTCACGATACAGATTACCACCGCACAAAAGAAACCGCATACTTCATTCCCCACCCAAATGTTAGATCCAGTCTCCTGTTCCAGACCCTGGAAATGGACTCATCACGGTATTACATCCTCGAAGTGAAGGGTGCCCAGTCGTTGGTCGTTGCTGAGGGAAAGACACAAAACGCTAGACGAACCATATGCATGACTAATAATCTTGAGCAGATACCGCTACAGTTTGAGCATATCAGAAAGGCATCTAGTCATAAACAGAAATATGTTTTTTTCGAATTCAAGAAGGCGTATCTGAAGAATGATGCACACTTCGATCCTAAGGCCATTGAAATATATGGAGTGGAGGATCTTGCATTGGTATCCACACAATCAACGGATCCAACTGTGCAATTGAAAGTCACCGATGTGAAACGATTAACCATTTCACGCTCTGAATCATTGTTGGACAACTTTGACTTTATCCAACAACCAACAGGATCCTTAACAATCTTTTTTGGGACAGTCAATGGCCCAAGCACACCAAGATCCATCAAGGCCAACGCACCAGATAAAGTGATTTTACATAGTCCTGCACACCTTGGCAGATGTGAATTCATCAAGGCATCAGTAGTTGAGCTCAGAGCCTGGCACACAGCCATGATTGATCAGTTAGTGGCACCAAATGCAAAAAAACTACGAATCTTCGTCAACGACGGACCCCCACAGTGTCGTGAGTTGTACATACCCCAAGTGACCATTCTTAAAATTGATGACTCCGACATGGACGGAGTGGTTCGTGAGTCGACCAATTATCCATACAATATCCTTGCACATCGTGAGATCTATGAAAACATTACACAATGTGTCGTTCACACTTGGCTCGATGGACGGAATGTGTTGACATATTTGCCCAGTATGGCTCAGAAGTTACAACATCTTCAAGTCGTTGTGAATCAAGTTGTTGACCAGACCTTCACTAGAGAGATTCAATTCTCCAGCACTCTGAAGAGGCTGGATATCTATGGGCTCGGTGGTGACGTTATCCCGGAATTTAACATCCCATCGTTGGAGGAGTTACGGATTGAGTCTGATACGATGATAGCGCCACAACATAGTTCCATTGATTTTGGGAAGAGTTATCCGAACCTGAAAAGACTGGGTATTGACAGCTGCTTATATGAAGCTATTGAGCCATTGTTCCGTGGCAAGACATTTTTGAATTTACAGGAATTGAAGCTCTTATGTTTGGAAATGCCACTGGAACATAATAACTTTGATTTTTTAAAGGATACATCCTTACCATCGTTGAAAACTCTATCTGTGGAGCTGAATGTCCAAACCGACGCTTTGATTGACATAAAGCCTTTCGATGCACCAAGACTCTCTAGAATCATTATTGAAGTCCGTCAGCCAGCCGTTGAAGGTGTGCATCTCGAACCACTCAAGATCAGACTGGAAGGATTTCCGGCACTCGAAGAACTCATTGTTGCCAATGTTTATGGTGTGGAATATGCCAGCTGTCCCAAATTGGAGACAGTGATCCATGGTGGAAGATATGACATGACACACTTGGTGATTGAACAAGGTAATTGTCCTACAGTAAGCTTGGATGTGGTGATTTATAAAGGTGATGATAAGCTCAAAATATCATGCTCAGAGCTGCAGCGGACCTTCGGGTTTGATTTCCAACCTATAAAAAGTGAAGTCCACCCAAAGGCTGATATGTTACTGGGTGGTCAGACTTTGATTACTGTGATTGGATATTAGAAACATACATTAATGAAATTCAAACAAATGAAAAGAATAGAACAGTAGAGAAAGTTTTGATATCACGGTTAAAATGAACAATCAACGTCTGAGGAATAAATACCAAATAAGGAACACAATTATCAACCCAACACCAGCTATTGGAGCATATTGCTTAATCAATAAATCAATGTTAATCTTTCTAGCAGCTTTTCTGTATTTACTAGACTCCAATCTGATTGAGCTTGACACCTCTGACATCTTATCCAATGAATCACCTCTATACAACAAGTCCTCAATATTCTTATGCAACACCGATTTAACATCTGCCAATTCGTTATTCAACTTGTCCAAATTCGACGTGGCTCTTTCATCATGGTATAACTTCTTAGTCTTTTGGATGTAGTTATCAAACTTGACGAAAGCGTACGGTCTAACATCGGGTCTTTGTGCATCTTGACCATGTGATTGTGAAAATTCTCTGGAGATCTCAGCCAAGTAAGAGAAGGCAAGTTTGCGTGGGTATGACTTGTCACAGATGACGAGATAGATGATGGCGTCCTCAATGAGGTAATGTATTTGGAATTGGTCCGAGTCGATACTTGCACGGTTTTCAGACTGCGGAGTGATACGTGTCACAAGAAGTTTCACTTTCTTCTTCTGGGCAATGAGTTGTGGATCGTTATCTTCATCGGTGGAGGCTGAGAGTGGGACCCCTGTAACTGTTGTTAGTCGTCTTGTGCTCGTAAAACGGCCTTTTGTCAGGGTTGCTAAGCCATAACAGAGGTGCATCCCTTACATACCATCTGTTCTGTATATAAGAGTAGATTTGATCATGACGAATGTGATGGGAGTGGCTAGTGGCAAATATATGAAAAGAAGTGTTGATAACAGCAGCATGGCCCAAAGAGCAGATCAAACAATCCCGCCGAGATAACTGGTGTCCGGGTGAAGCATCCCTTACCCGTGTCGACACTTCGAACCATTCGAAGACCGCCAGTTGCTGTTAAAAGGTCAAGTAGGAAGCTGAAGTATCTCATAATTTCACAGAAAAGAGGTGGAATTGTAGGTGTTGAGCTCATATCATTAATCGAAAATATCCAACCCGCCAAATCTTGAATCTCCGAGCGCATACCCAAACAAATAAACACGATTGCATACACCATCTCTTCTGTCCGATCAACACAACCACAAAAACAAACCAATAAGGATGATATACACATATTGCGCATACCTTGTCACATACATACTAATCCTAGTGAGGATATGCTATACAATCCCAGGTATTAACAAGAACTGGAAGCTGTATTCCAAACAGAGGCCAATTAACAAAAAACGTCTCATGGTGTTATTAGGCTCAGGTGGTCATACAGGTGAGATGTTCAGAATGCTTCATACAGTGGAGGCTTTAGAAGATTTCAAACATATCTTCTTTGTCAGTTCATCAAGCGATACCAGTTCAAATAAGGCCTTGGCCAAGTTCAGTATGGAGAAACCATTAATACGAGAGAATCATTCCACAATTTCATTGATCAGACCAAGATCCGTTGGTGAAGGGAAATTATCGTCAGTTATCTCCACCATCAAATCGATAATCAATACGATACTGACCCTTTCTCTCATTGGAACATATCCTGATATTCTGATGCTAAATGGACCAGGACTGTCGGTTACATTGGTGTTTTTCTACACGTTGACAAATTTCCTAGGCTTGACCAGCGTGAAGATATTCTACGTGGAGTCCTTGGCGAGGGTGAAAAAGTTAAGTTTGAGTGGCAAGATCTGCAAACCATTCTCACATAGGTTTGTTGTACAATGGCCGGGGTTAGCCCAAGAGGTACACGCGGAGTATCATGGTATTCTGGTATGAAAGGGCCTTCGCTGAAAGATGCCTGTTGCGGCTGCGCTGCCACCTTCCCTTTGGGACTTAAATCCGTGCCGCCAGATTTCGCAAAGAGTTTCCGCGCACGATGCTCGGCGGATTGGAGAGCGACGATAAGCTGCCTTCTATATAAGAACACTTCCTTGCCCCTTAATTTTCATCCGTTATCGGTCCTCTTTTCCTTTTGTACATTCCATACCCAGATAAACACATCCACCACAATGTCCACTGTAACAGAGACCGCTAACGCCAAGCTGAAACTGGAGCCAACCACAAAAAAAACAACCAAAATCACCAGTGGTGTTCACAACATTGTCCAAGGGCAATACGAGTATCGTCACAAGATCCCAACTTTCACCGACAAGCTTGAGCACCGTGAATGGATCAAACAACACATGGCAGCTGCATTCAGAGTCTTTGGTAGAAAGGGATATACCGAGGGCTCCGCTGGTCACATCTCCGTCAGAGACCCAGTGAATCCAGAAACGTTCTGGATCAATCCATTGGGGAAACATTTCAGTATGATGAAGGCTTCCGATATGGTTCTTGTTAACAGTGAAGGTGAGATCATCGGAGGAAACTTGGCGGCTGTCAATGCTGCTGGATTCCAAATCCATTCGGAATTGCACAAGGCCAGACCAGATATCAATGCCGCTTGTCACACTCATTCCAAGTACGGTAAGGCTTATTCTACTTTTGCCAAACCATTGGAGATGATCAACCAAGATGTCTGTTCCCTCTATGGTATCCACACCGTCTATTCGGACTTTGGTGGAGTTGTCATTGAGAAAGATGAAGGTATTAGATTGGCCAAGGCGCTTGGGGAGAAGAACAGAGCCATCATTTTACAAAACCATGGATTGCTTACGGTTGGGCAGACGGTTGATGAGGCGGCTTACTTGTTCACTTTGATGGAGAGATCCTGTGAGATTCAGATGCTAGCTGATGCCGTTGATTCGAAATATCCAAAGGTTTACGTCGGTAAGGAGGAGGCTGAGTTCACATTTCAAGTTGGTGGTGATCCTGAATCTCTTTATGCTGAGTTCCAACCGGATTTGGAATTTGAAGTTGAACTTTCAAATGGTGCTGTCTTCCAATAGGAGGTTTTGGATTATAGTTTTCTCTTATGAAGTATTAATTAAAAAATCGATTTGTTCTTTATGAATCTTGTAGAATTATAATCGGACTACCCATCCCCATGCATACAGGGAGAAATCTAAAGGAAGACTAACCATTGAGGGTCACTAATCATCCTCATTCTTTACCTTTTTTGATCTATTAGCCTTCTGAAGTTCCTCCATATTATAAACCACAGGTCTAACATTAACAGTCAAGTCAGAATCATCCAAATGTCTCTTCTTTGACTTATTCCCAATCGATCTCATCACTCCATTGTTTGAAATCTCAGGGTCGAACAGTATCGAAATCTTCCCTGATGCATCACCAATTGCAATTTGATTCGTCGTGTCGTTCCAATCTATCGCTGTGATTCTGGAGTCGTGATTGATGGTAGAGATGGAGACTAGGTCGGATTTATCCAATATGTGAAGATTGTTATCGGAGTCTGTTGTGAGGATGTAGTTCTGGTGGATCGTTAGCGGTGTGGTTTCATGTGATGATAGGTTGGTTCTTTGGATCAATGGATTGGTGAAGTTTCTCAAGTCATATAGTTTTACAGTGGATTTAGTTCGTAGTGCAATGGTGGTCCCATCATTGAGGTGAGATACACCAAATAGCTCCTCTGTATCTTGCAATTCATTAGTCTGTCTTGTTGACCTGGATTTGAGATCCCACGTTGTCATCCTCTTATTGTTATCCAGCGCTATCAGACCATCACCAACAGTATCGATATTCAAAACCTTAGTCTTCTTCCCCTTCTCCTTAACTTGTAACACATGTTCCTGCTTCCCCTTCACTGCATCCCACGTTCTCACTGTGGAGTCCCATGACGAGGTTACAACCTTTTCTGAATTGATGAACTGTCCCGATGTGATCCTCTCAGTATGACCTTTTGTCTGTTTAACATCAAAGAGATATTTATCACCACCTTGGAATTTGAAAACCTCTTCACGAGGGTTATTTGCATCCAGGATCTTCCAGGCTGAGTCATTGACCAGAGTTAATAGTTTCTTGTTGGAAGGATCATATTCCAAAGTGTGAATTGCATGAGATTCGTATGGTTCAAATGTGGTTGAGGGGTCTGTACTCTCTGGGTTCAATTCGTTAAACTTGAAAGAATGCAAAACAGCGGACGTGGTACCACTTATAAGGGAAGACCCTGATGAGTTGAATTTCAATGATGTGACCTGTTTGGAAGAGTGTAATGGGTATTCATGTGATATTGGTAACTTTTCTTCGTCATCGCTCGAGTCTGAATCTGAATCTGAATCGGAGTCATCAGACTGTGATGACTCCGGATGTGAGATGGCTCTCAGATATTTCTCATATGGTGTTCTTGCAGTTACAGTTTCATCCTGAATGGCATAGTCTGATGCCATATTGATCCACGTGTTCGTGACCTATGGCTCCGTAAAGAAGGATGTTTATTTGTTGAACTTCATTTTCTCGGCCCAATCTCATCTTCAACACACAGACACACCACACCATTAACATCTCAATCAACCCACCAATTGAGCCAATTTAGCCATGAGTGAGACGGTATATGAATCCACAGCACGTAAAGGTCGTGAAAACCAAGTGTACAACCCCACCACGGGCGCCAGGCTCGTTGCTGGGTGTGTCTGTGTCAACTCCACACACGATCGCGTCCTACTTATAAGCTCCTCCGCCAAACCGAAGAAATGGGTCCTGCCTAAAGGTGGTGTTGAATCTGACGAGCCGGACCATCAACAAACCGCGGTGAGGGAGACCTGGGAAGAGGCAGGTGTGAGGGGAAAGATCATTTCGAAATTGCCTGTTGTTCATGATATGAGACCACCCAAGCAATGGGCAAAGACGCTGGAACAGGATGAACGTGGGGTGATAAATCATCCACCGAGATCGGAGTTCCATTTCTATGAATTGGAAGTGGAGCGAGAGCATGATGTTTATCCTGAAAGCTCAGAGAGAAAGAGAAGATGGGCAACGTATCAGGAAACGATTGATGAGTTACTTGACAACAAGAGACCGGAACTTGCCAAAGCGGTTGAGAATTCCAGTGTCAAGCGATGATTACAAAAAAAAAGGGATTTATAATGTTTTGCATATTGTTTTGTGAAACTATTTACCACTAAAGAATCCACTCATCAAATTTTGTAGAACGTTGACTTGTTTCGGTACGGGGATCCCAAAGTACGTCTCACCAATCAATGCGAATGCATCGGAGAATCCATGGTTTTGGATATCGTTCTGATAACGATTGAGTAATGTTCTGTAAAGCTTTCCATCTCCCTTTTCGACTGTCTTGAGTAACAGTTGGAATAAGTTCAACAATGGGAGCGTTTCAAATATCTTTAAGGTGTAGCCACCTTCACTGACCTCTTCGTAATTGTACTGTGGGAACTTTTCGATAAAGTTTGACAACAATTTGGCCAGTGCTTCGTTGGCATGTTTCACATCTTGGATGAAGAGATAGTTCAAGATGACTCTTCCCAAATATTGGCCAACATTGTGTGCTTGTGGGTCTTCCAAGAACCAATCCCAGATGTGTTTGACATATGTCTCAAATGAAGATGAATTTCCCAAGAGTAAATGCTTCTCAGCTTCATAACTCAAATTTGGAACATTGACAAACTTCTGACCCAATGCATTGTGTAAGTCCTGGTCACCGAATTGGCTCTTTCCATGCTTGATGCTCCAATTCGTCGACTCGATACCAATTTGTTTCAAGGTTGGCTCACTTGGGTCGTATAGGGAGATCAACTGGATCAATTTGGACTTGTGCGCCACATCAACGGGAGCCTCGCTCTCTTGGTAGACCTCGATGAGATAGCTTGTCAAGTCGGACCCGGTGGCTGGTTGGCTCGATTTCAGAAGGATCTGAGCAGCGGCATACAAGAGATCAATGGCATCGTCGTATGATTTGGTACGGACGTTTCTATTCACGATTGTTCTCAGGGTTTGATGTGCCTCGTAGATTTCACCCTGTGCGATTTTGACTTTGAATCTCTCGAGGGTTCTCTGTAATTTTGGGTTTGCAATCTTGATCTCTGACATTGCTGGTGTTTTTGAGTGGATACGGTGGCCCCAAAGCCCAGCAAGATGGGAGTGGTGAAGAGAGGCTCCGTGGCCAAAGGCGGCGCGGTGTGCGGATGTTCTCAGCGCCCCCAAATTGCTCCATCCCCATTCCTTCTCTGCTGGCCACCACACACACAACACCTCATCACAGGGCGGCTACACTCACACCATGGCACACGTCCCAGAAGTACTCTCCAACCTCTCGGTGCAGGTCATTGACGAGGACAAGCAATTTCTCCGCGACCACGTCAAGTCCTACATCAGCAATGTCGCACACGCCCAAGCTCTGGGCCTGAGCTACCATGTCATCTCCGTGTTTGGATCCCAATCGACCGGTAAGTCCACCTTGTTGAACGCATTGTTCCACACCAAATTCGACGTCATGAACGAGACCAGGAGACAGCAGACTACCAAGGGTATCTGGTTAGGATATTCCCCAAAGATTGAATCTTCAATTGACAATCTCACCGAGGAAGCCAAGGAACATGTGTTGGTGATGGATGTGGAAGGTTCCGATGGTAGGGAACGTGGTGAAGATCAAGATTTTGAAAGAAAGGCTGCTCTTTTTGCATTGGCAACTTCAGAGGTGTTAATTGTTAATATTTGGGAACATCAAGTTGGTTTATATCAAGGAGCCAACATGGGACTATTGAAAACCGTGTTTGAAGTCAATCTCTCATTGTTTGGCAATAAGGACCACAAGGTTCTTTTACTCTTTGTTATCAGAGATCATACGGGATCCACTCCACTTGAGAACTTGTCACACACATTAACGGAGGATCTGAAAAAGATGTGGAATGACATTTCCAAGCCATCAACGATAGACCCAGAGGTTCCACTTTCCAAATATTTTGATCTTGAGTTTGTTGGATTAGGTCATAAGGTATTACAGCCGGAAAAGTTTGTTGCCGATGTCAAGCTCCTTGGTGATCGTTTCAGCGACAAGTCCACGAAAGATTACCTCTTCAAGCAAGATTACAAACAAAGTTTCCCTATTGATGGATGGAGTCTTTATGCTGAGAACTGTTGGGAACAGATTCAATCCAATAAGGATTTGGACCTTCCAACTCAACAGATCCTTGTTGCTAGATTTAGATGTGACGAGATTGTGAAGGAGTGTCTGGAGGTTTTCCACAGCGATTTCAGAACAGAGTTTTCCCAGGTTGAACTTAAAGACGCTTCCGGTAAGGAATTGGCAGCTCAATTCAAAACTTTAACTGATGTAACTCTTGGTTTATATGATACACAAGCTGGCCACTACAACAAACTTGTTTATCAGTCCAAGAGGGAATCGTTGGAACAAGAAATCGCATTGAAATTACAAACATTATACAAGGATTACGTCAAGGAGTTGAACAAAGAGATCATAACGACATTCACCCAAACTTTCAGAGACAAGTCCAACAAGTTGCCATTCCTTGAAAAATCAACATCTGCAAAACAAGTTGCCCTTTTCAAATTCGCATTGGAATTGGATCCATTGGAGTCATTTGACAGTACCAATTTCTCATACCAAACAGATCTACAAGAGCTTTCAGAGCTTCTCGTGAGTGAACTATCGAAACTGCGTAAGGAGGAGGTCGAATCCTTGGTATCAAGAGCTATTAAGAAGTTCACACCATCCTTGAAGAAACAGGCCATTGAACAGTTCAGTACCCCATCCGTTGAAATGTGGGACAAGATATTGGAATCATTCAAAGCTTCATTGGCCCAATTGTTGGGTAAATACAAAACAGAATCAGGTGCTTACGATTTCAAACTTGGTGGGACGGATAAGGAGAACGAGGAGATGTCAGACAGGATCTCAAACAATGCTTGGGCTGAGTTTGATGCATTCATCCATGATTACCTACGGGAGGACAATGTTGTCAGTATTTTGAAACGTCAATTCGATGATGCTTTCTCATATGACTCGAATGACCTACCTCGTGTTTGGAAAACCGAAGCAGAGATCTCCAGTGTTTACAAAGAGTCCATCGACAAGACTTTGAAACTTATACCATTGTTTTCAATCGCCAAGTTATCGAATGACTCTGAGATTATCCCAGATCATATCACAGTTGAGGGAGATGGCGATGACAGTGATGATGAAGATGAACCACATAGATTTGCACACATTTTGGACTCAACACAACAACTAAGAGTTAAGAAAGATCTTCTCAAACAAACTGAGATTTCTTATCGTGATGCATCCAGATCCATCATCTCCAATGTTGCAAGAATCCCACCATTCGTGTACGTCCTCATACTTGTCCTTGGCTGGAACGAATTCATGGCCATCTTGCGCAATCCGTTATACCTTGTCCTTGCCATCATGTGTGGTACTGGATTATTCTTCGTTAATGCATTGAACCTTTGGGGTCCATTGGAACTTGTTGTACAGACGCTGATCAAACAGGGAAAGGATCATTTGGCACACATACTACTGGATACTCCAACTAGGGTTCCTGTTCAGCCAGTGGACGAAAGCTATGAAATGGATGATTTATCGAATAAGAGAGATTAAAAAATAATTTTTCGCCCACGATGCTTAATAAAACGTATTGATTTTTACTCCATATTTTTTGTGTTTTTAGTTTTTGAAACAATGTGTACAGCGAGATCTTCGAGAGACTTGAAATATTTTCATAAAGGCACTTGCTGAGCTGGATTAAGGAGTAGTTTTTCCGACAGGGGCAAGGTACGACTGACAACTTTGAACTCGAGGGTATGTTAAATATCCCGAAACTACAAATCAAGAATTGTGAAACCCTGCAGTTCAGCAACTTCAGAAATACCAATAGAGTGGGGGACAATTTACAATACCGCATGAATATTGATCGATTGAGAGTCTTGAAGATTGATTATTCCAACATGGATGCCACTTTTAGGAGTCTCTCCCCAACATGTATTGCTGGCGTTCAACTGCAGCTTGTCGATGAGTTTCTGTCAGGTGATATTATCCATGGAACCGTTCCGACTCCTAATTGGTTTACTCTCTCTCTTCTCATACTTCATCAATTTTGAATGTCTGTAAGATTTCTGGATTTCACGAAGTGAGAAATTTGTCCATCGAAAACGACGGGGAACTTAACACCAATGACACCTTCTTCCATGTCACAATGCTCCCGAACATTGTGCTAATCAATGGAGGAGAACGTTTGGGTCTTTTCAGAGAATTTCCTATGGAGGAAGAATCCTGCCTAGTACTGGGGAATTTCGATATAAAAGGATTTCATACGGTAAGCTTTGTGTTTTTTGGAAGGGTGCCATTGATAAGGAACCACTGCTTGGGAGAGTGTACCCGTCAGCTGGCGATTTGGATCATAGTAATACCACCTCTTGACCGTCTGTTTCACAGCTGCACCTCTACTGATTTTATGACAATTAATCGACTAAGACCAGAACACATTGAGATTCTTGGCCTTCTTAGTATCATGGACTATATACCTGAATTCTTCAGTGATCGTCTTGTGTCGTTCAAAGGAGTTGAATTTTTTAGACATCTTTATGATTTCTTCTCGACAAATGGACGATTCAGAAACATTGCTGATCTCAAGGTCAACTTCGATACTTTTCATAGCCGTGATATGATTGTAGTGCCTCAGATCTTGTTGAAAAGGGTAGAGTCGGTGTTCCTCGACTTCACCACCGGAGCCTCATCAAGTTTATATCCTATTCTTCCAGGGACCAGCTCGCTCAAAGAGAACTTGAGAAACTGACACTCCTCGATCTCAAAGGGCCATGTAATTACCAGTGTGTACTGCTTCGAAAGGTTTATTGTTGTGCTCGTTGCCTTGACAACCATAGTAAGCTGCGCACCACGAAAATTGCCAAAAGGTGTCAAACGACCAGCCATATCGGGTCCTGTTGTGTACCTGGGGAAGCTGGATCTGACTCTTGAGAACTACCAGCCCTCCCAGCTCTTGCTCGCCCCCTCAAAACTTTTCCTGCACTAGATCACTCGAACCAACCACCCACTGGTGTGCTATCATCGCAGACAGAGCTGGCTACAATTACGACCGCCCACAATGATGAGCTTACCCACAAAATGGAGCGTTTTGCCATTCGATAACAAACAATATTTCTTCGGTGTGGACTATTCCACTGATTTGTTACACTATGGTGTGTACTTGACCGACTTCAGTTATGTTTGGATCGCTGATGTGGATGGATCAACAATAGCTACCAAGGCAATCCAACAGGGATATGATCTTGATTCCTTGGGATCGATTTACCAAAGGTTGATAACGTCATTCGATAACAACTTTGATGGGAGTGATGCTGAGACACATGTTGATATTGAGCTACTGAAGATTGACGGTGCAGTGCCTTTGGAGATCAAGATGAAGATGAGAAAAGTCTACGAAGGCTTTGATTTCAACTGGACTTTTGATCTCACTGTGCTAAGGGACTCGAGTGCTATATCAATCATGAAGAATGTTATGTTTTATCAGTCCACAATCATCAAGGCATTGAATGAATATAAGAAGGATCTAGTGAGGTCAATTCAACATAAAGACGCATCGATCCGATACTTGATCGAGATTGTCAGCGGTCTCAATGGTGGTGATATGATTGAGAAATGGGCACCAGAAAACTCACTGAATAGACAAAATATCTCAACATTTGACATGGCAAGCTTTGACCAGCTCTGGAAGCAAAAGAGGCTTGGCGGGATACAAGGTGAGAATATATGGAAGACTTTGGATGACAACTACAAAAATGATACATGGTCCTATGGATTTAGTTTTACGGAGAATTATGATTGTGATGTGGAGAGTCGAGGCGAGAGAGAGGTCAAGAAAGAAAAGGAAATAAATGATCAACCAGAGAAACGTTCTGAAAGTCCGAAAAGAAGAAAAACAGAGGCCATTGATAACTTATCGCAGGAGTTCAAAGAACACAACATCAAGAAACCAGAACTTAAACCTGACCCGATCGATGAAGAATCCAACTCAAATTCAAACTCAAACTCAGGGGCCTCCACACAATATGGAACACCATCACCTACAGCGGAAGGTGAAATCCGCTCACAGAGTGCGTCACCTACGAAGACCACAGACAAACCCGTCAGATCATTCGGCGTTAGTCGAAAGAGAAAGATTCAACAAAGAACATATTCTCCAATCAAAGCTCCCAAGACATTTGCAAGTCCTGATCATTGAAAGAATGGTATTCTGTTTATCATATACCCAATGCATGTATTCTACAATATAAACCCCTGTAAGTGATTAAATGACGATTCATTAATGCTAAAATGCAACCCCCCAACTCAATAATCCATACAATTCGAGCTCAGATCCTCCCATCTCGTGATCAACATTTCCAATGATGAGTTCTGCCTATCATCCCTCTTGATATACAACCCACGTAGAACATTGCCCCAATACTTGACAAACTTCAACAATATAGCCTTCTCATCCGGTAGTGACGTAAACAACGGTGATTTCTTTCCTCTTCCAGTGAATGGTTTGTCGACACTGTGTTGGAAGTATTCACTGAAAACGGAAACCCAATACTTTATCAAAACGTTCGAGCCATCAAGGAGGGATATGACTTTGGATTTGTGGTACCCTATGAGTTCCATATCTTCCTCATACTCGTCATACATACATCCATCAATGGCATCGAGTACGACCTTTTGAACTTCTTGAAATATAATCTGTGCTGATTCTTCGAATGGCAATACTTCTGTATTGGTGGTTTGATGCGATGTATGATGAGAATTGTCGGTATGTTGATGCTGATGCTCAGAGTCAGTTTGATCATATATGTCGTTCCTTGGTGCCAAATCCATATCCATGTCGGTCTCTGGTGTGATCTGATGCTCCACTACTGGAGGACAGATATTTGATTGATTCTCATCGAACGAAGTTTTAGCAATGATCTCAGCTGTCATCCCCTTCCGATATGAAACCGTCAGCACTTCATTGGACAATGCCTTCATACACAGGTTCTTATCATTTGATAACAACACCACAAGGGAGTTCGTCGTCTCTCTGAAGTACAAGCAACAATCCAGGATAGCATCATCCTTGACTGCGGTTCTATCGGTCAATTCCCGAAGTTTCTGTGCTCTCACCGCTTGTGCAGAATCTGCCAACATCTTGTATACCCAATCGTTGGCCCATCTTGCGAGATGTCCCACAGTTTTCCCATCCAGGGGACCATCGTTCGTGACTTTCTTGGAGACTTTCAACCCATCGAGCTCTTTGATAACCGTGACAGGTATCACGATCTTATGATGATATTTAATATGCAACTTCGCTAATGAGTCGATAATGTCCAAATGTGAAATGAGGAAATTGGTATCAACAACCATCAAGATTCCTCTTGACTGTAGAGGTTCAGGTGTGAGATCAAGTGGGATATCCTCATGCTTATTTCTATGACGATCATCATACCGACTGATGAACTCTGGCTCCTCTCTCTTACCAATCACGTAGTCAGATATGATCTGAACTTCTTCTTCATCATCCATCCCAATCATTGGGATATCCCCTTCTGAGTCCCGGTCCAGATTGTCTTGCTGAGAATGCCTGCTCTGGTTGTACTTGTGTGACCTCTTCTCATGTAGAAGTGCATTGTTAACACTCTCCTCAATCTTGATAGCCCCTACTGGTCTGTTCTTTCTCGGTAATCCAACCGTTATCACACGTCGCTGGTCTGATTCACTCAATCCAGCTGAGGAATATTTCGACGGTAAATTTGGCATTGAATATCGTGATTGAACGCTGGCTTCAGGTCTCCTCGATTTGCAGGATCTGATCCCTCACGATCGTTACAAATGGTACCCACTGTAGTAGAGATGTTGACATTTCGCAATTTGTCTTCCACAGCTCGGAATTTTCGGAATTACACCTTTTTATTCCGATATCACTGAGACAGGGAAACTGGGCAACAATAGACTACGCAATTTGGAAAGCAAAACATGATCGTAAACATGATATGAAAACCCAATTAACCCAAAGTAAACGAGCAACGAATGAGAAAGAAATACATAATCCTCACACCGAAGAAGTGTCCACTATAAACAAACCATAAAACAAAATAAGCTCAATCAGTAAAAAACAACCAGAAGAGATGAAAATCAATGCTTAACGAGAACCCTAATAATAACACAGTTATAAGTCCCTCACTTCTTCTCAGCCTTCTTAGCCTTCTCAGCCTGGTCCTTCAACACTCTCTTGACAATCTTTTGCTCTTCGATCAAGAAAGCTCTGACAACTCTGTCCTTGACACAGTTGGCACATCTGGAACCACCGTAAGCACGGGAGACAGTCTTGTGGGTCTTTGATACTGAGCCGTACTCTCTTGGTCTGAGGGAGGAGATACCTGGCAAAGCGATACCACAGTCACCACATTTTGGTCTGGTACCGATCTTCTTGACGTGTTGAGCACGCAAGACCCCACCTGGGGTTTTGACAACTTTGATCTTGTTGGAACGGGTGTTGTATGGGTTTCTTCTTCTGTATGTGACTCTTTGCGCCATTTTTTATGTGTGTTTATTGATTGACTTTCAAGTGAGTATCAAAACAATAGAATTCGTTGCGTTGACTTGTAATTGGTTAACAGTTGACAATTCCTAAACGAACGGCCCCCTCCAGAGTCCATGCATCTAGCGCAGAGCCAGGCTCTCCGTTGCGCAACAGGCACAATTTTTCACTGCCGAAATGGTAAGCGCAGCAGATCTTTAGGTGTGTCCGGGTGTTGGTGCGCCAAATTGCCTATTTGGGCGATTTGTGACTGCGATTTTTACACTACAATTCAAACACCATTGACATACACCACAACAGGGGTACAGGGTCAATAACATCATGAGTTCAGGTGATTAAACAAACATAAATTGATTCAATAAATCCGTGTGACTTGTTTTCTTGTAGATTAAAGCAGATGTGATTTTGTAGCAGCAACTTTTGTAATGTTCCTAACGCAATCTTCTAGCCTCACGCTCAGACTCCATCAAGGACAAGATATCGTTCTCTCTGACTGGACCCTATTGGAACAAGTAGTTAGTATATTAGGTCAAATACAATGTGGCAAATGTAGTGGATTAACATACCTTAACGTTTCTGACGATGGTTCTGGAAGAATCGTCCAAGAACTCAACTCTGACTTGGGTGACACCACCACGGGAACCGGTTCTACCGAGAACTTTGGTGACTCTAGCTAAGGTGACAACGGTTTTAGTGTCCTGTAGTTCATGTTAATATTATGTCGAGATCGATATATGAGGTGGAACTGATGGAGTTGGAAAGTGTATCTAGGTGTGTTCTTTACGTGTTTGTGTTTTGAAAGCCCCACTAAGATAACAACACGTAACCAGACCGTTGTGACGACATTCTGATTCCGAAATAATAGCACTGTGATTAAATTATGTCCGCTCTCTTCTTGTGGTGTTCCTTGTATGTGTTGTTTGTGATGATAGTGTCTGACTCTATATGTGGCCTTCTTTCGTTATTCTCTCTGATCCCTGGGATACACAGTCCTCTTCTCTAATCTCTCATAGCTCCTCTCCTCTGTTGAAAAGCACGTACCATCTTGATGTGTTATAGTTTTGATACGGTCTCTCTCCTCCTCTGCTCCTGTTAGTCTTCGAGGAAGAAAAAAGCTGAAAAATCACAGCGCCCAAACCGAGCGCTCACATCCGTACACCATCGTTCTGGCACTGCTGGACGTGCGCCCTTCCCAGTTTGGCAGTCTACACGGGCCATGCGCGCGCTAACCTCCATACTCCACACTACGGACCAGCTCAATAATTAACGTATACCTCTTTATGATCTATACACTACCAATCTACTTGGTAGACTCCTTCAACGACACAATTCTGTTCAACACAACCTTACCAGATGTGGTATCCTTGTCAAGTGCGAAATAACCGACTCTGAGGGCCTGGAATCTAACAATCTCAGGTCCACTGCTCTCTTTGTCTTCCACAACGTTGAACTCCTTGTTGACAGCACCTTCGCTGACCCATGGTGACTTGGTGGTGACCTCATCAAGGGCAGCCTCGACAATGGAGTTCGTGTAAACCTCTTCGGAGTCTGTGTTGATATCAGCGAGGAATCCATCTGGGTGAGCAGCTGGGTTGTCAGACTTGAACAATTGGTTGTAGATTCTAGTCTCTGAAACCTTGATTGGAGAGTTATGTTTCTCGGACTTTGGAATCCATTGAATGAAAGTCTTTGGCTTCTTAACAACGTCCTTGTCGTAGTTGACGTGGATCTTGGTGATCTTACCCTCGGAGTTCTTCTCAAGAGACTTGAAACTGATGTTGAAAGGCACTCTCAAAAGCCCAACTGGTTGGTTTGGTTTCAATCTGAAGAAAGATGAATCGGAATCGTCCTCTGTGAAGTCAGTTCTCTCAATGAAGATTCTCTTGACGAATGGAACCTTTCTGAATCCAAACTTATCATCGCCAGGTTTGTATGGAATCTCCAAAATCTCCTCAAAGTCCTCATCAACGTTATCAATCTCAATCTCGATAGGATCCAAAATTAACATCAATCTTGGAACGGTATCCTCCAAGAACTTTCTGACAGCATTCTCATATCTTGAAACTTGAATGTTGGTGGTAGAAGTAGTAACACCCAAAGTGTTGATGAAGTTCAAAATGGCACCAGGTGGAACACCTCTTCTCTTGATACCCTCCAAGGTGAACAATCTTGGATCATCCCATCCACGGACGTGTTTGTCATTGACAAGCTTGGCGATTTTTCTCTTGGACATGATGGTACCGGTGATGTTCAAACGGCCATATTCTCTTTGTGCTGGTCTGTAAACATGCAAGTTGTCACATAACCATTCGTATGACTCTCTGGAGAGGTAGAACTCAGTGGTACACAAACTGTGCGTGATATTTTCGAAGGAATCAACCAAACAGTGAGTGAAGTCGTAAGTTGGGTAGATCTTCCACTTATCACCCGTTCTTGGATGTGGGGCGTCGAGGACACGATATGCGATAAGATCCCACATCTGTGGGTTTGGAGAAGTCAAATCCTGCTTCATTCTCAAAATGGCCTCACCTGGCTTGTAGGCACCGTCACGCATCTTTCTGAACTCGGTCAAGTTCTCCTCAACGGACTTGGTACGGTGTGCGCAGGCAGTTCTCTCACCACCTGGAGTACCATCCTCGTTGACACCTCTGCTTCTCTTGATGGCCTCAGCTGTACACTTACAAACGTAACCACGCTCGCGCTTGATCAAATCCTCTGCTAGGGAGTATAACTGATCGAAATAGTCAGAAGAGTATGTGATTTTCCATGGAGTGAAACCCAACCATTTGATCATCTTCAAGATACTCTTGAAATAAACATCCTCCTCAGCTTCTGGGTTGGTATCGTCGTACCTCAAGTAACAAACACCATCGTTGTGCTTAGCGAAACCAAAGTTGACCATGATGGCCTTGGAGTGACCAATGTGTAAGTATCCGTTTGGCTCTGGTGGGAAACGGGTGTGGACTTTACCAGCGGTGGCCTTCAAGTGCTCAATCATCAATTCTGGGAAGGCTTGTGGGTTCTCACCAACCTTGTGCAATTCACCAAGAAAACCTTCACTGAACATTGAACGCACTGGTTCTTCAGTGGCCTGTTTCGTTTTGGTTTGTGCGGCAGCTGCTGGCTTCTTGGCTTTCTTCTCCTTCTTGATAACGTCACGCTCATCCTTTGGACCCAACAAGGCAAGAAGTTCGGCATCGATGACTGGCTTGAATGAGGTGGCATTGGCCCACTTGAGAGCAGGTATTTGACGAACCTCAGCCATCACCTTTGGGAATGATTGGTATCTTTTACTTGTGATGTCTTCCTTGTTCTCCCCGATATAGTTAAGGACAGCATCCTTGACTTGGGCCTCAGTGACGACAATTCCAACACCGGAAACCTCGTTGAGCTCTTCAACCTTTGATGCCTCACCATTGGCTTTGACATACTTGAATGCCTCATCAACTTGAGAAGATGACTTCAAATCATCCTTGAGAATGGCATCCACGATTAATGAACGTTTTGGAATCTCTTCACCCTTACTCAAGATAGCAAGTTGGTGCAATAAGAGTCTCTTGGACTTCTCTAGTGGGGTAGGGATTGGCTCTGATGACTCAGTAAGGATAGCTTCAAAGGCACTGGAGACCTTCTTGTTCTTCAAGATTTCTTTGATCTTGACCTCCTCGAGACCGAGACCGCTGAAAAGGGCAGTAAGATCTTCAACAGATGACATTGTGGTGGTGTACTGCTTGATTGCGGTTGATGATTAGTTCTGGTTGGCAGTAATAGCGGTGGTATAATCGGAGTAAAGAGCCATTCGCAGCGCTCATCTTCGATTTGGAAAAGAAAAAAAAAACTGACTTTTGCCCGTGCGCAGATGGCAGTGGCGATGGCGTTAAAATAGAGCGCGCCCTGCTTTTCCATCATCCTTCATGATAACAACAATAACAACATATCACACGGGTTCGTCACCACTGCAACAATTACGCACAGCGGCTATGGATAAACCATTTGAATTCCACAAGGAGTCCTTGCAACGGATTGCCAACTGTGTGACAAGTGGAAAACTGCAGAACTTTATGAAATGGTAACAAGGATACCTGAATACTAACATTTCCTATGAAATTTCAAAACCACGGCGGCTAACGAATCAATTTATAGTATGCCTCCCGCAAGAAGGGAATCATTCCTTGCATTCATTGACCATGAAGATGCTGAAGTTGATGAAGAGTTTATTGAACTTTTTAACTCCATTGTGGCAAATATTTCTACGAAAGTTCATATCAAGCTTTTTGAAATAATCATCAAGATTGGTGTCAATTTTGCCACTCCAGAAAACGATGCATTCTGGTTCGCTCTCCTTGATTGTCCAGACTACGGTACCACCTTTGACAATCCTCAATTGATTGCTACCATCTGGGAACAAGTTTTATTATTCGATGGTAACAGCTGGAAAGCTGCGTGTTTGTTGTGTATTCTCATCCAAGACTATGATAGTTTGAAACCAATCATTCTGAGCAATGCTATGCAGAAGACAGACGAGATCCAGGCTCTGTTTGAACCAGTCAAGGACTACACTTGTTGTTGTTATGTTTTTGAGCTTTTGTCTCAATTAGATGAGCCATCACTCACTGAGGAAATCTTCAGCTCCAAGTCGATCACTTTCTCTCACGGTGCTTATGCCAACGATGAGAATTGTCAAAGATTCTTGGAGGGTTTGGATTTCGATCCCTCAATCTTTAAATACAAGTCTGTCTCAATTGGGTCGTCCATTAAATCTGATGCCAGTTATTGCCAATTGATCCATGGCTCCCTTGTTTTGTTCATTGATCAAAATGAGAACACCTCACCTGTTCAACTTAACGTTTCTCAAATCAAAGACTTGAGCGTTAGTGGTTCCCAGATTCAATTCACTATCAACGGTGATGCTACAAAGTCTTTGCTCAGTATCAAGATTGAAATCTCGGACTCCTTGAAAATCCAGTTGGAGAACACTGGATCGGCTACAGCGCTATATCAATTGTTGAAATCTGATGATACATCATTGGGAACATCCACTCCTATGAAGGTGAGTGTTACAAAGAGCTTCATTGCCGCTACTACCACGTTATATGATGACAACCAAGAGGAAGAGGAGGAGGATAACAACACTTCTTCCGATCAGATCAAGAGCAGTCAACAAGATAAGATTTCATCACAGGTGGTCTCATCACAAGTTCTGATGGCCCCATCTTCGTCCGATTTCCAAGAGACTGAATCTATGTTTGGCTCTCCACTGGCAGATACCACCAAAGATACCTCTGTCTACAAACGTGGTCGTGCCATCTCTGCTATCGTTGCTGATTCTATTATGAGACGCCAAGGCATTCAACCCCCACATTTACAGGTTCCAGCTAGCACACAAGAGCCTTTAGTCGATATCGCTGCAAATGTGGTCTCATCTGTGGAACCCGTTGCAGATGTTACTGCAAAGAAACCAGTTGGCAAGAAACAGGACCAGAAGAAGCAGATCGGGAAGAAACGAGTTGAGAAGAAGCAGATTGAGAAGACGGTCATCGAGAAGAAACCAATTGGCAAAGGTTCGAAGGCTAAGGCTCCGGTTGATGATATTTGGGACTTTGAAAGCTCTCAAGGTGGAGAAAAACCTCTTGGTACTGCATCTCGTTCAATGAAGTTCCTCAACGCCAAATCGACCAAACCATTCTCTGGTAATACGACCAAATCACACATCCAACGGAAATTGGAACAACCTGAGTCTATGGATGAGGGTCAATCGATGAAAGATGTTGCTATCGCTGAATCACAGAGTCAAGATGTCACGTTCTCGGGTCTCACGTCGCCAATCATGTCGCTACATCGTCGTGCTAACTCGAGAGCTTTATCCAAGTTGACGAATGCACCACCACTTGTTGTTAAATGTCCTCTTGTTGATGGAAAGACTAAGGGGAAAACTATCAAGAAGCAAAGAAAGAGAAGTAGATCTCATGAGGCTGAGGATGAGAGCTACAAACCTACGTTGGAAAGAGAGTTAACCATTGAACCATCTGCCAGTCCTGAAGTAGCTGCGAAACGGAAATATCCAGACAGAAAGGCTAAAGGGAAAGCGAACAATAATATCAAGACTCTGGTCAATTTCTTTGAGAAGACTGTCCCAGCTAAAGCTGCTAAACAGAAGGGTCGTGTTTCAAAACAAATTGAGCCTATTGCAGAGAGTACCGTTACACTGGATAAGTCTGTGAATATGGGTGATAAACAACTGATATTGAAGAACATTTTCGAATCTGAGAATGAAAGTGATCCATTCCATAATGCTGAAGAGATCCTTCCTGTCCATACTAAAGAGGTCCAAGCTGCAAAGAAACCAGCCAATGACAGATCTCACATTTCCCATGTTGAGTCCAATGTCACATCTGAAGTCTCTACCAGACCTAACCAATCCAATTCTGCAATTCCAACAGGTGTCACCACGATGATTTCACAATCCCAAGATTTCATGCATGCGGATGCTCTTTTATCTGAAGCTTACACCAATACATTACAACGTCAAATCTACGAGTCGATCTCAGTCTTCTCTAACCAACTTGTTAACAAGATCCAAATCATCAACAAGGAGATCAACCAAAAAGTTATGAATGAATTGACTCTGAAATATGAAAACTTGTTTGGTGACTTGAAAAAATCTTTCCAGGATGATGTTGATGAGATGTGTGGGTTTGTTCACGATGTTAAGGGAATGCTTAAACTCCCAGAGGCGGAATTGGTTGACTATATCAAGACTAAGAAATTCAAAGGCTCACAATAATCTCTGATCTCTTGGTATTGACTACAAAAGTTTGTTGTATCAACTTTTTCACTGCCCATGTCATACGTACTAGGTTTTGCTTTGTGTTTTTTTTGCATATCGCTAATACAGTTATTTAAATTTACTTGACAACTTTTTTCACTGTAGATCTTTCTCCATCATCATGAAAATTTGACAAGGGCCAAGGGCCAAGGCCCAGTCAGATCAATCTAGATCTATCGGATACCGCCATATTTAGCACGACGCCCCCATTGGTGGATACAAGCACCCCATAGGGATACATTGCCATATCCGGAACCCCAGGAAATTATCTTCTTAGGAGGATTTGTATGGTGAAACGCGTAAAATTCCGTAATTTGATGGGTCTAACTCAGCCAATCGATGACAGAACTTCTGATGCGTATATAATTTATAGTACAATGCACGTCAAGCCACATACTGAGGGCGGAGGCCGAGTTGTTGGCGAGATTCTTCGGAGAATCGAAAAAAAAAAAAAAAAGTGTGGCGATCATGATGATTCGTAATAAGTTAGACTATCGCAAAAGTAATGGATACAGAGATGTCATTGTCAACTCATATTTGTCATACAGTTTGGGGGAAAGACTGCAGCATGTTGCAAGGCTGATAATATTGAAGTCATGTCGTTGATCAATCAAGTGGGTGGTTTATCATGATATTCTTGGGAAATCACAAATTGGTCCCTTTTTTGTTGGGGGTACTTTGGTTTTTTTCACTCGCATCGGGGGCTCGGCGCTTGATTGCTGTTACGGAAACAAACATGGGACAATCGAGTTAAAGATTGCTATTGTCTGTGAACTCGATAGGGTGTGTGGGTATGATGATATTTGAAGTTGTGTTTGATGGATGAACAGTGTGTTGCAATCGAATTGAAATATGTTCGGGAAACGACCATTAAACTCAACAATCCAAAACCTTAAATCCTGAGTGGGAGGCAATCCAGGCTTGAAGTTTAAAAACCACATGCCTTATTCGGATTGGTGGTGATTACATTTAAGTTAATGGAACCAGTGGTGGTAAACTCTTTTTCTCAACATTTGGTACATTTTGGTGCATTTGAAAGCTATTTTGTCCCAGTGCCGCATAGATACAAGCTGTATCCTGTCAGAGTTAGGCCAACAAGTTCTATCAGGTCCTCAGTTACCACTCTGTGCGCATACTGAAGTGAACCGAACAATCAACCCCCCACAATAATACATACGAGTTGAAAACTATGTAATGGAACACACGTGTATGATATTACGAGATAGATTAGAGAGTTACTGTAAGCATGGCTACTAGAAGTCGAAGCCCCCCTTGGTAGGAAAGTGGTATCATGATAATAATGATCGATATGGGGTGACAATACACTTTAGACGCCTTTTTTTTAAAAGCCTTTGTTAATCTAGATGTTTCATCATTCACGAACCGTGTGGGCCGTGGGCGGAGAAAGCTTAGATGCTTGAAAATTTGATAGCTTCCCTGTAGGGGTGAGGGGAGCAGAGGGGCGATTGGAGCATCACGCTTCTGGGCCTGTAGTCTCATCCTAGATTGATGATAAATCAAGGAGGGATAGCACTTTTCACTAAGTAAGGCTGTAGTGGTGGCTTTCGGGTGGCGATAGTGGGCCATGAGAGCACAGGCGATGAGGGTCTCGTCAATTACGGGAAGGAAGATCCGTGATTATTGGCGCACTCCAGCGCACTCCAGCGGGCCACGTCTGGGTTTTTCCTGGTAGACGGCGCAGCAGATAGCGCCTGAAGGGGTGGTGCGGCCCACAGCAGCCTGTCGGCTGGATCAGTACGCTTTTCTGCTCTTTTTTCCCTAATACCCTCTACACAATAAATAAAACACGGATGGGCAAAAAACTTCATCCTCACTATCCCACCACTCCAACACCCTCCGCTCCATCAACACACCGGATCTCTCATTCCTCTACCCTTCATCACCTCCCCCTCCTCCCCACACACTTTTCCCTGTCCACAAGCGCTCCCTCTTATCACTCAAATCTTGTGCTGGCGTTCTATTTGTGGGAAAAGGAACGAGGATCACCAAAAAAGAAGGATCATTATCTTCTGCTCTTTAACACCAAAACCAAAAAAAAATATACATATATTTCCACACCAACCACATATCTGGGAGCTTCTACCAGGGCGGCTACCTACTTTTCATCCACTCTATCATCAACCAGAAAGAGAGAGCTATCTATCTCTTTCCACCATTGCATTCAATTAACCGCGGTGTTAATCCCTTTTTTTGTGTGTCAAAGTGTGACCAAGACCAATATCATCACAAGTTTGCTGTTTGTTGAGTATCTGTTAAGAATACATTGGGTCCTGTTTAACCACTGAGCAAGAGCAAGATGGAATATCAGATCACAACACCATCATCACATCGAGAACTGTCACCCGTTTCAAACACCCCTTATCAATCATCATCTCCTCGAATGACCGACGATTTGCTACTGTCGAAGGCTTTTGAATCCCTTCACACCACTCCAAGGCTACAGACCCAATCGGTGACTGATAGTGATGAAGAAGGAGAGGATTATCAATTTGATGATGATGATATTGATCATTCATCGAATCTTACCAAAGAATCGCTATATTTTTTGAATCTCAGCAATGAAAGATTACCACAACGATTGGATTCAGTCTCCCAATCGATCCAAATACCATCGACCAATACAGGATCCAACTTCACCGTCACGCCGGATTTGACATCATCATCCGCATCAAGTTTGGCGTCATTTGAAGATGGTAGTAACGATCAGAAGGAGGCACTTGAGAGAATGTATTCAAACTCCAATTCGTCGAACACCACAATCGTTTTGAAGAATCATACATCATCCACATCTACTTTGAACCTCCAGGGCTTGAACCATTCACTCCAGCAATCACAACTTGGTAATGAGGACAAATCTCAGATCATGAAGGATTTCTCAACAACTTCACTTTCAAGTATGACCAGTGATAACGATGCCACAAGTGTTACAACTGATACTACAACTGGACCAAGACGTTTGAAATCATCGTTGAAGTTACCAAATTTATCACGTTGCAAATCTCTGCCATCTGTTGCCAAGACGGTTCGTTTCTCAACTGATTTGACCAAAGTTAAGACTTTCAATGGAGATGCTAAACCCTCTTCCATATCTTTGGATAACTCACCAGAAAGTTCACCATCTAGCTCCCAAGACCGTGGATATAAAACTGTTCGTCACTCCAAGCCATTCTTTGATCTGAAGAGCTCATCATATTTTAACACATCGTCTTCAGACTCATCCGATTCAGATGAAGATTACTTCTCATATCAGAAACCTTCATCATGGAAGCTTCAATCCAAGAACTACAACTTTTTGAGATCATATGATAGAACACATCTGGTTAAATTGACATCGATGTCCATTAATGATTCCAAATTGGTGGGTACTGTTGAAGTGCGGAATATCAGCTTTGAGAAGTATGTTGAGATCAAGTTCACCACTGATGGTTGGAACTCGATCTATTTGATCACTGCCAAATACTCAAGATCTTTGGATTCCACAAAGGATCAATTCACTTTCAGCATTGATTTGAACAATACCATTTTGTGTAACTCTTCTAGATCGAAGAGAAACAATCCATCGATGCAAAGTTCTGTTGAGTTATGTGTAAAGTTTGTCTCTAATGGTTCGCAATTCCATTATGATAACAACGGAGGTCAAAACTATAAGTTTGAGTTGATCTCCATTGCAAAGAATAGAACTCCAAAACCAAAACCATCCAGAATTAATGGGAACTTTGCCGAGGCAAAGATCAATACACCACCAAAGGTTTTGACTTCAGGAAGATACTTCTCCGATGATACAGATTATTTCAACTATTCATCCGATAAGTTCAAATGGTACGATTCATCTTCATCGTCATCTGCAAATGCATCAAAAGCTACTTTGTCAAAACCATCTAAAGATGCCGCTGCTTCCACACCAACACCAGTCACCACACCAACTGGAGATGAAGATCCAGTATCATCATCTATCACATCACGAACTCCATCAACCATGCCATTCAAGTCATCAAATGCTAAAAATGGATCATATACCGATTTTCTGCAAAAATATTGTTTTTTCCAATCGGATGATCCAAAGAATATGGATGTCAATGAAAGTGTGTTCATCCGTTGAGAGCCAGTTTCTTAACTTGTCATTCACTTCTACAATCATTTAATTTTATAAACCACACTTTTGCCACATTCACTTGCACTTTGTCTGTCATACCTATCATCATACCTATCATCACCACTATTATCATCACTACCATCATCCCAAGATATGTGTCAATCAATCACACACATTTGCTTTTTCAGTTTTTCTATCATCATACTTGCTTGTCGTTATATTATATATGTGGTCCTTTCATGATTCCATTTTGAAGGATTACTCTGTTCTGTTCGTTTTATATTGGGGAAAATTATTGCTACACTTTATTAATATTTGATTCTGATCATTTAAGGGGTTCATTCATTCGTACCAGTTATCTTGTCTTTGTTGCTATTTCATATTGTTGTTTGTTGCTATTTTAGTTATTTTGGAAATTTATACACTTTGCTTTTAACGATTTTGTAGATCTGAGATTTTCAGACTCAATCAATAATCTCGACATTGAAAACTCTAATTCCTCAGCATTCACTCTATACTCTTTTTTGAAGCCCCTGTCTCCTCTTTCAACTTTCAAGTACTAGTATCAGTCATAAAATTGGTCGTCATGTCCATGTCGATAAACCTTAGGTAATGTCCTGTACTGATCTTCAAGATAGTGGATATTTCGATTCAAGTCCTGAGTCTAGGCATAAACCTATGAAATTTTCACCAATATTTTTCTTTGGCCATGAGTTAGAAATGGTCTTGCAAATTTTTTGTCTTTAACTGTTACCTGCTAAGCACAGATGTCAGATAATTTTCATTCATCTGTTATCCCAAAAAATATCAATACTCCCTAATTGGGTCTATTAAAATGGTGTTTATGTAATCAATATAACCAGAGGCTGGTATAATTAAATTTTGGATTCAAGTGTCTCCAGAGGCGATTTGGACTTTCACCGTCAGAGATTAGCAACTGGAGTGGTCAAGTGCCTAATGTCAATGACGATTAATGGGGAACTTCTTGACTATGTGTTTGATAAGATGATTGATGTAGAGAGTACTCAAAAGAAGTGTAAGTTTGAGATAATCCTTTCAAAAGTTTCCAATTTTTTTATGAATTCAAAGTTTTTGTAGGCTGTACTAGGACTCAAGTAACAGGCTCCAGAACATATCTCTACTTCAAGTCAGTAACTATTCATCATATACTAGCCTGATAATTGGTGTTAGGATGTTTATACAGAGATACTCGCCTTTTCATGAACTTCACATTGGAATTGATAAACTTGAGGGGGAGTTTGAAGATCTAGATAATCCACTTGTCAAGCGCGTTGAATGGATATTCCGTATCACAAAGTTTGAGGATGAGAAAATTATGTTGTCACTTCACAGACTCATATTTCTACAATCCACCCGTTTCCACAGTGGTATTCTTGGCTTGAAATCTACAACACACTTGAGTATATGAGATGAAAACCCCATTGCTTTGCTCTACAAGATCTATGCGAGACACATGACTATAGATGAGGTACCTGAAACTGGAGACTTTGCAAATCTCAAAGAGAGTTTCAATATTCTGTCTTTTCAGGTTCGAAATCTGTTCTTAAGTGCCAAACCTACCGAGACTGACCCCTTTATAACAAAATCAGAAAACCTTTGGAGATGGTCTCCAATTATGCAAACAGCTTTCGGGTAATGAACCCTCTCCTGCTCAATTTGATGTCATCTCTCAGCCATTTGAGAATGTTTTTCACGATTTTGAAGAAATTATCCCATGAAAGCACATATGATGAAGTTGCTGAAGAATAGAAGGAATTTGTTGATGGTACTATTGAGTGTTCAGGTCTGACTGATGGGGTTTTTTTTCTCTCAGCCTGAAGGTATTACTCGTATTTTGGGAAAGGTTCTTCAAATTTGGCTCAACAAGAAAAAAATATTGTTTTGACTCTCCGGGTTGGTGACATCAATGAACAAATACATGAGCTGCTTACCACATATGAAATTAATTATTCCAACGCTACCGATACTGGTTTTGAATCTCCAGGTGAGGCAGCTGGTGCTTCGAAAGTGAGACGGTTGAATAATCCTACAAGCCCGACAAGTTTGTTGATTGAGTACGAGAAATAATTTCAAGGTCCACCCTTAGACGATCATGACGTTAAGGACTTTATGGATGATTTTGGTGATGCTCCTCGGCTCAGCAGTTTCCAGGATTATCTGAGCTTGTTGATATTATCAGCAACATACCGGTTTCCCATAATCTAAACAAGAATGCCCTTGATATTCCTCACTCTTTTGAGGGAATATGCAGACGAGGGGGTTCCAAAACAGATCATGGAAAGAATTATGCTTTTAAAATCGAATAATGAGATCTCAGACAACCTTTTGTTCGGTGTTTCATAGTTGATGCGGGTTTTGCTCTAGATTATCATCTAGCATTGTTGAAAATTAACATTTGATTCTGTGAAATCTTGCAACTCGGTTTTTAATCAATGATCTTGGTATAAGCCTCATTCTGACCCCACATCCCCACAAATTCTGATTTCCTGGAATGATCAACTATCTCGGGCCAAAAGGACTTCACCATAATCAAGAAAACGTGGTAATTAAGGCTACTACTGCCTATGTCACTGATGATGTAAATTTGCATATTACATTAATTAACAGGCCATGATCTTAGCGGACAGACGGAAGGGTGTTATTGTTCAAGGCGTCGTATATGCATAACAAAACCGTTTATATTGTGCATCTCTTGAGAGTAGATCAATTGTTGAAGGCCCTTAAACAATTTTGAATCTGTGGGTTTGAGGTTTGAGGTCAGAACTGTTCAAGCTTACTACTCATCACTCATCAATCATAAATCCCATCGCTTACTCCATTTCTAGACTGTATAAATTAGGGAACTAAATTGGCTGCTTGAGTCCAATGTCCATCAATCCCTCAATGTTGTTACTGTATCCCATTTAGGCTATTGGTAAGGACATGTAGTTGATATAGGGCCATCAAAGATCCCTTGATAGCCCTTGAGAAAATATCTCAGTCCACAAACAAACCCACAATGCTCAGCCCATGATTATATGCATATACAAGGCATTGCGCGGCGCATGATTGTATGTACAACCTTCGGCTTACGGAAAGAGTTGTGGTCAACTCCCCGGGCTTTAGAACTCGAAAGGATTACTAACTACCATAACCAGCATTCTCGGAGAAAATGGTTACGAATTAGTACACGATCACTGAACTGTTCATTCACGACTTCATTAAATTGATCAAAATATGTTTCTGGCTATCTAGACTTGTCTCTATTGAATAAATGTCATCAACCCAATGAAGCGAGCCAGCTTTTGTGATCGGATGGCTTTTTCAAATAATCTACATGTGCTATTTTCGAAAGCCTACAGTACTTTATCAGATTTTTAAATAAACTCACTTAAAGGAAAAATTCCACCTTCTTGTTGAGATGCTCTGTAACTGACATGTGGTTAGTGGTGTTTGAAGACATTGAGACGAACTCGATATGGATGAATGCTCGATCAACATCATCGAATGGTAAGACCTCAATGGTATACAGTAGTGCTTTCAGAACTGTCTCGCTCTCAACAGTCAAACTTGCATTCAAAACCAACTTGATTTCAACCTTTACCAACACTATAAATTAAAATACCGCATCATCAAATCTAAGTTGCCAAATGACCCTTGAAATTACCAACGGTATAATCAATATGAACAAATGCTCTTTCAACATTGACAATAGGTAAAGCCTCAATGGTATACTGTAATGACTCTGCAATATCATGGGAGTCCTTAATCGATAAATCAGCATCCAAGATCAAATCAACCTCAACGTTAATTGAATCGCCAACGTGATAGCAATTGATATCTTTAACAACGACGATCTTTTCTGCAAATCTCATACACAGATATAACAAGATTTGTGTATCCTCCTTATCGGCTCTTCTTCCTGTGAGGTTGAAGATATGCTCCACACAGGTAATAGTCCAAAGCACAATGACATAGATTGACAATAGGAATGCACCGAGGGGATCGAGCCAGCTGACTTGGAAATAATAACCCAAAAGTGGCATCAGAATGGAAAACCCATTGAAAACGACATCGACCAATGCATCTTGTGCCAAAGCCTCAATGGAACTGCTCTTGATCGATTTACACCAGATATAACAAGCCAATTTTGAAATAATGGTCACAGTCATGATAGTTATGGATGTTTTTCCAATTTCAACAATTTCGTCATCACCACCGTGAAGTAATCTTTGGAATGACTCCAGTCCAACTTGCATGAATGAAAGGATAATAATGATGGAAAAGATCAAGATACCAATCGGTTCCAATCGGTTCTTACCAATAGGAAACTGGTTTGACTTTTTAGAATTTGACAACTTGTTCGAACCGTAAATAATCAACGTTGAAACGAAATCCAACACTGAATCCAATAATGAAGCTATAAGGGAGATTGATGAAGTCAATATAACAACGATGATCTTTCCAATTAATAAAACGACATTGGTACCAAAGTTGACCAGGATGGCAAAATTGATGAACTTGATCTCCTCTAATTTGTTATAACCCAAAACTTGACCAGTTTCATGATCCACATCACCAGGGACAGCACTTACTCTTCTATGGATCGTCTGTGGAACTCTTGGAGTTGCAGGAGTCTCAATTGCCTCTTCTTCGTCTCTAAATGGGTTGATTGACTCATGGGAGTATCCGTTTCTTTCAGTGTAATTTCTGATCATGGTATGATGAATCTTGGAGTCTAATAGCATGTCAACTTTTTGATATTTGGAGATCAATTCATTCTGTTCCTGGTAAAATTTTCTCAACTTCTTGGACTTCATCTGTTCAATCTCATCCTCGCTTTTGACTGATTTTCCCCAATCAAACAGTTTGGTGATGTTTCCAATCAAATTCTGTGGTCTTTCAATACCGCTCATCAGTGATCTAACCTCAGCATTAGCATTCCGGAACAGTTTATCGTTGTTCTGTCTCAGCCCACCCAGTTCAAACCCAAGGAATGAAACTTTTCTCAAGATTTCCTCAACAGCTGGTTGCTCATTCTCTTTAGCGCCCGTTTGGGTCGAAGCAAACGATGTGTCTTGTACAGCACTTCCCAGGTTGGAGGACACGCCCTCTTCGTCGATATCAACGAGTTTCCCGTGAGACATTGGATAGCTACTGGATGGGTAGCGACTGTTTGTGAGGTGTGTCGATATGTCGATTGTAGATGTGTAGAAATGCTAAGAGAAGGCTGTCCCTCTCCTATATATGAATCAAAGAGAACCCCTGGAACCAGATAATTGGCACAAAAACACCCCATCCCGAGACTGTTGTGGCCCGGCCGATGTCCTCCCACAAACAGCGGCCCTATTTTTATACTCAAGTCCATCCTTCACTCCTGTAAACGGGAACACTTGGGCAGAGGTCAAACATCAGGGGAAACACTAATACCATCCCTCGACACCACTCATATCATTTCCCCAACATCTTCTTTAAACCATCCAGCCGAAGGCCCTCCCACTAACTCCGACGCCCGGGGCTGACTACGCGCTGACGTAACTCCCCAGATTAGTTTGGTTGCGCAGCGTTTTCACGGCTCGAAAATTTTTGGACCTGCTCATCTCTTGACTGTGGAGTGTGAAGAACAAGTACCATCGCCTGTACTTTCCATTAGGTACACACCCACCGCACACCATGAGTACATCTGTCGCCGTCGCAGACATCTACATCGATGACTCCATCTCCTTCGACTCCTTCCATCTGGACCCACGTCTTCTCCAGGCCATCAAGCACCTCGGATTCAAAAATCCTACCCTTGTGCAATCGAAAGCCATCCCACTCGCCCTCCAGGAGAAGAGAGACATCATAGCCAAGGCCTCCACCGGTTCAGGTAAGACTGTGGCGTATGCGCTTCCTGTGATCCAATCTATCTTGGAAGCTCAGGCTACCCAGGAGTCTGAGGGCCATGAGATCAAATCAATCATATTGGTCCCAACTAGAGAGTTATCCACACAAGTCACCGCAACGGTTCAGAAATTATTACTATATTGTGGTAAGAGCATCAAGGCACTCAACGTCTCTAGTGGAGTCAGTGACTCAGTTCAAAACTCGTTATTGTTGGAAAAGCCAGAGATCATCATTAGTACCCCATCCAAACTCTTGAGTCTATTACAAAACAACTCCAATATCAACCTTTCCAAATTGACATACTTTGTCATTGATGAAGTCGATCTCATATTATCATACGGATACAACGATGATTTACACAAATTGTCAGAATTCTTACCGTTGAAGACATTACAAACATTTTTAATGTCCGCCACGCTGAATGATGATATCAATGAATTAAAGACCAAGTTCTGTCGTAAACCGGCCATTCTGAAGTTGAACGATGATGAATTAACACAGAAGAACAAATTGATCCAATACTACGTGAAGACCTCGGAGTTTGACAAGTTTCTATTGACATATGTCATTTTCAAATTGAATTTAATCAAGGGTAAGACGTTGATTTTCGTTAATAACATTGATAGAGGGTATAGATTGAAATTATTCCTCGAACAGTTTGGTGTGAGATCTTGTATCCTCAATTCAGAATTACCAATCAATTCCAGATTACACATTGTCGATGAATTCAACAAGAACGTTTACAACTTGTTGATCGCCACTGACGATTCCAACATTAAAGAGATTGATGAAGAAGAGGACGTTGAAGACACCACTACGACTGACGAGAAAGATACAAAGGATAAGAAATCCAAGGTGAAGCAAGATAAAGAATACGGTGTTTCCCGTGGTGTTGATTTCATCAACGTTGCATGTGTTTTGAACTTTGACTTACCCACCACTGCCAAATCATACGTCCACAGAATCGGAAGAACAGCCAGAGCTGGTAAAGCTGGTATCTCATTATCATTCGTTATTCCAGATAAGGAGTTTGGTGTACACAAGGTTGCCAGTTTGAAGACGAGTAAAAAAGATGAAAAGATCCTTAACAGGATCATAAAGCAACAAACCAAGCTCGGCTTCGAATTGAAACCATACCAATTCGATATGAAGCAAGTTGAAGGGTTCCGTTATCGTTCCGAAGACGCATTCAGAGCCATCACACAAGTCGCCATCAGAGAATCCCGTATCAAGGAGATCAAGCAAGAGATCCTCACCAACGATAAGCTCAAGAGACATTTCGAGGAGAATCCACAGGATCTCGCCAACTTGAGACACGATAAGGAACTCCACACCGCCAAGGTGCAGTCACATTTGAAGAGAGTGCCTGATTATCTGTTGCCGGAGAGCGCTAGGGGTTCGAGAAAAAACATTGGATTCGTGCCTTTCCGTAAAGGTGGTAGGGTCTCAAAGGGGAAGAAGAACGGGAAGAAGAATGATAAGAATAGACGTAATAAGAAGAATGATCCGTTGAAATCGTTCAAGTCATAGATACATAATTGGGGTTTTTTAACACAATAAACAATTTTCATTTAGCATTTTATATATACATTTCACAGATAGAGCTCATAAAGATGTCACTAGTTTTGCAACATTTCCTCCAATGATAAAACACCATTAAAATGCTCATCCTCAATGGCATGAATGATGGAATTGGCAACGTCTTGAGTGGAAATAGATGGTCTGATCAATTCATTTAAAAACCCAACATTATCCCCAACCAATGTATCTTTCCCCTTGTTCAACAGTTTCAGCACTTTGCTCAATCCGACTCTTGCTGAATCCTGTTTATCCTCCACGTCATACAAAAATCCCGGTCTTGCGAGGATGGGTCTGAGAGCTGGTGATAGTTTCCCAATCTCAACTTCGGCTTGTCTTTTGGAGGTTATGTATCCACTTGGCAGACCTGGAAATCCCTTATCGGCCGAGATGTACACAAATGCCGGCTTTTGCTCCTCACCCTTACTAGACTCGACTAGTGACTTGGCAAGGGAGACTGCAGAGTCTCTGTTGATGGCTTCATAGCTTGAATTTGGCGCTTTTTTCAGTGGGTTTCCCGGCTTGATGAAATTGGTCAACTCTGACAAGATTGAGCCGTTTGAATTGATTGTCTTCTTATAATTTTGATTTTCCAATAGTATCCCAATTGAATGGACAACGGCTTTGGTGTCTTTTAGTTCATCTTGATAACTCTTTGGATCGAAAATATCGGCAGATTTCCAATAGACTTTACTCAACCAATACGCGTCCTGGTGTGTGATGTTCTTTGGTGGTTTGCCTGAGCGACTAGTATGGTGGGTTAGTTAATCCGATTTGGCCGATTGAAATGACAGAGGGATCTAGGGTGTGTATACTCACGATATCGATGTTACTTGATAACCAGCGTTGATCCCAGCTTGACAAATCCTTCTCCCTGATTGGACGTTAGTAGTCGAATACAGTAGTGATAATGACCAATAGTTCACTCACCGAGGAATCCCGCTCCTCCAAAGACAACAATCTTAGACATTGGGTATATGTATGTTCGATTGGTTCCCTGTGTGGAGACAAGGACATGGGTGTTTCCTCCAGGAGTAACAACTCGTCAGACGTTGCTCATCTCGGCCGGGAAGCGCTCGGACTTTTGCGGGTTTAAGCCTCGGGCTAACTTCTGGTCAGAACCTTGTAGCGTTAACTACTGTCTACTTGGCTTATAAGGTATCACTCTTGAATACCTTTGTCTCTCATATCCTCTCGGCATCACCTTCTGCTTTTTATAATATATTTCAACTCCCAAGTTTGATCCCTTTGCGTAGGTCGCGCTCTCAGTGGCTGAGCCAATACCCATGTTTTATTGTGTTATAAAAACGTTATCATGTTATATGAATTCTTCTTCTGCTTCTCTCCTCGGTAAATTGAATGTCCCATTTGGCTTCTGTGCTTTCCTTTTTCAAGCTCTCTCTTGATCTGGTGGGAGCTCCTTGAGAAACTTTCTCCTTCTAAGACAGATCTGTTTGAAAACACTCTCACTAAAACGCTCCAGATCATTCATAGAATATTTCGCTCGAAAGAGCTCATTCCAGTCTCACTGTTCACTGTCCACTTTCTATCCTATCTCGAATTTATAACTATTGTTCGGTCTATCGTACAACCAGATATCTCCAAACTTTATAAACTTTATAAACTTTAAAGCCATGGTTCAACTATCACAGACATTCATCACACTCGCGGTCTTGATCCTAACTCCATTCACATTAGCAGAGGATCCAACAACATCAACACCATCACATACGCTGGTCTGGGCAACTGGTTATAAAAAAAATGGAGAATTGGATACAACACAATCTCCATTCACACAGACATTCCCTGTAAGGTGGTCTACAGTGGCTTCGGTCCCAGCTGGTTCTGTTGGACTGGGTCATATCTCTGGTACTGTTGGAACATTGAGGAAATATCCATCCACTACTATCAGTTACAGTCGCTGATTGAACCCAGGAAACAAAGAGAACATATGGAACACAGTCATATTATGATCCACTCAACACACTCACACACCCCTCAAAATGAATCGAGTTGCATTTTCACGCTATTATAGAAGCTTGTCTTTGGATACTTGAATCAATAATATTCTAATTGTTAATAACAGAGCTTCACCCCTTGCTCGTGTAGTTGGTATGAACTAGCAGATACACCGTGTAGTGAGTTCCCCCGCCTCAAATTTCTATCTATACGCCACGCCTCACCATGGCAACGTCAGAACACGTGAATGAGCCCATCAATAATTTATCTTATCGTTTCCTCAGGGATAGATGTGACACCAAATCCAGGGGATAGCTAGACAGTGCTGGTTGAATAAACAGTGAATACGATTCTGTCATGTTGTGTTACCAAGAACAGCTGGACTGTACTGAAAAGGAAATATGAGTCGGTTTGAGAAAATCCGATGACGAAATGGAACCAACTCCGATAAGTAAACATACGAACCAATGGCACCACGTCCCGGTTGTGGTATAAAGCAAAGATCTATCAGCGGTATGTCAATGCAACAAGACCCATTAGAGGCTAATTCGAGGGCAGTTCCGGAGCGTGTTGAAGAGTCCAGTGCAATAGATGATTTCCAATCACATGCGTTACAGAATGAGGTACGAAGAGTGGAAACGATAAATGAGACGATTGTTGAAGAGAAGGGGATTATGAACCTATGGGGATTATTAGATTATGGGAGTGAAATGCTGGAGAATGAAGGAGCTGTGGCTAGAGACCATGTATGTGAATTTTGACTTCGATTGTTAGAATCCAGAGGACTATACTAACAAAATCAAAGATGGCTAACGAAAGAACGTTTCTCTCGTGGATAAGGACATCATTAGGTCTTGTTTCCACTGGAGTAGCTGTGACCCAATTGTTCAAATTAGTGAAAGCAAATGACATACAAGATGATCTTTTAACCAAGCTGGGAAAACCAATTGGAGGTGAGTAATACGTCACAATATTGGTCGATGAACCTGACATAACTATCTGATACTAACTAGACTTTATATAGCTTGTTTTGTATTGATTGGAATCCTTTGTGTTGTGATGGGAACGTACAGATTTCTTCGAACACAGGAGTATTTGAAGAAGGGAAAATACCCATCGGCAAGAATGAGTGTTTCTTTGTTGGTATTCTTGGTGTTTTCGGTAAGTTAATGAAACTTCACTATCAATTGGTGATTGATTGCAGTACTAACAACATTTCATAGGTAGCAGTAGTTACACTAACGACTGTGTTATGTACAGATAGATGAAGGGCATTGACTGTCACGTCATATTTTATAAATTCAAACTTGTATTTTGTGTACCGATTCTGATTGTTGTTTGGCTATCACGTTACTAGCCGGCCATACCGAGCCTTATCGGAGAAGCCCTAGCCCTAATCATACACGTGATTTCAGTTAGGGCTGATTTTTACTTTTCCGCACACCGCGAATATGCGGTTCCTACCACCCACTCGGAGCTTCCCACCGCCGCAATTTTCAGCGCAGCCGGTGGAGAACAGGGGTGGTGTACGGGTGATTCTGACTGTGCGGGCGAGTTGGGCGCAAAAAAAGTTGAAAAGCCATCAATACCAAGCTGGATACACACCAAGTCTAGTTGCTAGTACATTATACCAATAAACTACAGACAAAATGGTACGTCAAGATACACATAGGAGAGATATACAGGAGGATATATGAGACATACAAGTGCACTTACTCAAGAGGGATTCAATCAATTATGAAACAAGAGACACGAACAAAGACTGGAAATAAGAACATAGTGGCAAATCAAACTCAACAACTTCAAAACGGAGGTATCAATCATATCAACAGTACACTATATCCAGGAGTCTTACTGAAGAATTGGACCGGAACTACTAAGAGAAACACATCACTTAAGCATCCAGAACAATTGATCCATGGAGTTAACACTTAAGCGCCCAATCAAAAGAACAGTTTCAAGTCATTAATCAATCAGTATCATTTCACTATTGAAGCAATCAAACAAAGGACAGTACATCATTGAATGGAATCAGTACATATCAGTCATCAATGAACTACTTACCTTCCATTTCACAACAACCCCAACACATCTCAAAATATCTAACTACATATCAAATCCCTTTTTCAAAAAACCATGAAACATAATACTAACAATTTGTCTACAGGGTAAAGTCCACGGTTCCTTGGCTCGTGCCGGTAAGGTTAAATCTCAAACTCCAAAGGTTGACAAGCAAGAAAAGCCAAAGAAGCCAAAAGGAAGAGCTTACAAGCGTCTTTTGTACACCAACAGATTCGTTAACGTCACTTTGATCAACGGTAAGAGAAGATCTAACCCTGGTCCATCTTCAACTGCTTAAATTCTTTAGTTGAGATTTTGAATTCGGTGTTTTTTTGGATTGAGAAAAAAAGAATGAAACTTTTATATATCCCTCTAATGGAGGGTTCTGTTTATTAAGGCTCTGAAGGAGAATTTTAATGTTATAACTATTTGAAAACTTAATATGTAGAGCTCATCGTCCGAGACTCCAAGTGATGTCCGTACAAACTTCCAATACCTGATAGTTGAGTATTATATTTCGATTCTTTTATCATCCAACTTCGCCAAACATCACAACAAACGGCATAGAATTTCTTTATGGTGAAATTAAGGTATTACAAATGAACGAACTACATTGTTGGATTTGGTATATACTCCTGTTCGATACCAAAGTACCACTTTCATTCATCAAAACAAGTTTCACCCTTGGGTGTTGGCGATCGCGCTCAAGCTTTGAAACAACTCGGGCAGGAACTTTTCAGTAACTAAATGAAGGTAATTGAATTTAGATTCAGCACAGATATAAATAAAACTTATCTAGATACTCATGAATTTTATAACATTGGAGCTGGGTTGTGAAAAGGTCCTTAGGTATCGTGGAAGGATCATGCAAATAGGCAGGGAACTCAAAATTCGTGCTGAGTACTAAGATCCCGAAAATATTTCGGACTGCCAACAGTAGCTCATCACTCTTGAATATCAAGACCACATACGCAAAACATCAGATATACCATGTCAGATATAGAGTCCCTCGGTGAAGATATCTTCGGTGATCCAGAAGGATACAACAAACCACCTCCAGAGCCACATTTCGCCTCATACCAGCGTAAGACCGACAAGACACCACAAGAGATAAATCTTCGTCTTATTGGGTCCTCACCACTGTGGGGTCATCTTTTATGGAACGCTGGTATCTATACTGCTGATTACTTGGATCAGCATTCAGATGAATTAGTCAAGGGTAAGACCGTTTTGGAGCTCGGTGCCGCCGCTGCGTTGCCAAGTGTGATCTGTTCTTTGAATGGTGCTAAGAATGTCGTTGTGACGGATTACCCAGATCCTGATTTGATTTCAAACATCCAATATAACGTTGACCACGGCATTTCTAAAGAGGATAAGATCGTTGTTGAGGGATACTTATGGGGTAACGATTACGAACCAATAATAAAACATCTCGATGCTGGGGACTCAGGAAAGTTCGATTTGATCATTTTGAGTGATTTGGTCTTCAACCATTCAGAACATCACAAACTGTTAAAGACATGTATGGATCTCTTAAAACCAAAGACTGGTAAATGTTTCGTTGTGTTTAGTCCTCATAGACCATGGTTGTTGGAGGATGATTTACAATTCTTTGAAACTGCAAAGGAATATGGTTTCAAAGTTGAGACCAACGATTTGGTAAATTGGAAACCAATGTTCCCAGATGAGGACCCTTCAACTGCTGAAGTTAGATCTAGAGTATATTCCTTCTTTTTGTCTTTATAACTGCCCCCAAATCATTAATAAACCAAATTCCATCCCTTATTAGATATTCATGTACTAGGACTCATCATGACTACAAATTGTAAATAAAAGAACAAAACATATATTACAAGGCAAAAGTGGTCGTTAAGTGAGAGGCATTAGAGTTTTTTGGGGTATAATGAACTGATAGTTCATGATCTTGGCCAGTTACAACCAATAACAACGTCTGCACCGTTATCGATGGCGTAACAAGTTGTACCTTCGGCACAACCTTGGATGACCCAGTCTCCATTGTCAAACACTGAGTAGAAACCTTCTTTTGAACAAGCGGCATCATCTTGTTTTGGATGAGGACCGGAAAAGAGACCGGCCTCGAAGTTGGAATTCAAACAGTCGACTTTATCTTGGCCTGAGAGGGATGAGCAGTCATGGATGGAAGTTCCGGTTGGAACCGGAACGGTGCTGGATGAGACGTGGATAGTGAATAAAGTGGAGCCACCGTGTGAGAATGTAGCGGTGGTGATCTCAGAGTAGTATGAGGAGATTGAAGAGCTTGGGCTGAACTCTGAAGATGAAGAGGAAGCTGATGGTTCAACAAACTCTGAAGTGGCTCTGAGAGTAGTAGCAGCACCCTTGTCAACGATTGTAGTCAAAGTGACAACACTTGGGATCTTCTTGGTGACAATAACGTTAGCTGATTCCACCAATGAAGTGGATTGAGCGGCTACAGTTGAAGTCTCAGTTGGTGTGGTGGGAGTGGTGGCTGGAGTCCATTGTGGAGTAGATGATGTAGTAGATGGAGCCCATTGTTGACCAGTGGAAGAAGTAGTTGAAACAGCAGAAGAGACAGAACCAATCAAAGTTTGAGTTGGTTTAAGACTTTGAGCAATGTTAGAAAGACCCTTCAACACAGCCTTGACAGCATCAGCAAAGTTTGAGCCGGAAACCTTGTTGGCGAAAGCTTGAGAAGCATCCCAGAACATAACACCACCGAAAAAGTTATCAGACCCGATGGACTTGATGGTAGAGGTGATGGTGTCAAGACCAACGTATCCTGAACCAGCAGCCGAAGCAGCACCTGGCAAACCGAGGTATAGCTTAATGTTCTTGTTTGGAGAAACGGTTGAAGCGAACTCGGTCCATGTATCCCAGTTGAAAGTACCATCCAATGAACAGTAGTTGTTGTAGAATTGAACAAAGGCAAAATCGATGTATGAGCTCTTCATGACCTCACCGACGGAGGCATCAGGGTAGACACATTGCGGAGCAGCGGCAATGTAGTAATCCTTTGAACTCTTTTTAAAGAAGGAGTTTCTCAAAGTGTCAACAAGGGAAGTGTAGCCAACTTCGTTCTTGTTCTCAATATCGAGATCGAACCCATCAACAACAGCATCACCGAATGGACGTTGAGCCGCATTACCTTCACCGAAAAGGTTCCATAGTTGTTCAGCAAATTGTTCACCGTCAGATTCGGATTGGAAACCGTATTCACCACTGGCACCACCAAGGGACAAAAGGACAACTTTTCCCAAGTCTTGACAGGTCTTGATGTCTTCACCGATTTGATCACATTTCAACAAACCGTTGGAGAAAGTCTCAGAACATTGATTAGCAAAGTTCAAAGTTGGAACGGAACCAGCAGAGAAACTGGAGAGGAAAGAAAGAACAAGAATGTCTGCAGAATCTTGTTCACAGTAGTATGATAATCTTTCTTGTGATCCAGCGGAAGCTTGACCCCAGTAGAGAACCACGTTATCTTTAGCGTTTGGATTGAAAGCGAGGATTGTTGAGCAGAAAACAGCGAGCGAGACAAAATATTTGATTGCAATCATGACTGTTGAAAAATTGTTTGATCTTTATGTGTTTGATAATTTGTAAAAGTGTAGCAGTATTGCAGTGTAATAGTAGGAAGGAATGACTTGAGTGAGTGTTAAAAGGAATGACTAAGTGAGTGTTTGTTGTAAATGTTGAGTAGTGAAGAGTGTGGATGTAACTCTCTCTGCTTTATGTAAATGAATGACAAGAAGTTGGATATATATATGGCTCGAGTGTGGGCGGGTATAAGGGGTTCTCAAGGAGGGGTCAACAAAAGAAGGTACGGTGAATGGTGGCTTTCAAAACATTCAAAACATGATGGGCCGTTGAAGGGGGGAATCGCACACCTTTTTATAAAAAATTGTGTTACAGAAAGTGCGAGAAGGGGGTTTGTGTACACGAGATGCGTAACAAAGGAGGGCTGGCTGGTGGAGAAAGGCTTCCCTTGCTGCCCAGTACACGGTGTCTCAGATCGTGGAAGGGGAAGGTGCGTCTTTCAAAACAAACAATCCTGCATGGCGACAGCGGCCGAGATCTCACGCGAAAATTCTGGTCCACGCCCAAAGGGGAGATCCCAAGGGGGGGCGGGCCGCGAAAAAGCGAAAAAGAGCAGGGCTCGTGACCCGGGACACGGAACTCCGAAGGCTGGTAGCTCGCTGCTCTGGGATGATGCCCATCATACTTGACCAATGACTAGGCTCCATGGAGGTACTACACCCCAAAGAAGAGTTCTTTAACTGGGGGAGACCATATATATCTTGTCACCACTGTCATTATCTGGCTCTCTCAATCTATGTTCTGCTTGTCGGCTTACTTTGAGCGCAATACCGTTGTCTTGTCGATCATGGAAAGCCAGTTTAGATCTCACCAACCTATATCGCTCATCATGGAACTCTTGATGCATGAATTCCACCTTCTTTGTTTACATTCCTGGATTTCGCCTAGATGTGGGTCAAAGAACAGACATGATCATCCAGCAACCAGCCATCGATCATTTCATGATTGTCCATAGCCAGGGGTAAGCTATTCTTGTTTGTAAAAATGGTTAATGATCTGCATGGTGAGACAAGTATTAATAACTCATCCTTATTTTCGGGGGAGATGACCTTGAGGCCCGGGATCCTGATGGACTTCTTTCCAAATTTACCTCATTCTCATTCCATCTGTTCAGAATTCCTAACGATCCCGCTTTAAGGACTCATACTATTTCCGCCGTAAATGCTCATTCTCATCACTATCTTCTCAACAACAGCAAAATTAAATTCAAGAAATAATGAGAATTATACACTGGTTGAGTGATATCTCATGAGCTCTTTATTTCCTGATATCTATAAATTAAACCTGTAGCACTTTTGAAGATGTTCGCTCCCCATACCTCTACATTCCCTTTCACTCTTTCCCCATACCATAGAAAAAACGAAAATGAAGTTCACATTGCCACTCCAAGCCGCTATATTAGCCAGCTTAGTATCATCATTACCAATTGGTCGAGATGGTTCCGTCAAGGTCCTAGAGCCAATCAACTATCACAACACTACTGAGATTTTCTACCCGGGTAGAGGGATCAAGCAACTACCACAGGAACCAATCAACCGCCACAATACCACTGGTTTGTTACAACCAAAGAGAAAGCCAATGAGATTACCAACCTCTTCAAATCCAAAACCAACCGACCCAAACCGCCCCTTCAGTGAGATTGTTGCAGGTCTGATCCTTGAGTTGGAGGCTGAGAAGGGTAAGTATAAAGTTGTCCTCTATGAAGAAGATAACTCTATCACACCATATGTTGTTGAAGATGATGGATCTATTCGTCAAATCGGTGTCAGTTATGACCTCGATACTGAGACGATCTCGACACAAGTGTATGACACCAGACACTATAGAGAGAAAATTGCCGAGCTCAAGAGAGAGAAGGAATGCTTGAAGAATAGTAAGGATTATGGTTCCTGGTTTGCATATTCAACTGATGACAACGTTGACAATGTGATCGACTACAACGATTTGATTGCTTTGGAACCAATCCCAGTGCCATTACCATCCATTGAGAACGATATTGATCCACAGGTTTCCGCCAACAGTATCAAGGAGGATTATAACCCAAGTAGATTGGGTAGATTGATTGACTCCCTTTCAAAGGTTACCGTTAACCCAGGTTTTGATAAATTCCCAAGAAGTTTCATTCAGTTCCCTGTTACTACCCAAGAGAATGAAATTCTTGAGATTAATCTAAAGCAACTTTATGTTCTTGCTTCAGCAACCTTACAATGAATATTTACATGATTTTCATTCTTTATTTTTTTTTTGATTATCCCTCTTCAAAATTCAATTATTCTTTGATTAAAAATATTTAAGCATTCTGACTTTCTACACTTAATCAGAAACTGAAAAAAATAATTTGAACAAGCTCTAGTACTTTGTAAGTACCGTAGAATATATACCCATGATATTCATGTATTGTTCTCTGATATAGCTTGGTGATGTTTCCCAAATCCCGGACACCTTCTCCAACATCCGCACACCAACTACTCGGCGTATTTTTCAGATTTTTCAACCATCTTGATGGTTACAGAGAAGTGTATGAAAGAACACAACAACAACCCACCCAACGCTCATAATATCACCCAGACATGCTCAGATCAACTCAGATACATGGCCTTTCGAAGTCCATCATGGGCTCTATCGCTCCAGCTACCGCCGCCAACACTAAACAACTTATACGTCCGGCCTCACTACAGTTCACTCGTGGTAAGCGTACGAAAGGATCAGCCACTGTGAGTGTCGGTACACAAAGAATCATCACACAACTCTCACTTCTATCAGCAAGAAAGAAAATGCCAAAAGTTTTGAAGCTCTCGAACGAAGATTTGATCAGACATGATACCGTACAAAAAGCTTGGTCAATTTTTCAAAAAGAGAAGAGAGAACAAGCCGAGGCACAATTGGACAAGCAATTCTCTTCCATCATCAACGCACTTGATGACTTGAAGACCGTTTCACCTGAATTGTACAAGGTTGCAAACAAGAAGGAGAAGGGTAAGAGATTCCCATTGGACGCTAGAATCCCAGTTGACAGCCCTCCAAACAAGATATGGTTCTACGAAGTTGCCAAGGAGGAGAAATAGGTCAGGAAAGAAAAGGTATACATAGATGGGAAAGGTCAGGCATAAGCTGTTGTAAATATCGAATGCACTATCACTGAATTACACATATGAAACAACAAGTAGAGATGACAACAGGTCAATTTTCACCAAAGCTTCTGCCATAGAGTGATCTGTGCACCATTTCTCTCAATGTTTGGCAGGAGTGTCCAACACAGGATCATACAGACATAACAACCAATGAAAATTGGATGTAAGATATACGTTCCTGTGAACTGGCTCCCCATACCCACTGCAAATGGGATGGCCGATCCACCTGATGATCCGAAGGCAGTAGCTAAGGTCATTGAACAAAACTTGATCTTTCTTGGTAAGATTCTGGTCACTAATGAGATCGCCATTGGATAAATGGGACCGATTAGTAGACCGGCCAAAGCAACACAGATACCAGCACCAACAGTGTTTGGTATGAACCAGATACACAGATCCAATGGAATGATCAATCCCATCAACACAAATATCGATCTTCTATTTCCGAACCATTTGTTGAGCTTGGAGGTCAATAAAAATCTACCAACTGTTACTCCTCCCCAAAACCCTGAGGCAATATATGGAGTAGAAGTGAGATTGCTCTTTCTGTACTCGATGAGGAATGTGACTGTCCAACCACCCATTGCGACTTCTGAACCTTGGTAGAAGAAGATAAACCCGCAGATTAACCAGGTTCTGTAATCAACAAGAGCAGCTTTAAAGTCGTGTTTCTTTTGGGCAGTCTTCTTCTCAGCAATAGCCTCCGCGTTGGAAGTCCCTGTCAACTCATTTAATTCAGTATCATTTAGATCATTCGAAGCTTTTGCAACAGTTTCATTCGACTCCAATGAATCCCATTTAGCCAAATCATTTTCAGATCCAAAGAAGGCATATGGAGTAAAGATTAAATTGAAACAAGCAACCCCTAAAGTAACCAAATAAAAGAAATTCCACTTAGAGCCGTTATTAACCATAGCAGTACCAATCAATGGTGAAAGAAAAGCACCTAATCCATAGGTACCGTGAGCGAAACCCAAATACTTCGAAGAGTTCTTCAACTTCGAAAAGAAGATATTGAGCTGAGACAGCCCAATGGCACCACCCATACCACCAAAGAAGAACGCAATGACAATCATAGGAAACACTGTCCCTGAAGCAACGATGGAGTTCATGATGATGAAAAGCGCAGAGCTCATTGTCAAAGTCTTTCTCAGACCTAGTCTATTATCCAAATAATGTGCGGTGAATGCAATCAGGATATATCCAAGGGCATTTCCTAGCCACACCAGAGATACCACACCGTATGAAATACCGTAATGCGCTTCTATTTTGGGTAATATAGCACCAAGGACACCATCCAACATACCCAAACATAGCTCCCAGATCAATCCAGATATGAATCGTAATTTATTTCTCTTTGGGTTTGAGATTGACATGACATTTGCATCGATAACTTTATCATCCAAATGTTGTGTATTATCTTGATCATCTTGTCCTCTGTTCGATCTTGTTGCTTCACCCTCCTGTCTCTCCACTATCGGTCTTGGTAGGGGTGGTAACTCCTGCAACCGATTGGTCAACAAACCCTTCGTATGATTGTTCCCAAGCTCAAAGCCAGGAACAGTTCTTGACTTGGGTGTAAATGGTTGGAGAAGACCATCGAAGTAAAGCCCATTGTGGTTCACTGGGGAAAGACTCAATGGTGATTTTGTTGATGGATCAGGGAGTGGTTGCCTCTCATGGGTACCAGTGGTTTCTTCTTGTACTTTGATCATCCTTCACCTAGACCTTCTTAGTGTATCAAAACAAGGATCGAAGAGCGTTGAAAACACTTGAGGCATAAATATGGAATAGGTGTGGGACATGGCTCTTCATACATCCCTTTTATACTGTATTTTTGCCTGGTTATTTGTCATGCAAAAACCTGGGGTACAGTTTTCCGCTTTGTTTGAAATTCGAATTACTAATCCTACCCCCGCATGCAATAAATAATCGGCCCGTACAATACATGATCCACTGGTATCATAGACCCCGAATATCATGAAAATCTACAGAGGTTATAATTTATATAAGATTGAAGTACATTTATATGCTCAAGGAAGAGTGGACCGTCAGTGATTAATACTATTTCATGTCCAGATACTCAAATCATATCGAGTGTGTAAATGAATCACCAAAATTTCTGCCATAGTGTAGTTTGTGCACCGTTTCTTTCGATGTTTGGCAAAAAGATCCAACAAGCCATCATAGAAGTGTAACAAGCCAAGAACATGGGATGCAAGATATAAGTTCCAGTGAACTGACTTCCCATCCCGATAGCGAATGGGATAGCCGAGCCACCAGAGGAGCCGAATGCAGTAGCCAAAGTCATTGAGCAGAATCTAATCTTTCTTGGAAGAATCTTTGTCACAAGCGTGATCATCATTGGATAGACTGGGCCGATTAGCAAACCCACAAATGAGACACATACACCAGCGCCGATAGTGCTTGGGATGAACCAAACGCAAAGATCCAAAATAATGATCAATAAGATTAAGACGATGATAGATCTTCTAACACCAAACCATTTTGCAAGCGGAGTAGTCAAAAAGACTCTGCCCAGCATCACACCTGCCCAGAATCCGGATGCAATATAAGGGGTTGTCTTCTCATCGGCTAATCTGTAATCAAGGAGGAAAGTGACTGTCCAACCTCCAATTCCCACTTCTGAACCTTGATAGAAGAAGATGAAACCACAGATCAGCCAAGTTCTATAATCGGACAATGAAGCTTTGAAGTCATGCTTGTTTTGGACGACAACATTCCTATCACCGTCACCTCCAGTCACAGCGGCACCCCTATCATTCAAATTATCCAATTCATTTTCCCTTGTTTCTTTCACAGTGTTAAACTCGGTATCATTTGAGTCTTTACTCTCCCACTTAGCCAAATCAGTCTCACAACCGTGGAAAGCAAAAGGTGTGAATATCAAGTTTGCTAACGTCAAGCCCAATGATATGAAATAATAATAGTGCCATTTGATACCATTGTTGACCATTGCAGTACCGATCAATGGGGCCAAGAAAGCACCAAGTCCATAAGTCCCATGGAAGTATCCCAAATATTGGGACCCGTTCTTCAATTTCGACAAGAATATATTGTACTGAGACAGTCCAATCGCACCACCCAGACCACCGAAGAAGAAACCAACAACGAGAACAGGAAATAATGTACCCGATACAGAGATCGAGTGCATAACAATGAAACAACCCACACTGAGTGTCAATGTCTTTCTCAAGCCAAGATAATTGTCCAGATAATGAGCAGTGAACGCAATGAGGATAAATCCAATTGCATTTCCCAACCAAATCAACGAAACCACCGCATAGGAAATATCATAGTACTTCTCAATGTTTGGTAATATAGCACCGAGGACACCATCTGACATACCCAAAGCACTAACCCAGAGACAACCAGCAAACACACGATATATGTTCTTTGGTGGGTTTCTAATCGACATGACATTATCGTCATCGTCATCCTCAACTGCAGCTGTGTCAGCCTCTTCATACAAGGCCTTCTTGACCCTTTCTGTCTCGGTCTCCTGTCTTTGAAGGATCGGTCTGGACTGGACTGGCAGCTCCTGCAATCTATTAATCAAAGAGTTTTCGAAATCCTTCTGGGCCAATTCGATACCTGGTGTATTTGGTAAGGAATCTGGTGCAGCAGTTGGGATTGGGCTGGCGAGATCCTTGAAGGTTAGTCCAGAACGAGTAACCAAGGGTCCTCTTCTGTTATGAGGAGGACTGTTAGGAAGACTGTCATCTGGGGACGTGACTTGTGTGATGTCTTCAGCTTCTGAACTACTCATGGTTGTCCAGTGTTGTTGTTATTATTCAAATGTGACCCTCAATATTCCTGTTCAATTGGAGAGAGCCTGTCAAGATTGGAGCTAGCCTATGGACCGATTGTGAGAGATCAGAGTTGGGTGGACTCAGGGCTTTAAAGCTTTTTTTCTCAACAGAGGTCAGAATGTGACCATTGAGGAATTAACAGTGGTCCCGTATCGGCTGACGCGTGTGAGTGGGGGATCTTGGTATAAAATTTAGCCTAAGTGCGCTTATAGTCGCTCCTTAACCGCTGGGACTTTTGCCGGAATCATGTCGGAATATATCGGAACTATTTCGGAAATAATCTACAATTGCGAGAAAAGTCGGAAAGTGAAATTTTTTGAAGACATAATCCTCAAGCTCATCTCTCTCTGTGTCCGTGAGAACAACCACCCTCCACAATAACCTCACCCATACAACAACCATGGCCAAGCTAGTGCATAACGTGCAGAAGAAACAACACAGAGAGAGAGCTCAAGTCTCCTCCAGACAGAGATATGGTCTCCTAGAGAAGAAGAAGGACTACCAACTTCGTGCTAGAGACTACCACAAGAAGCAAGACACTTTAAAGGCGCTCAAGAAGAAAGCTGTCCAGAGGAACCCAGATGAGTACTACCATTCCATGGTCAACAAGAGGTCCGATAACCGTGGTATATTGATTTCAGAGAGAGACACAGAGGTTCTCTCGACAGACCAAGTCAAATTGTTAAAAACCCAGGACTCCACATATATCAAGAATCTCAAACAACAAGAATTGAACAAGATTTCCAAACTTGAAAAAACCTTGCAATTCCAGAGTCAAGGTCAACACGTGGTGTTTGTTGACACCATCAAGGACAAGAAATCATTCAACGCCGCAAAGCACTTCCAAACAGACCCAAACCTCATAGGTAACAAGGAGAACAGATTAAAATTGGACCAATTACAAACAAATGAACAACTTGTGAAGGAACTCGACACACTACCGAAGGAATCCCTCGACAAGAAGAGAGTCAAAAAGTTCTCACAGTTGAAACAACATTTAAAGAGACAGACTGAATTGACCGAGATTGAAGAGAGAATGAATTTCCAGAGGGAAGGTATGAAGAAGGGTGATAAGAAGAAAGTCATCGATTCATTGGGTAGAAAGACATACAAGTTCAAAAAGGAACGTAAGCGTTAATCCATACATAAATCAGCACAACTGCATAATATTTTTTTTAAAAAAGGACGTAGTTTATCTAGTATCTTCTAATTTGTAACTTTCCATCTCTTGACAGTTGCATCGGCACCACCACTGATCAACTCGTCATCACCGACCCATCTAACGGTGTTGACACCATCCTTGTGAGCATTCAAGAACTTGATGTTCTTCATTGGCTTCTCAACGTTGTACACGATAATATTCGTATCCAATGAACCACTAACAACTCTGTTGTTATCACTGTGCCAGTCAATGGAGTTGATACGACCAGTATGGAAGGCCCATCTGGATGTTTGAACCTTCTTCTCCTCAACGTTGTACAGCGTGATCTTACCACTCACATCACCAACGGCCAAGTATGCCCCATTTGGTGAGAATGAGATATATGAAGGAGCTGAGCGACCAGCTGGCAAGTCGAAAGCCTTGGAAGATGTGGAAATGTCAAAAAGTTGGATTTGATTGTTTTGGAATCCAACTGCAATGTAACTGGAGGAAATACTCAATGAAGTGGCTGCTGATGAAAGTTTGATTTGAGATTTTTCAGCGCCTTTTGAAAAGACAATCACTTGGTCCTCAGTCAGCACTGCAACCAGTTCCCCATTGGATGAGATGGCTTTTGGTTGAGATGGGATTGGTGTTTCACCTGTAGATGATGATAACTTGTCATCCCAACCTGCGGAATAAACCTCCTTATCATCTGTTGAAACGATTCCGACAACAAAGTTTGAATGGTTCTTACTGTTTGAAACCTCGCTCTTCACCAAATCGAGCTTGTTGACCTTACCATCAGAGGAGCCCGTGATCAATTCATCACCAACGATCAATGAACTTGTGATTGACTTTTGATGACCTTTAACAATCTTGACAGGCTCATCACTCTCCTTTGTCAAATAGTTCAAATCACCAGAGTTTGACACAGAGATGATATATTCACCGGCAGCGATGACACCAACTTGATGGTTTTCCAAACCCTTCTCGAATGACCAAGTCTTGAGAACCTCACCGCTTTCAACGTTCCATAGTTTGACACTTGAATCGGCTGAGCTTGTAACGAATGTCCCATCATCGACCCAACTAACAGCGGAAATACCACCTTGGTGCTCACCCTGGCCAATCTTCTTAACAACAGCACCGGTCTTACCATCATACAACACAATGGTTCTGTCTGCTCCAACACTGATCAAATGGACACCGTTTGGTGAATACTTGACATCCCTGACGAAGTTTGAATGTTCACCACGGACACTGAGGTCAAATCTGAATGGAGGACCATTGTAGAACACCAATGAGTTATCATCACCTACTGTAGCGGCTCTGTATGGTCTCACTGGTCTGATGGCGACGGCGTTGATTTGGGCGGAGTGTCCAGAGATTTCACCAACGGTGTTACCGGAATCCCAGGTGAATGCATGTCCATAACGTTCCTTACCATTGCCAACAGCGATGATTCTCTGGGAATCCGCGTCCCATGCGATGTCGTTGATGCGTCCATTGATGATTTGGTATTCACCCTTGATGATCAAGTCTTCACCCGTTGTGTCCCATATTTTGACGTTACCGCTCTCATCACCAGAAGCAATATAGAATCCGGATGGGGAGAATTTAGCGACGGTAGTTGGATGGAGATGGCTGACGAATTGAACAGCCTCTTCAGACTTGGAGACGGATCTGACAAAGATGGACTTTCCTGATGCGTATGCGATTCTATCAGTCTTCTTATCGTAGGATAAATGGGTGGTTTGGCCCCTGGCGGTGGATGGTAGTGCTGCCCAGATGGATTCCTTTATGATTGGCATGATGTCTGTTATATCTGATTATAAGGTTATTAAAAGATTGCAATGGCTATAACACCAGGAAAGCCGGAGTGAGAAGAGGAAGGGGATGTAACTTGTTGGCGGAAAGTCTATGTCCCGGTGTTCGGGTGTGCGGTGTTTGTTTACGTTTTGGACGGGCCAGCACGGAGATATATGTTGTATGGAACTGTCGGAGGGTTACAGCCATTTCGGGTACTGGATAGTAGAATATTTGGGGTTATACTTTATGAGAATTGAGTTATTGAAGTGGTCAAGAATAGACATGGCTGACTGGTGCCGTCTTACACAGACTGTAGGGGACTGTGCTCTTTGGCATTATTCATTTTCTGATCTCAACCATGACTCCAAGAACAAGAACTATTACTAGCTTTAAATGGACCTAACACAATCATGATATGACTCAAACTCAGCTATAGATGTTAATTATTATAATGGCCCTCAAAGTGTTTGAGAATGTGATTGCTTTCGATAAAATATAATGATTTGACTAGTCATTAGTCTGGTACGGAAATCATGTTAGTAGAAGACGTTCAAGAGAAACAAAGAGCCACATAATGATTTATTTCCTTACTAAACACTTAAGTAGAGCTTCCAGATCAGAAAGTAAAGTTTCAAACAATAGCTTCAAGCAAAGTCTGAGATTATTTCACCAGTTACAAGAAATTAAAGCTCAGGTACTGCAGTAAGAGCTTGATCTGTCAAGAAGTGACTATAGTCAAAATGTCAGTCCTGGCTAGAGAATGCTAATAAGAATTTGAACTCTTTTTTCACTCAAAGATTAAAAACTACTTGTTCAGATTCTATCCGCTCCTTTATTAAGGAATAGGTAGTCCACATTTTAAGATTTCTTGAATCTTTTATTTCACCTGCATTAACTCCAACTCATCCGAAACCTGAGAATTAAGTCTTCCTTGAATATGATGAGTTTCCTACACTAATTCCGGATTTTGATTGTCAATGGAGTCACCTGCTCTCTAATAAAACTCTTAATCTAGTCGCTGGCTTTCTCTTACTATTATATGTGTTCTGTAGTGTGTCTAGGGATTCCAGTCCTGTAGGGCGACCCTAATGACCAGCTGCCTCTTCCGGAGTGTACATACAATTCGGGTAGATGCCTCCTTGATTCGGTGCTTGCTACAAAGACCCCATTGAATAAACGAGAACTTGGTCAGTGAATTAATAAGGACTATTGGAGCCTGTGAAATAGTAGGTGTCCTTTATTCTGATCTTGGCTACCTGGTTGGATTGGATGTTGTTTCTGTATATAAATGTCCCTTGATCCAACAAGTCGATCGTTTTGATAATTGTTACTATGCGATTGACCTACACTACATCTTTCAATGACCCCACACCTCAGATTATCCAGGGTCAAGGTCTACAAAGCTTGACTGACTTACACTCCAGATTCGTTGGCCGCAATCATCATCATTACCAGAGCAATTCCACCACGCATATTACCGTGAAGGAAGCAGCGATTTTATTTGGAGGTGCTTTTGGCCTTGGTATAGTATTGATCATAAGTTTTCTCTCCTGTCTTTGGTTCTGTGAAAGGAAACAAGAATGGAAATGGATTAGAAGGATGAATAACGTCAAGAACAAAAAAAAACCTGACACGGGGTGCTTATCCAGCGTATTCAAATCCAATGCCCCTCCCAAGAAACAATGCGAATAAGGAGCCATTGAAGAATGAAAACTGGTTGATGCACCAGGGATACAAACAGAAAGTGAGTGTGATACCACGGCTATCTCATGCATATATATATATATCACTCATGATAACTTCACTTCTGTGAGACCTACCTTAAATAAAGGCATCTCGCTAATCTTGACTTACTCTCTACTTCGAACTTACAAAAAGATCAGACAGTTTTAGTGATTTTGTCACAGCTTCTCAGGCTGGGCTACAGACTTCAAAACTCAGACTTGAGTATTTACAATAGTTAAAGTCATCTCTTGGACCTTGCTTCTAAGTAATGTGGTCCAAGTGAATTGATATTTTTCCGGGGAATCGCAAGGACCGGCCATAAGCTCCAAACTTCCAGGGGCATCAGGCTTATCAACCGCATGAACTTCTCAGTCCTGCCGGGACAATATGAGTTAGCCACTAGGCGATGTTTAGTCTTTCATAATCATAGGATTTCATACATGTGATCAAATGGATTATTTAGACATAAATGCCACTGGCCTTGTCACTATACACAGCGATCCGAGCCTCGAGACATTCGCAGCGTAACGGCGAGCCCGGTGAAATTTTTTAATTGGAAACTTTTAACATAATGATGAGATGAGATGGGATCAAGGAGACAGTCTATACCCTCTACACCCGACACACATACATATACAATGTCCTCCAACAGAGACAGACTGGGAGTCGTCAAGAGCGCTGCGCTCCCATCACAAACCACCCCTGAGCAACGTTACTGGAGAAGTTACGGAAACACACAGTTGGTCAAAGAGCACAATGCAGTTTCACACATCGCTTTCAACCCAGTATCACCTCACGATTTCGCCATCACGAGTTCCACGAGAATCCAAGTATTTTCTTCAAAGACGAGAGAAGTCGTAAAGACCTTTTCACGGTTCAAAGAGACAGTATACAGCGGTGAATATAGATTTGATGGTAAGTTACTTGTTGCTGGTGATGCCTCAGGTCTTGTCCAGATTTTCGACGCTTATCAAAAAAACCTGCTGGTCACACTGAATCCATCCACACATCCTACACACGTCACCAAGTTCCATCCAACTGTTTCAACAAATTTATTGACGGCCTCAGATGATCGTATCGCCAGATTATACGACATTTCCAACGCATCAACACCAATAATATCATTCGAGGACCATGAGGATTATATCAGAGCAGCAAACTTCATACCTGGTTCTAACTTGATCACAACCGGTTCATATGACGGAATCGTTAGAATCTTTGATCCAAGACTAGGTTCAGACCCTGTTGCTAAGTTTGGCCAGGAAGCTCCAGTTGAAGATATCTTGCCATTAACACCTACATCCATGGCCACTGCCGGCGGTCCAGCAATCAAGATATGGGACATAACGGCTGGTAAGTGTGTGCGTGAGATGGGTAACTTTCAAAAGACTGTCACATCCTTATCCAATGCTGGTGATCGTGGTGAGTTGATTGCCGGTTCGCTAGATGGTCACGTTAAAGTGTTTGACCAAGTGAACTGGGAGGTCAAGTTCGGATGGAAGTTCGGAGGTGGTGTGCTCAGTGTTGGTGTCTCTCCAAACTCTAAACATTTCGTTGTTGGTTTAGCCAGTGGATTATTGAGTGTCAAGACTAGAAAGACCGAACCAAGAGTGAAACAAGGTGTCAAGGAACACAAATCAAACGCATTCAAGAAGATGATGAGAGGTGCTGAATATCACGGTGAAGAGGAACATAGAGTTGTCAATGACAAGGCCAAAACACAAAAGAAATTCCGTCCATATGAGAAACACTTGATCGGTTTCAGGTGGTCAGAGGCCCTCGATGCTGCTTTCGTACCTGGTATGTCTCGTGATTTGACTGTGACGGTATTGGAAGAATTGAAGAAGAGAGGTAAAGTGAGAGCATCATTGATGAACCGTGATGAGACCACACTCGAGCCATTATTGACGTGGTCTATCAAGGCCATTGAGGATGTTCGTAGTGTGAATATCATCTCGGATTGGTTGGCTGTTGTTATTGAGATGTATGGAACTTTGATTGAAAAATCACCAGTTTTAGAAGAGTTGTTGTTGACATTGAAGAAGAAATTGCGTAAGGAGATTGAAAAGGCCAAAGAGGCCCAAAAGATTGAAGGTATGTTACAATTGTTGACTGCTCATTAAATATTTTAAATCATAATGCATAGAAATATCTAAAGCTTCAACTCTATAGAACCATCACCACCCTCTGGATCTCTTGCCGAAGAAACCTTTTGTTCCTCTGTTTTTGAGTTTATACTTTTTGAAATTACTATTAAGTGGCTTCTTCTTCTTCTTTGAAGCCTCGTCATCTGGATTGCTATCCTGTTTGACGTATGTATCTTCACCATCACTCCATTCTTCAGATGCATCAGATCCAAGCTCGGTTTCGACCTGGACATGAGCCAGTTTTTCAAGTTCCTCCTTAAGATTCTTATCCTTGAGTTTATCCTCTTCTTCGTTGACTGGACGAGCACGCTTCTTGACTAATCTCACTTGTCTCTTCTGTGTAGCTCTCTTTTTCCAAGGCTTTTTGACGACACCTTCTTGTACCGGTTCGTTCTCCTTGTCTTCATCCTTCTCCTCGACTATTTCCTCAACTGAAGATAAAAATTCTTCTTTGTCATAGTCTCCATATTTCATCTCATATTCGATATCCTTGTATTCACTGATGATTGTGCTTAATCCCTTCTTGATCCTTTGGGTTGCTAATGGAGATGGGGATGTTGATATTTCTTGGAAAGTCGTAGCTTTAAGATAAGCAGGGGTCTCAAACACCAGCTGCCTCACTCCCTTCTGTGGAGTTTTGAACTGTATCGTTTCCTTCTGGGACTCTTCGTCGAGCAATGAAGTTAAATTCATCTTTTTTGTCGGCGTCTTGAAGTCCCCTGTGGACGGTGACTCGAGTTTCCCAGCTTTCACAGGTGTAGTCTTGGGACTTGCCACCACATCGAATATACTTAGCACACGTCCATTTAATTGTGGAGTTGGGCCTAATTGTTCAACCAATGGCGATTCTGGTACACTTGGTGATGTCTTCTGTGGAGTCTCCAGTTGTCTGTTAGAAGAGCGTTTTGTGGGAGTTGCAGGTGGATGTGACCTCGAGTGTGACTTGGATATTGGTTTTCCAGATTTCAAATTCTGGTAGTACTTGTATTTGAGAGCTATTCCTGATCGTTAGTGCTGTAGAACTTGAATGAATAAAGTTGTGTTTACTTACCGATCTCATTGTCTCCCTTGATGTCCTCTTTTGTAGGATTTCTCCCGTTTGACTTTTTGAATTGTCTCTCCCATTCTTTGATCTCAATCTTCAGTTTAGGTAGATCCATAGTATTAGACATTTTTGCTCCACTTCTAGCCTTTTCAAGATCGAGAGACGAACATCAAAGAGAGTTGGTCCCCATCTCGAGAAGAGCTTCCTAAACGCGTACGCGTATTTTACGTCAGCTGTGTCTCGGAATCTTGTCGGAAATGTCATCCAATTGCGAGATTAATTTCGGAATTAGCAGGCAGCGCATCGGCCACAAAGATATTTTCACCTCTACTGCATCGATGGGACCTACATCAACTGGGTATAACAGGTATTCAAAACCAGTTTCCCATATCCACGATGCTTGGAAACTCTTTGAAATCCCAGTTCAGAGTGAGTCTCTCGAGAACTCTCAGATCAAGGCTCACAGTGGCATACCCATCCCAAAGACACCTGACCACCAATGCCAACGAAGACTCTACATCAGATAAGACCCCAAGTGAACCAGTACAAGAAACGGAACCAACAGAGGAAGTACCATGGTATTTGCGTGAAGAGGAATCATCATCATTGAACACCCCAATCTTCAAAGCTGAGAAGCCAGACCTCCCAGCCGATGCACCTGAACCATTATCACAAATCGTTGATTCTATGATCGATCTCGGCCTTGACAATTTCAAAGTCTTTGACATCCGTGATCGTGATGATATCCCAATGTCCACATTGGCAGAATACTGTGTCATCTGTGATGGTAAATCCGAGAAACATCTACAAAACGCTACACAGGAGATCATTAAGTTGTTGAAACATGAACACAATGTCCAACCATACGTTGAAGGGATGACGAAGGCAAACAGTTCAGTAAGAATGAAAAAGAGACTCAAACAGAAGAAGCTTCCAAACGATTTCGGTCTGGGGATAAATAGTTGGATCATGGTTGATACTGAGACTGGTATTTTCTTGAACATGTTAACACCAGAGAGAAGAACACAGTTAAACTTGGAATATCTGTGGTGTCCGAAGGAGGAGAGAGCGCTGTACAAACAATCAGCCAGATCTATTACATTGGATGATGACTCTATCTTTGCAGGTATGTTGAGAAGAAATTACTCCACATCGGTTCAAGACCATTCATTGAGGGATATTTCCAAAGAATCATTCAAAATATTTGATCTGGAGTCATTCGAAAAGATCGTACCAGAGTTGAGAAACAACCCAGAAGAATCACTTTGGATTTTGCGATACATCCACAACGAATTACAAAATGCCGATATCCAACAAGTTTTCAAAGAGGCACCAGTTGGTTACAAGAGCAAGAAGCAGAAATATAGCCATGGCAATCAACCAAAAGAGAAGAATAAATATCTCGCATTTTTCAACAGAGCATTTCCTAAAGATCCAACCATCGAACACTGGCAAGTGAGATATCAGTTTATGGAGACGGTACACAACTTATTCCCAAACGTAATCAACCTACCATACGTCTCTAATTCTCTCTTATTACAAGCAGCATCGGGTATTGCAATCACGGAACCACAACTGAAGCAATTTATCACATCTTTGACACAATCATTGCTGTACAACTCACCAAACGGTGTTCTCCATGGAGCAGACCTGTCTAATAAGGTCCATGAAAAGTCCACCCAACTCTCAAATGTCCTCCAGGTTTATCATGCTTCGAACCGTGGAGAGTTATCAGATGATGTGGTTTTGGGGATTTTGAAAACCACTACACAACAACACTTGTATTACAAACAAGATCAACTCATACCAACCACACCACTGTTTGATGTACTTGTTGATTTTTACGCAGACAGAAAACCAACATTGGAATACGTTGAGTTTGTGCTATTGACATATTTGAAATCGCACCAAGTTCACAAATTTTGGAAATATTGGGATAGTCTCCATGAATACAGAGTCTTGGAACACGCAGTAACACCTCAAGCTGTTGTTGAAAACAGGTCATGGGAAGTCTTGAGTTCTGTCATTGCAGAGAACTATCATGAAGGATTGGCGGAGTATTATCTCAACAATGCTGTTCGTTCATACATCGGCTCCGGTTTCCCAGTGTCAGGGGAGTTGAAGGAGAACACCAGAACGATATTATCCAAATTCGACGAGTCAGGTGAATTCTTCCAAGAACTGCGTGAATATTTACAATAAGGGTGTTTCTTTTCAAATGTACATAGAAAAATATATATTCTGCATTCTTCTAATCTCTATTCAAGTTACTGTTAAGATAATCCACGAAGAGGAAAACGATTCTATCGATATCCAAACTTCTCACTCTATTCAACGTGACGAAAGTTCTTCTCAATCTCTGTAATTGTGCATTACTCACACCTTGAGTTGGGATATCGACAAACATATCCTCTTCGATCATGACTCTGCCCGTGTTCAAGTCCATTAACTCAATCACTTTCAAAATGACGCTTTGGGTTCTCTTATCCAACTCTTGGACGTAGTTTGTGCTCGTTGCTGGCTTCAACATCGTGGCAGCGTTGGCCTGTGGTGGCTTGTGGTTCACAATGGTGTTCCATACATCGTCGAAGGGGAAGTCTTTATCGTCAAACACAACTGGTATCAATGGTGAATCCCATCTATTGTTTGGGCTGGGCTCTTCAAATCTCATACATAGCTGTTTCAACAATTCTGGATCCCATTGTTCTTCACTTGGACGGTTTTCGTTCCATTTGAGACCACTATCGAGAGAGGACATCACATGAATGACACAGCATGATGTCGATAAGGCCTTGGCTTCACAGTGTAATTGATATCTGAACCCTTTGATATATGCCGGTGAGTCCAAGATAACGATGTTTTGACGGGAGATGTCTCTCTTCACTGCAGAAATTTGGATACCACGTAGGGCCTTCTCGGTGACGGATTCACGATATTGTTCTTTCTTTATTCCAAGGGATTCATCAGAATGGAGTATCACTTTCAAATTGGCACCTGTTGAATCTTTTGGTAATGAGGAGATATGGCTCTCGAGTTGAGCTTTCAAGGCCTTGGCCCTTGTGGATTTACCAGATGCTGGTAGTCCTGAGAAGATGATTAATGGCATCTTGAGGTATAGATCTGTTGTTTTTGTAGGGAGATTGGTTATTCACCGACCCTGATATGCTTCTCTGTTTTGGTGATGAGCTTTTTTTTTTTCAATCTCGGGGCTAGACATATATCAAAAACATTTCACATCTCCCATAGTTTTATGGGCATTGCTACACCATAACTCAACCAGACATCCCGATAAAGGACCAACCGATCCAGCATGTCCAAATCAATACCCAGATTCATACCCAGACTCACGTTTCCGGAGTACAATATCCGTCTTTCAGATTTCAAAGGACATCACCAAAAGGCGTTGAATAAGATGACACAAATCGCTCCACAGATTGATTTGATTTTCGAAGTGAGAGACTCTAGAGCCCCAATAAGTTCAAGAAATGTGTTGTTAGATAGACCATTTGGCGGCTCAAATAAGAAGAAGGTGATATTATACTCCAAGAAGGACTTGAGTAAGATTGATACGAAACTTTTGAAGAGATGGCATGGGGATGAACCATTCATGTTCATAGATTGTCGATCCAAGAGGGATGCAAAGTATTTGATAGAGATTGCCAAACACGAATACTCCAAGATGACACCACCTCCCCCACTGGGGTTAAGAATGATAATATCTGGTATGCCAAACGTTGGTAAGAGTACGTTGACGAATACGTTGAGAAACGTTGGATTACAGACAAACAACAAGAAGGTTGCACGGACAGGTGGTCAACCTGGTGTGACTAAGGCAACTAGTTCTATCATTAAGATCAATGAAGTACCAGAGATTTACTTGTATGACACCCCTGGTGTCTTCTTGCCAAAAGTTGATAAGACAACAACGATGATTGTGCTGAGTTTAATCGGTGCTGTGAAACCAATGGTTGTTGATCCTGTCATCCAAGCTGATTATCTGTTATATTTGATCAATCTTCAAGATTGGAAACTTTACGACAAGTATTTGGACCATCCAACAAATGACATCGATGAGTTATTGAAGGCGATCAGTAAGAAGATTGGGAAATATAACCACAAGGCCAAAACGTTTGATGAAACAGGAACAGCGATCCATTGGGTTGATAATTTCAAACAAGGTAAGAATGGACAGATCGATTTCGAGATTGAGACGGTGTTGGACAATTACAAGAAGGAACACATGATTAATGAGGGTAATGATGAGTTCAACTTCAAAGAGACGATGGAAGCTGAGAGACAAAGGGTGTTGGATATGGATATTTCTTTGAACAGAGAAGCGGAGAAGAAGAAAATGACATACAAGCAATACGTTGCCAACAATGCTAACCAATTGTTCAAAGACAAATTATGATTTGTAATACATGACACAAGACACTAGAAGCGGTAGCTCTTCTCTAATTGGGACTTGTCCCCAAAGCTCTATCTGCCCCGTGCTCCTGGCCGGAATTTGTCTGGATTGTGGTGGCTCTGATGACGATCTATCACGTGCAACACGTGATTCCGGTAATAGCAGCACCTCATCTGATCCAGGTACTGGTATGGGAAGTAAGTCAAGACAATGGCTCTCACCCTCAGACTACGGAGGACACTAGTCCTTTCTCTGTTTGAGTCTCATAAATTAATTCATTAATTATGAACCAGTTTGCCCAGTTCGATATTCTCCTGACGCCCGGTCCCTTCCAAAGGCACCGACAGTCTTCTCAATTTGCCTCCGCTGCTATGGATCTTTCCATTAGCTCAACTGATCTTACCAACTCGTCACCTTATACATGCATGACTGGTCATTCTATACTGAAATTTTATTCTTCTCTAACTTACTGAACAAAAGAGAATACGTTTGTATATATCTTAGTTTAGTAATATAAATTTTGATTCATAAAAAAAAAAAAAAAAAAAGACTGACTTATGTCAACCATAACGTGCTGTTTAATTAGTTTCCAGTTGATATTATATTACAGGATTTTCAACGGTATATAATGAGAGTAGAATGAAATGGTTCGTAGTTAGAATAACACTCTTAAAAAGTGGTATGAAGGTTAAAATGTTATTGCCATGATCTCGGTATAAATCGATCGGCCCAGCCCGCTCGGTTAAAAATGATCCTTCCCCACATAATTTGTTTGTCTGTCGCCTGTGTTTGTGAATTTTGTTATAAAATCTCCCTGATCTCCACTTGTTCTTGTTCTTCAATCCAGATTCATATATCTAAAACCTTGGGTTACGTACATATCACTTTTCAATAACTCGACAAACAATCAAACAATGGTCAAGTCTCAACAGTTCCTCCTAACGAAATACGCAACCTGGGACAAACCAGTCAACTCCACAAACTTCACCTTCACCACGGTGGAGATCCCAACAACAACCAATTTCCTCAAACCGGGTGAGATCCTTGTCAAGACCATCTATCTCTCAAATGACCCTGCCCAAAAAGGCTGGTTCACACCATATAGATCCTACAAGGCCGTGACACCCCTGGGGCAGATCGCACCGGCAAATGGAATCGCTGAGGTGATTCAATCGAACAATCCAAAGTATAAAAAGGGAGATTTCCTGAATCTATACGTTGGATGGTGTGAATATCGTGTGTTGGACCCAGCGAAGGAGAACGCTGGGAAGATCAATCAAAAATCTGGGATACCATTGATTAAATATCTCAGTGCATTCGGTGGTGCAACCTTGACTTCATATTTCACCGTGTTTACGTATTCGGGTTTCACTACAAAGGAACAGGATGGGAAGGTTTGGTTAGTCACCGGTGCTGCTGGTGCTGCTGGATCAAGTTGTATCCAGTTCATTTCCAAACTGTTGAATCCGAACAAGATCATTGCCGTTGCGGGTGGTGAGGAGAAGTGTAAATGGGTTGAAACGCTCGGTGATAAAGTTGTCTGTTTGGATTATAAAGATCCAAAGTATCCTAAGAATATGAAGAAGGCATTGGATGGACAATTGGTTGATATTTTCGTCGATCACGTTGGTGGTTGGATCTTGAACCATGGTGTCACCGTGATGAAGGATTTCGGAAAGATTCTCCAAGTTGGTGCCATTGCCGATTATAACCCACAATCGAAGAACTCTGGGTTCTCAAACTACTCAGCAGTGATCTCAAAGAGATTGACAATCAAAGGGATGGTGATCGTTGACCATTATCATGAATTTCCCAAGGCGTATAAAGATTTGGAGAAATGGTTCTCCACTGGTGTTTTGGACTTGAAGAACTTTCCTGAAACGGTCGTTGATGGTCGTGGTGAGAATTTCAAAAAGATTCCAGAACTATGGAGTGGGTTATTCGAGGGCAAGAACACTGGTAAATACATCACCCAAGTGTCAGACCCAGTTGAAACCAAGGCCTCTTTATAAGTGTATACTACTTCCATTTTTTCAGTACTTCCCAATTGGGATATTTTCCCATGTTTAATTACGTAACGCTTGAAATTCACAACGCCCCTGCCAAACTAGAAAGCAATTCCATATCAAATTAGCAACATCTTCTTTTCCCACACTCACTTGTACGATTCAATTAACCACACAATTGTGATATACCAATACAAGAAATACAATGGCCAATACAATTGACTCCACCACTACCCCTGTGAAGAAGGCTGCCGTGCCAGATGATGATGTCCCCGTCACCCCTGGCAAGACCAACACCGGTCCTGCTGTTAGTGTTGTTGATAAGTTGACAAAAGTTGTCACCGTATGTATTGATTAACTCTTATTGATTCTAATTGTTATAACATTTTATCCCAATTATTGCATCCAATGCCATGGGATTGTGTGTGAGGTTGGTGTAATGAATAGATCGACTAACAATGGACCCCCTTAGGACTCCCCAGTGAGATTCGGTTGGTTTATTAGCAATTTCGCTGTTGTGCTCAACTCCATTGCCTATTTCTTCTTCTGGGGTTCGCGTGCGTTCTTCAGAACCGTGTGGTATCGGTCGATCTTCCTCGGTGCAATTGGGACTTTTGGTGTTGTCGTTTTCCAAAACTTGGACTCATACAGAAACCCAACCACCAAGGCATTCAAGTTCCGTGCATTGTTACAGGATGATAACGTTCATTATTTGTATAATGCGTTGATTTGGTTGATCCTCCCAAGACACGTTTTGGCTACGTTGCCATTTTTGAGTTTTTCCTTGTTTCACGTTTTGAACTTTACCAGTTCTGAGATCTTCCCAGCCGTGGGTGTTTCTTCCAATTTGAGTTCCAGTGTCCAAGGATTCACCAAGAAGCACCATGATCTATCAAGAAGAGAAGCCGCAGGTGCTGAGCTGTTGTTGCTGTTGAAGTTGATCCTTGATGTTATTTTGTTCCGTAAGAGTTCGTTGATTTCGTTGATCTTGTACTCCATCTTCATTAAGGTGAAGAGTGAGGGTTCCGTCTTCACAAGAAACGTGTTGAAGAGCTGTGAGGTGCGCATTGATGGATTGGTGAGCAGTGAGAGTGTGCCTCCGGTAGTCAAGACCCAATGGGGTTCTTTCAAGAGATTCTTGAAGACCTTGGACAAGTTCAGCTTGATTAAGAAGGTTGAGGAGAAGACCAACTGAGGTGTGTAACTCTATAGCTTTAACTAATGGATTGCTAGCACAAATGTAGATAGAGTACCACTAGTCCCTAGATCTCGATGACGTCACATCCACCCATTACGTCAGCTCTCCTGAGTCCTGAAGCTGCTGGAAAAGGCTGGAAAGAAAAATTCGAATCTGATGGAATTTTCTAGAATGCGGAAGATTACCGCATCCGGATTAACATGGCACAGCACTGTTGTCCACTCGACGTTTTATAAGGCCCCCCAATTTTCCACTTGTCCCTCTCCCTTTCTACACACTTCTCTTTCGCTTCGAACAACTCAATTACACAATGTCTAAAGCTGTCGGTATTGATTTAGGTACTACTTACTCCTGTGTGGCCCACTTCGCCAACGATCGTGTCGAGATCATCGCCAACGACCAAGGTAACAGAACCACCCCATCCTTCGTTGGTTTCAACGATACCGAGAGATTGATCGGTGATGCTGCTAAGAACCAAGCTGCCATGAACCCAGCCAACACCGTCTTCGACGCCAAGCGTTTGATCGGTAGAAAGTTCGATGACGCTGAGGTCCAAAACGATATCAAGCACTTCCCATTCAAGGTTGTTAACGAAGGTGGTAAGCCAAAGATCCAAGTTGAATTCAAGGGTGAGACCAAGGTTTTCACTCCAGAAGAGATTTCCTCCATGATTCTTTTGAAGATGAAGGAGACCGCTGAGGGTTTCTTGGGTACCGAGGTTAAGGATGCTGTCGTCACTGTCCCAGCTTACTTCAACGATTCCCAAAGACAAGCCACTAAGGATGCTGGTTTGATTTCCGGTTTGAACGTTTTGCGTATCATTAACGAGCCAACTGCCGCTGCCATTGCTTATGGTTTGGACAAGAAGGATGAGGGTGAGAAGAATGTTTTGATCTTCGACTTGGGTGGTGGTACTTTCGATGTTTCCCTTTTGGCAATTGAGGATGGTATCTTTGAGGTGAAGGCCACTGCTGGTGACACTCACTTGGGTGGTGAAGATTTCGATAACAAGCTTGTTGACCACTTGGTTGCTGAGTTCAAGAGAAAGAACAAAAAGGACTTGACTACCAACCAAAGATCTTTGAGAAGATTGAGAACTGCTGCCGAGAGAGCTAAGAGAACTTTGTCCTCTTCTGCTCAAGCTTCCATTGAGATTGACTCCCTTTACGAAGGTATTGATTTCTACACCTCTTTGACCAGAGCTAGATTCGAGGAGCTCTGTGCTTCCATGTTCAGATCCACTTTGGACCCAGTTGAGAAGGTTTTGAGAGATGCCGGTTTGGATAAGTCCCAAGTTCACGAGATTGTCCTTGTTGGTGGTTCTACCAGAATTCCAAAGGTTCAAAAATTGGTCTCCGAGTTCTTCAACGGTAAGGAGCCAAACAGATCCATCAACCCAGATGAGGCTGTTGCTTACGGTGCCGCTGTCCAAGCCGCCATCTTGACTGGTGATACTTCTTCCAAGACCCAAGATTTGTTGTTGTTGGATGTTGCTCCATTGTCGATGGGTATTGAGACCGCTGGTGGTGTCATGACCAAGTTGATTCCAAGAAACTCCACCATCCCAACTAAGAAGTCTGAGACTTTCTCCACCTACGCTGATAACCAACCAGGTGTTTTGATTCAAGTCTTTGAGGGTGAGAGAGCCAGAACGAAAGACAACAACTTGCTTGGTAAGTTTGAGCTTTCCGGTATCCCACCAGCCCCAAGAGGTGTTCCACAAATCGAGGTTACCTTTGACATTGACGCCAATGGTATCTTGAACGTTTCCGCTTTGGAGAAGGGTACTGGTAAGACCAACAAGATCACCATCACCAACGATAAGGGTCGTTTGTCCAAGGAGGATATCGAACGTATGGTTTCTGAGGCTGAGAAGTACAAGGAGGAGGATGAGAAGGAGGCTGCCCGTATTGCTGGTAAGAACGGTCTTGAGTCATACGCTTACTCTTTGAAGAACACCACTTCTGAGGAGGCTTTCACCTCCAAGGTTTCCGATGAGGACAAGGAGAGCCTTGGTAAGGCCATTGAGGAGACCATCTCATGGTTGGATGAGAACCAAGCTGCTACCACCGAGGAGTACGCTGACAAGCAAAAGGAATTGGAGGGAGTTGCTAACCCAATCATGACCAAGTTCTATCAAGAGAACGGTGCCCCAGAGGGTGCTGCTCCAGGTGGTTTCCCAGGTGGTGCACCACCAGCCCCAGAGAACGATGGTCCAACTGTTGAGGAGGTTGATTAAATTATTTAATCGTTCCTTTTCCCGTTGCATTATTCACTCTCTTTATAGAATCTAGAGATTAGTGTTTGTACATTAGAATCTTTTTTCCATAGAAATATATCGTTTTAATTTTTAAAATCATTGTAATAATACTCACATTACTGAAGCAACTACGGATGTGTGTAAAAATTAACTAATGTCCATGCTATCCAAAAAAAAAATACCTAACTCTTCCCACTACTATCATCCCTCCATTCATTATGGTGAACAAATGCATCATTCCTCTGCATATCTGTCTCTTCATCTGATTCCTCTTCCTGCTCATCCATAATATGTACGGTATTAATGACTTCTTCATCCTGTCCGTCCGCTGGGGAACTAGCCATATTCTTGATCAAATCACGGGAACTGCTTGGAGCCGGTAACGAGAATGAATTATCATCAAAGGAATCATTTGGACCAGTATTTGTGTCTTTGAACTTGAGTTTGACTGGAGTGCTGGATGCGAAAGAATCATGCACATCGGATAGTTGTGACGTTCTATGTGATAATATAGGTTGTGCCAATGATAAACTGTTATTTGAGAGTGTCAATCCATTCGAAGATGTCTGAGGCCCTGGCGAGCTTCTGATTGGTTCGATCGTATCGTTCTGGCTCGTCGCATCTTCATCTTCAATCTCAACTGTTTCATCGTTATGGTCATCATGGTCGTTGGCATCGTTATTAGCCGTCTCTTCTTCGTCGTCATCCTGGGACATGAATGGATCTGGACATTTGGAGATCAATTCATCCAAACCCCCACCGGACCAACCTTTCCGTGCAATCCCTTCTGATATTTCAACCTGTGCTCTGACTATCGACCCGAGGTTTGTCAATAGGTTGTTTGATGTTTCTTGGACAATATCAAATGATGCTTGATAATAATCATGTTTCAACTTGTCAATCTCATCGATCTGGGAGGTGAGTTGCAATAGTTTGGATTTATATGAAACCAAGTTTCGTGTTTTTAATTTGGAAATTTTGGCATTTTCTCTCTCTTGGGATTTCAAATTTTTAACACGATCCTTGATGTTGATTTTGAATTGTTCATCATTGGTATGGCTCTTTTCTTGGAATTCTTCAATATGTTTCGCAATTGGTTGTTCGAATGATTCTTTGATACTATGTGCCAATATCTGTTGATGGTTCGCAACTAAGAAGAAGAGACCAGCAGCACTTAACAACCCATCTGCAGCTGTTCCTGACCCTTTACACTTGGCTCCTTGTTCCAATGCAACACCGAAGTTACCAGCGGCTTCGGCAACTTTACCAATGGCTTTGCGATACTCTTTAGAGGCTCTCTGTATCTCTTTGTAGCTTTCAGTGGTTGTCGAAATATCGGTCTTGGTAACCAAAGAGCGGAAGTCAAAGGTGGAAGGGGTGAAGGACGTATATGAATCCACCGTGCTCAGCGATTGTTTCCGTGAATGCTGTGGTGGGAATGCATCGTGTTGTAGTCCTGCATGTGAAGATGGGACGGAAGGTTTTTGTTGTTGTTGATAGGTCTTGTTCAGGAACGGGTAGAATTCAGTGAGGTGCGTGGCCTTGGAATAACGACTCGGGGACGTCTGTATCGAAGAGGTCTGGCTCTTAGGCGACTGCATATGTGGGTCCATCGTGTGGGTGTGTGGGTATGTGATCAGAGATGCCTTGTGAGTATTGCCTGGGGTTGTAGGAAGGATTGTTGTGGGTTGTTTATCTCTCGCGTTGCATTGGAATTTTCGGAATTGTTCCGACAGAATTGCGAGAAATTCCGAGAAATTGTGTTTTTTTTTTCACTTCTCGGGGACGACAAGAAATCAAGAACATCACCGACCAGAACACAGACATCAACACTCTGTCTCCCGGATTACACACCACACCATGCTGAGACTAGGAAGACTACCGCAGCTGACCAATACCCTCAGGTTCTATGCCACCGCTAGTGCTGCTGCCGCATCAGCCTCTCCATCCGTTCCAGAGGTGAAGTACGTTAAGAAACAGGACTCGAGAAAGACATACTTGATCAACAGATATAAGCACATTTTACAAGAATCACAGATAGTTCTATTCCTCCACCATAACAACTTGTTGAAGAGCGAGGAGAACAATTACAGAAACTCGATAAAGGACCTCGGTGGTGAGCTCACAATTGTGAGAAATAACCTTATGAAGGCCTATTTGAGAGCAGAGAACGAAGCTGAGCCAGCATCCGTCGATGCTCACAAGAAGACTAAAAAATTGGTCCATCCATTAAGTCCTTTACTCAGTGGTCCGACTGCAGTCGTCACCATCAAGGAGAACAACCCACAGATCGTCAAGAAGATTGTCAAATTCACAAGTACCACCAATGAGAAGCTCTTCTTAGTCGGTGCCAGAATCGAAGACCAAGTCTTTGCCGTTTCCCAAGTGAACCACTTCAAGGAACTTCCAACCAGGGAGGATCTCCATGCACAATTGACCGGTATGCTTACCTTGCTCAGTGGTGCTGGGTTGGTGCAAACTTTACAAAGTGCTTCTCAACATTTGTATTTGACTATGGATGCTCATAAGAAAAATATCGATCCAAGCGAGAAAAAAGATGAAGATGCTTCTTCATAGGTGTGAAATAGATGAATAGGGGAGAAACTAAGTGATTAGTTGTGTAAATAGGTATTGATTGCATATGATTGATGATCCCTATATTGGCATGTAGTTTTACATTTGTAACAATTTCGATGCAGAATGAGCTCAACTTCTATGAAAATGATGGTATGGCGACTGTATTGAAGCTTTTTTTGCTTAATTACTACTGGTTACCTACATGGATACCTATACTATGTACAACTCTTTTTTAAATCAATATGTAAAAAACAGACTCTATGCTTTTCGAAACATCCAATCAACTCAATAATAAATCTATTTAGAGAACAACTTGTCAAAAGCTGGGATCAAAGATTGAGCCAAAGCGAAGGAGAAGACCAACTTTGGACCAGTAGTCAACAACTTTGGAGTCAAACCCTTGAAGAATGAAGTGAGACCCTCGTTCTTAGCCATATTCTTCAAAATGGTGAAACCTGACTCTGGGTTCTCAAAGTTTCTGTTTTGGATTCTGGTCTTAATGACATCTAATGGAGCAGAGACAATCAAAGAGGCAGAGGCACCAAAAATGGAAGAGATGAAGTTTTGTCCCCATGTAGCTTGGTTGTAATCCTTCAATCCCAAAATGTACTCCTTGGCGAATGCGTTACCACCGAAAAGAGCGAAAGAACCTGGGGCGTTTCTAGCAGCGGTCCAACCCCAACCTCTGTAAAGACTGAAACCTTCATCTTGGATGATCTTGAGGAAACCACGACCCTTAAAAGATTCTGGGTTTGTCTGTCTCTTGATCTTCAAGACATCCAATGGCAAAAGAACAACCTCACCGATACCGATAATGGAACCTGCAGTGGCAGACATCAATGCCTTACCAGTCTTAGCACCGAAGGCATTGTCAAAGTCAGACTTGAAGTTCTTGGACAAAAACTCATTGGCAACTGGTTGACCACCGTACTTGTAGACTCTTTGCAAGATCTTATACACGGCGGCATAACCCAAACCTGGGAACAATGTGAAGACTCTCTTCCCGAAAGCCTCAGAAGCGTGATCTCTGAAGATAACGCTGTTCAACTGGGTGGCGCTGGCAACTTTGGTGGAGTTGGACATCAATCTCTTGGAGATGGTGTCAACTGGGTGGAAAACACCGATCTCACAGATACCAGCAGAGGCGGATCCGAGGACTCTGGCGAGAGCAGTTTGTTTCTTATCGGTTTGGGAAACTGGGGACATGGTTGGCTGGTGTGGGTGTTATTTCAAAACGATCTCCAGTATCGGGTTGATAGTATCAGCGATGGAGTCATCTTCAGCTCAGTGCTCCGGGGAGTTTTTTTTTTATTTTTTTTTTTCTGATTTTTCTGAATTTTCTGAGTTTTTCACTAGTGTGTTCCGTTTTGGGCGGGCCTGCGCAGAGATTAGCGATCAGATCTCTCTGTTTACCATTTGGAGCTGGGGAAAGACCACCTGGGCGGCTAATGTGGATTTTTAAGATTCTCCCATGTTCTTTACCATCATGAGCTAACATGATCGTATGGAATACGTTGTCACACCAGTTTCTTAGGACACCACACACGAGACAATGAGATACTACACACTTCTTGGGATACTGGGTTACACATTGGCGTCGATATCGATCCATCAAGAGATCTTTGACACCATCTTACCCACGGCGGTTAAGTCAAGTTTGGCGGCACAGGAAGTCATTCACTCCCAATCACATCCAGAACAACTCACAATCGATCCTCCGTACCTATACGCTGGCCAATTCCAAACGATAGATGAGCTTTGCACTGCATTGTTCGGAGACGTTGAGGCGCTTAAACAGTTCGATGTTGGGAAACCTTTTGAAGTCGATGATGATGACTATGAGGCTGCAATGAATATGCCGGTACAAGTTATGGCGGAACAGTTGATCTCTGAGGTTTGGTTGACGCTTTGGAGGGCCCATGAGAACTATAAGAAGATTTGGAAGATTTTGGATAAATTATCTGAAAAGGATATCCTTGCTATACATACCAATCTCTTCGATAAGGATGAATACTACGATGACGATGATGAAACTGATGGTGTTGCATATGAAAATGAAGGGTTGGATTTCGATAAATATGACTTCGAGAGAAGAGGTTTTAAGAAGATGAGTTTTGATGAATTACAACTTCAAATTGATGATGGATTTGGTCTTCATGATGAGTTTACACAGTTTGATCCATCTACATTCACTGCTAGTGTCCCATTTGTTGATAATATAGACAACTCAGGTCACCTTGTTGAAAACGAGGAGTTTGACCCAACAATGATCAAAGCTAGTATCCCATTTGTTGATGCTATGGATAACTCAGATGATTTCGTTGATATTGAAGTTCCAATGACATTGGAAGAGGATCATGTTGGGATTCAGGGAATAAAGATCCTCATAAAACTTCCATTACTCATTTTGAAACTCATTGCCACTGTTATTTGGAATTTGATTGAATTAAAGAAATTAATCGAGTTAGCTGAGGCAAAGATATGTTTATCAATCATCAAGATCCTCATGAAGATTTGCAGACTTATAACATTCATCAAGAATCAAATTTGTTTTGAGATCAGAGTCATTGCATGGACTATCAAGACCAAGAAACCACTTTACAAAGCCATCAAAGTCACATTCTTCATCATTAAGAGACTCCGTCAGTTGAGTTGGATAGTGCAAGATGCTCTTTATAGATACAAATGGAGAATCTATTGGACATTGAAGAAGGCCGAAAAGAAATCCATTTGGGTTGCGATTTTTTTCCAGGAGATTGTCTATGAGAAGCTAGTTGGTCCTGTGAAAGCTGAAAAGCGTGCTCGTTTTGTTGACAGTGATGATGAATACTTCGATGGCGATTATTTCAAAGAGTTTGCCCATAACATCTACGCACAACCTGGGAATTATGAATCTCACATCAGTAGCATGTGGCCCGATATGGAAGACGATGAGATGAACAAGAAGCTGATATGGAAAGATGTTAAAGAAAGTATGAAAGATCATTCGAATGATGAGATTGTTTTTGATTATAACGAAGATTATGGATTTGATTCGGTTAAACTTAATCTTGGAAAGAAGTTTGGTGATTTGGACGATAAATTTGCTGATGAGGATCGTTCCAGGGGAAAGAAGAAAAGAAGAGTCGGAGGATGGGATTAATGAATTTTATGATGGATTTAATTGTGGATAATAAAAGAAAATCTGATATGTACTATTCAACTATTAGTTAATCTATTGTTTTGGTTTTTTGTTCTGTTCTTTTTCAGGCTTGGCTTTTCTCTTTTTCACAATCGATGTCAAATCATTAACTTTCTGTGTTGAGCCTGAACCAAATCCTATAGTTGCATTAGCATCACTTGAGGCACCTGTAGCTTCTCCTAATATACCTTGAAGGATTTCTTGTTTCTGTTTAGCCAATGCCTCGCTTGGATCCCTTGATAATTCCTCCAGTCTAATCTCCAAATCCTTCACAACATCATCTGTACTGTGATCATTCGTCTTCTTTTGGTTCGTCTTAATGGACTTCATTGCCAACTTGAGATGCTCAATAGCCCTGCTCTTAGCCTCTGTATCCTCAAAATTGAACTCCAAGGCCAATGATACTTTGTAATGAGCCTCACTGATAAGACTAGACTCAAATGGATAAATGGCCTCTCTTATCTTCAACAAAGATTGAAAATCCTCAGCAGCCTGTTTGAAATTCTCAGTCTCAAGGGATATCTCACCCAAGAGGTCATAAATCTCTGAGACTTTCACCTTGTTCTTTATCACTGGATCTTCTGATTCGGAAGCATTGGCTGGAATGTCATGTTTCTCATCCGTGAGTTGGGATTCAAATATCGTACGTGCTAGATCGAGAATATCCCACGCAGCTTCAAAATCGGATTGTTCATCTTCTTGTGGTTGATCATTTTGACCCTCTGCTTGTGGCTCACCTTCCTCTTCTCTCACATCCTCTTCATCAGCATTTTCTGTTCCAGCTCGCTTGCCAGATTCTCCATCTTCATCTTCACTTTCCTCCTCTTCGGCTAAAGGAATATCATCCCCGACATTGCCCGCATCGGCACCCTCTTCTTCTTCAGCAGGTTGGGCATTTGCATCAGGGTTTCCACCAAAGAGACCATTCTTGGATTGAGCAACTTGGAAAAGGGCCTTACCGTATAAATATAACAATTCAGGGTCTTCTTCACCCTCATTGTCCTGTGAAAAGAGTTGACATGCGTCTCCATAATGTTCCACTGCTACCTCGTATTGCTTGAGGGCGTAACTCTTAGCACCATCTTGGAGCAGTTGTTTGATCTCTGGTTTGTATTCGGTCATTTTGAACGACTGAGCGAACTGGAATGTGATATCTATTGTCTGATGTTGGGCTGTATAGGAACTAGAAAGATGAAAGACGTGGAGATCTTTGGAAGGTTACACAGTGAAACGGGGAGTTACAGTTTTTGCCCTGCCTAAAGTTTAAAACAAACAAAAAAAGGCTCCTACAGGGTCACGTGTTACCAATGACTTGCACGTGATTACAATTTTTTTGTTTTTTTTTTTTGTTGACCAAATCTAAACTCCAAAATCTCACTCCGCCTAGAGGTTTCCGCTTCTGCCTAGCTCAGAAACCCCCTGCCTAGCGCTAGGCGGAGATGAAAAACAACAAAATGGCAAAAAACATGAAAATTACACTTCAAATACTCATAACTTTGGTAGAAAACAAGCTTTCACTTTGATTTCTTGGTCTACAGATGGATATGCTAATGGTTAATAACGTGTGAAAACGAATTGTATTAGTACTTGCTGTAGCAGCTTTAATACTCGTTTAAACACAGCTAGGTCAAAATGGCAAAACTCGCGGAAAATCTCCCCGTTTCCGGTGTTACCCGCACGGCACGTCGGGGGACGTCACGTGACCTGTTTGGTTGCGCAGCACTGCTGGGTTTTGCTGGTTCGGGGCGCATGGCGGTGGATTTTGTGTTCGATCAGATCCAAATTTCGATCGCCTGGCCAAAATACGCGTTTGAAACAGAAAACCACAACACTCTCTCCTATTAGCCGCCCTACTACCCTCCACCAACCACACTCCCACCACAGCTCATCACACATACCATACCCATACACCATGTCTGTGAACGGCTCCCAATCTGCACACAAGGTGTCCTCCATGGTGGACCCTCCATCTGCCTCAAGCGCCAGCGCTAGTGTTAAAGAAGCTCCAGCGGTGAAGAATGAAGAAGAGAATGATACAATCCCATCCCCTCTGGACAGTGCCACCAGTGAAACTTTTTCCCGTCCCGCTGTTGCTTCGATGAAGAACGAAGGTGACCCTGCCCTTGACTTTGATGAGAGTCCTGTGAACGGTTCCAAACAATCTTCTGCTACATTGCCGCCAACTACCAATGATGTTTCCGCAAGTTCTACAAAGGCCCTGCCAACACCTGATATCAAGATCATTAGAAGAAAGTTGAACGGTTATGTTGGTTTTGCAAACTTACCAAAACAATGGCACAGAAAGTCCCTGAGAAGAGGTTTCAATTTGAATTTATTGGTTGTTGGAGAAGCTGGTCTGGGTAAATCAACTTTGATCAACACATTGTTCAACAGGGAGTTATATGAGCCAAAACCACCAAGATATCCAGCCGAGGATGTTGCCACTGGTGTTTCCATCAAGACCGTTGAGGCTGATATCGAAGAGAATGGTGTGAAATTACATTTGACCGTTGTTGACACTCCAGGATTTGGTGATCAAATCAACAACACCGATTCTTGGGAAACAATTGTTGAAGAGATCAATGCTAGATTTGATTCATACCTTGAATATGAGAATAAAGTTAACAGAGTTGGTTTCGTTGATTCAAGAATCCATGCTGCTTTGTACTTCATTGAACCAACTGGTCATTCATTGAAACCATTGGATATTGAGTTCTTGAAGGCTGTTCATAAGAAGGTAAATCTCATTCCAATCATTTCCAAATCAGACACATTGACAGAACAGGAGATTGTTGAGTTCAAACAAAGAATTTCTGATGATATCAAAGCTCAAGGTATTGAAGTTTTCAAACCAATATTATATGAAGATGATGACGAAGAGACTAAACAAACATACCAAGATATCATTACAAGATTCCCATTCGCAATTGTTGGTTCCACTTCTGAGATCCAAACCAGTGATGGTCGCACCGTTAGAGGTCGTCAATACCCATGGGGTGTTATCGAAGTTGATAATGAGGATCATAATGATTTTGTCAAATTACGTCAATTGTTGATCAGAAATTTCATGGAGGAATTACGTGAAAACACTGCCAACTCTCTCTATGAAGCTTACAGATCTGAGAAACTTTTCAAGTTGGGTATAACTCAAGATGAGACCGTCTTTAGAGAATTTGACCCTTCTATCAAGCAACAAGAGGAGAAACACTTACATGAGGCTAAATTGGCTAAACTGGAGGCTGAGATGAAGCAAATCTTCCAACAGAAAGTTTCCGAGAAGGAGAAGAAGTTACAGAAATCTGAGGCTGAATTGTTTGCAAGACACAAGGAAGTTAAGGAGAAGTTACAAAAACAATTGAAACAATTAGAAGAGAAGAAGAAACAATTGGAGAATGCTCGTCTGAATCCAACTGTCAACGAACCTGCTCCAACTCCAACAACAAAGCCAAGAAAGGGATTCCTCCGTTAATCATCTGAAGGAGAATGTGTATATGATAATGCAGGTGGAGACAATAAACAATCAATCAAACCAAAAAAAAATAAAAAGTGTTAAGTAGATTTCTTGTAAGACAGCCGTGTGAAGTCCCAATGAAAAGTCTTATAATCATCAAGGTATACAACGTTGTGATCTAACGGATTTGATACTACAAAGTGAGTTGAAGTTAAAAACATTTTGTGTAAAAAAATTAGCTAATATACAGTAGTCGTAACAGAATCATTAAAAAGAGGTAGGAAGCGTTTCTTCCCACTTACTAAAACCCAATTCTTCCAAGTCCCAGACCTGGAGAAGGATAATTCTCTATCATCAGTGAAAAGAAAAAGAAAGATGTCAAAGGTTCGGCAAGATTAGAAATCCTCATCAAAGGCAAAGTTATCAGTCTTTGTCTCAGTGGCCTTGTTGGTAGAAGCCATAACACCAGCCTTTTGGTAATCGGATACTCTTTTCTCGAAGAAGTTAGTCTTACCAGCCAAAGAGATGTTCTCCATAAAATCGAATGGGTTGGAAACGTTGTAGAACTTCTTGTTACCCAAGGCGATCAACAATCTATCGGCACAGAACTCAACGTATTGACACATCAATTTGGAGTTCATACCCAACAAGGAAGCTGGCAAGGCATCGGTGAAGTACTCGGACTCGATCTTGACAGCCTCGGTGATGATTCTCTCGACAATCTCAGCAGATGGCTTGTTCTTCAAGTGGGCGAACAACAAACAGGCAAAGTCGGTGTGGAGACCCTCATCTCTGGAGATCAACTCGTTGGAGAAGGTGAGACCTGGCATGAGACCTCTCTTCTTCAACCAGAAGATGGATGCGAAGGAACCGGAGAAGAAAATACCTTCAACGGCGGCAAAGGCGACAAGTCTCTCACCGAACAAGGCATCCTTATCAGCGATCCATCTGAGTGCCCAGTCGGCCTTCTTCTTGATACATGGGATGGTTTCGATGGCGTTGAAGAGGAACTCAGCCTCCTTTGGATCCTTAATGTATGTGTCGATCAAGAGGGAGTAAGTCTCAGAATGGATGTTCTCCATCATGATTTGGAAACCATAGAAACATTTGGCCTCTGGGATTTGAACCTCAGCGGAGAAGTTCTCAACCAAGTTCTCATTGACGATACCATCTGAAGCGGCAAAGAAGGCGAGAACTCTGGAGATGAAGAAACGCTCATTATCGTTCAACTTGTTGTCCCAATCGCTCAGGTCCTTGGACAAGTCAATCTCCTCAGCGGTCCAGAAAGAGGCCTCGGCCTTCTTGTATGCTTGCCAGATCTCGTGGTACTTGATTGGAAAGAGCACGAAACGACGCGTGTTCTCAACGAGTAATGGCTCGTCCGCCTCGAGGGCCTTCAACTCATGACGGTGGGCTCTGTGCTTAGCGAGGAACTTCTTGTGGGAATCCTCGGTGATTTCCTCATTGGAGGCCTCGGTGGTGGTGGTCTCAGTGAGACCTTCCTTTCTGTTGGCAGCGGCGGTGAGCTCAGCTCTGAGATCCTTCTTGACTGGGGAATCGAGACCGAGGGTGGAGAGGTGGCTGGCAGCAACCTTGGATGGAGTTTCTTGTGTGGCCATTGTGTAAGTTGTGTGAGTTGTGTGAGTTGTGTGAGTTGTGTGAGTTGGGAGTGATGGAGATGGGAGTAATGGAGGTGTTCGAGTAGTGGAGATGGGTCTGGGAGTGCTTATATAGGGAAGTGTAACGCGGTGGATGAAATGTTTGCAAGCGTGTGTGGCAAGACAGATCGGCAAATTTTCAGGCGCGTTTCTTTTGCGGCGTGGCACACAGCGCCATGGCACCCAAGGGAAGGGACGGGTTGTTGAGGAGTCTAGGGACCATTGGGGGAAAATAATTACATGGGTGTATAGAGAATGAATAGGGGGTCATGATGGTATAATTTGTTCACCCATTATCGTACCAGCAATGGGGGAAATATCGTAGCAAACACGAAACAGACGCGTCCTCGGGCCAGAAATTCCTCCTACGCGCAAACATAGAAAAGTCGCGTCATTTTCGTGTTTTGTCTGTTTACCTTTTCCCATTTCAGGGTGCCTTCATGCATGTTTGAGGGTGTTTCCTTCACAATCGAGTAGCCTCATCATGGATGCTTATCTGATGCTAGTAAATCCACACTGTGCTGTACCCATTATGGGGGTTCCCCTCTTGGGATTGGCGTTTCGAAAAAGGTGTCAAGTTTGATGGTTTCTGTAGAGGTAACTACAAGTAATTAACACCCCAAAAGTAACAAATGAGCATCTGGGAACTCTTGTGTATACTATCCTTTTCCATTATTTCCATTCTCCCATCGTATTCAAATCCCAGTCTTCCAGTTTCATAACCCCGTGTTCATGGTCAAGACTAAGTGGTGAGGCTGCATGACTGATACAATCCAACAATGACTAATATGTATACGACAAAATCACCTTATCCAACGTGTCGTGATGTGCCAATGCCTTTCTACACTAAAGATTACAAGCCAAGTACTACCTAATATTGAATAACGTATAATAATCTAAGGATGAAATAAATAATCACCAACCGAAATTTTCAGTATGGAGGTAAACCTCTTGAACGTCACCATTCAACACTCTTCTTTGGAGTTTTGAAACGGCATTCCCAACATCAATCTGCATTGATTTTGTCCCAGAGACGATAAAGCATGATTTCGGTGATAATATTGTTGAATTGGTGATATAGCTTGTCAAATCAGGTTTGGCATTCATGTTCAAAGTGATGAATCTATCGAGATTATGAGCCGTGATTGGATCTTCGTTGATCTTTTCATCCACTGGTGATTTTGACAATGGTGATAATTGATATGATGGTTCCAGATCTGATGGCTGTGTGATCTTCTTTGGTAGTGTACCATTCTTTGAGTTTGTGACGAATATTTGAATGTTGACAACTTTTTTCAACGCCTCAATGGAATCATCAACGGTCTTTGTATCAACACCCACCTCAAATTGTCTCAACAGATAGTTCAACCTCTTGATCAATTCATCCCTGATCCAACCCATGGATCCGACATCATTGATCGTCCATATAAAATCCACATGCGATGTACAACTAGAACTATGTGTATAATGATCCACAAAGTTTAATAAAAATGGGAATGTGGCCGAGATACCGGTACCGGAAGATATGAGGACAAGTTTGTCGAATGATAGCGGGTCACGATTCATCCCGCCATATGGTCCATCGATAAACGTTTGAATTTTCAGCGAACCTGCTTGGGTTTGTAACGAGTTGTATAACTTTCTCGTGAGTCCCCCCTGTGGTTTCACAAGGAGCTTCACAGTGGAGGCTCCGGAACCGCGTGTGTTGATGCCGTATTTGGTTGGGATGGATAGGATTGAGAAAGGATGATTGTCAATCGTATGAAACCCATGAATAAACCGGATGAATATGTGTTGACCTGGATTCCAGTTTAATTCATCCTTATAGCTCTTCAATTCGATCTCGATCTCAAAAATATCATCCTCCAATCTTTTCAACTGCGTCTCTTTGGTCTTGAATGCGTAATCATTCGGCTTGAAAATCGAAGTCTTGACCAGTGCTCTATACAGGAATTGGAACGCACAGATTCCAATGGCGGCATATGCGTATTTTTGAGTGTTGAGCATCCCATATCCGTGTTGTGTAAATGTGATCAAGAACCCCAATGCAAAGATCCAATGACTATGGAGCCAGAGTTCATAGTATCGATTTCTGAACATCCTCGTGGACATCACACAGATGAGAAAGAGGAACACCATCGGTGCCACGCCGGTTCTATACTCCAATTGTGTGTTGAAATTGATCTTTAACTGGGTCACTCCACCTTCCCAACTAGCTTGGATCAAGTATGGAGCAGCATGGACCCACGAGAGTAATAACAGACCCCATCCCAGGGTTTGATGGAAGATGTTGAGTTTCTCATAACTGATACCGGTCAAGAAAGAGATCAAATTGGTCTTACCACCCATCACGAAGATGAAGGGGGTGAACCCACTCGTCAAAACTGCGCCTCTGACAGCTAATGGTGGGGATCCAAACGCTGAACAACCTTTATACCACATGTGTGGGATGAACACCAATAGGATGATGTAGAGAGAGCTGAGTATGAGAAGCGTGACGGTGCCCAATGATGGTGGGAGTCCAGTGATCCTTGAGACGAGCAATGGGATACGTCTGTATGAATATCCTCGAGACAATGCAACAAGCTTATCAAAAACCAAAGTTCTGGCAACTTTAGGATGTGATAGTGAGTTCCGATACCTATAATCGACATTCTTGAAATACACATTCTTCACCATCAATAAACCGATCAATCCAGCAGCAAGGTATAATGTCCAATAGGTCCAGTTCTGCTGATATGCCCAGGAGTATGGCCCCGTGGCGGTCTCTGAGTGCCATGAGGCAAAGGGCTCCTCTTCGATGTGGTTGGCAATGTAGAGACAGTCGTACCCGCGGAACATCTTTCCCTTAGAGTGGGACATGGAGTCTTGCATTGAGTCCATTGTGGGATGTGGGTTGGCTGGATCCCGGCATCTTGGGGGTCAGCGGACTGTAGTGTGGGGGTCATTGGGTATATATACAACATGTACGTGTGTATCAACCTTCCTATTTGGATGTGAGACTTTGGCGGGATTGGGATTGATATTTGCTCATTTTTATTCAGATCATACAGCTGATAGTGCTGTGGATGTGTCGAGATATATTTGCTCATTCTGGGGTAGTTGGTCGAGGATCGGTATTCAGCTCATTTGGGAGTGGTGGGTGGTGGCTGAACAATGAGAGATGATAGTAGATGGTAAGACCATGGTATGCATGTGTGAATAGGATCGAATGGAGGAAGAGTCTTGACCAATCTGGGAATGTTGTTATAGATAATCGGGAATTGGGAGGTGTGAGTGAGCCTCTTGTCTGTTCTAGACTGCCGTATTCGGAAGTGCTGGATGCTCCAGCGGAGTCGTGGAGGGTCTTGTTATCTTGTGATTCTTTCACCCTTTCACTTTCACTCTTGCACATAAACACTGGACCACGCTTGCAACAGAACTCTCCAATCACTCTTCAACTGCCAATCATACACCAAGTGGTATCGGATGATCGCATATGCTCATAATGCCTTGACATATTCCACTTCCCAATCAGATGACCACAATGGCCCAACCATCATCCGGGTTCTCATCAAGGTTGCTACACTCAAGGCTTCACACAACAACATCCCATAATACACAATCACTATCAAATGCATATGTGCACTGCTCAATCTTCAGTATCGCAAACATTTAGTGAGCTGGCTTTGATACAATTATCTCCGCTTTGGACCGAGACCGAGCGGCGCCGAGTACCGATCCTCGAGGGCTCTCAAATATATTCTAGGATGGAGAAGTAGCTAATTGAACTTTGAGTGTTCAAGATTCAGATCTGCTTTTCAAAGAGTATCTACTATTGGGAGATCTGAACATCAGATCATGGGCTCTCCACATCCAAGGCACAGAGGCAGACGACCAAACTTATCTCAAGCCACAAACAAGTATTGCCCTTTCGATTCTTCTGAAATTACCATTCTCACAGTTTTCCCGATAATCCAACTCGTCATTCAGGTTTAAAGGTCTGCGTTTTTGAATTTGACCATTATTTAGATGTATTCAAAAGTGGGATCTTATTAGAAAGATTGTCCCAACTTGAGACTAGTGATATATCTGATCGAGAGTTATCTAGAAAACTTGGTCCGAAAGTTTACGATTTCAACAGAATGATCAAATATTCAACATCTCATTGTTTCATTTCGTGGGTGTTTAAAGTTGGTAGTCGAGAGAGCTCTCATTTACTGGATACACTTCCAAGATCCCTCGACAATATCGGTCTCTGGGTTTACACAGAGCTCCTTGATATGAACATAAAGGTCATCATCAAAAGTAACACAGCAGCAAGTGTGAATAAACATCTTCTCCTTGGTTCAACAAATACCCACGCAATATTTATGAGTACTGCTTCTGTTGAAATATGTAGAGCTATGAAACTCGAGTTTTTCTGTGATGCTCCCAAAATGAAATTCCTTTCCTTCCTTGATTGTAGGGGTAATTTGATGAGTTACATAGATCTCAAAGAAAAATGTATGAAAAATATTGCCATCAATAACCACTTGAAAGGAGTCCATACAGATGAACTATTGACTTTGACAGTTTTTACAGTTCTAACCTGCTTCGAGTTTAGTGGGTGAGGCTGAGAGACTTGGATTTCCAAAATACCGCATCCAATTTCTCTCTTTATGGTGTAAATACGGTCGATAACGTTAAGGTGAAAAACAGTGTTAGGAAAGAAGACAAGTCTGTGGAAAAGATGTTTCCATCTTTTTACAGTTTCAGGATCGACAATCAATCCAGAGTGGCTCTCCACAGAGGATATGAAACTTTTGAACAGGCCCGAAATCACTAACCTTGAGATTTACGGAATAGACGAACTTTAATTGAGAATAGTCAAAGGTTTCAAATTGTACTACACAGGGTCGTGAAGGGATACCACTGTACAAGTTCAAAGTGAATTTCATTGGGGAGAAAGAGTCACTTTTCCCTGAGACTACAGGATCCTGATTAGACTTTATAAAAAACATCAAGACGAAACGACTCGCTTTCAGTGGCTCCTACTGGCCATCCAGAGCTGTGAAAAGCTTGATCAAACCAAATTTGGTCCAGCTCCAACTTGACGTCTATTCAATGAAAGATCTGAGCCCTTTCCCAAAAGCCAATGAAGAATCTAAGAGTCATCTGCATTACTCTCAAGTGTATCCATATCATCAATTACTGCCCCGAAGCTTGATAAAATTCAGTTCAGATGTTGTGACTGCCAAAGATTCAAGGGCGCTTCTGTTCAGCAGAAGTATGAGTATGTCAAAGCTACATTGAACGACTCTCTCAAGAGGATGATTTAGGTAGAGATGAAACTATTCCATTGAAAGAGTATTAGTCATCTATGCCTGCATTTTCGGGTTTCGGGAAGCTTCGAATATTTCACAGTGATGTTAGCAGATTCCATTGTTGTTCGACACCTTCGAGGAGATAGATTTCCCAATATTGAATATTTTCAGGGGTTGAGGTCCTTTTGCGGTCAATGGCCGATATATAGTCACGAAGAGACAATAAGAAGGGCTGATCCACTATCTCTCCGTTCTCTCCCGCTGGGTCTACCGCTGAATATAAAGATTTGCCGGGCCCTCCCCGCGCAATGTCCCCACATCAGCCGACCTGAGAAACGTATGATTTTGCAAAATCGTCTGATATCGATGCACAGGCGGGCCCGAACATATATAATCGAAGGGAGACAACAAAACAAAATGAGGCGTCCTTGTTGTATTCCGTTCTTCTCTTAGCGAGCTCTCTTTGTACCCTCAGCTTCTAGTTTACACTGGTGGACTACCCCTCGTTTCATTTTAATGCCCCAACACATCTCAGAATGGCACTACGGAACTACATGTACTACAAACATCACGATGACCTCAAAGAACGTATAGCACATGAACAACAACAAACCATAGAACAGAGAGATATCATCCCAACAAAAGAGACAAAGCCTAAAAGATTGACACCTACACAACTGAGAAAACTACAGAATCTTACGATATCTCAATCAAACACGACGAGTACCAAAAGTGAAGGTGCAGACACGACAATCACAGGTGCTAATACTAATAAGAATAATAATGCTACACAAAAGTGCTAAATGCACATGGGTTTGAACTTTGGATACACGGCGTTGTATAACTTGCTATTAATGAAATAATGATATCCCTTTACATTCAAGTGTAGCTAACGTTCAGGTAAACAGATAGGCCCTAGGGAACAATTTTTTGAAAATTTATGCAGCTGGGACTGTACAAAGAGTAGCCTACAGGTTGTTTTACCAACATGCATAATTTACTCGAATTATAGAAAAGATATATAGGCCAACTGACACCCCTCCATCAGCCTCCACTGGAGTCCAGACGGGTTCTTTAAATGACATAAAAATTTGTTCTCTCCATCAGCAATCACGAACTGATATAAAACTTAAAAAGTAGATCCTCTATATTATACCCATTCCCAACACCCATGAACCAGCCAAGAAGGAGATAACAATTTAAGCACTAGAGACAAGAAACCCAACATGATCCCAGCGCAGATTCTGATCGATCCGTTGTTGATTATGAGCCAGAACGGACCATAATCTTGGATATAACCAAAGCCCAGCACCGAAACCCATGGGTAACATCCCTCACCTGAATAGGTGTGGCGAATAAAGTATCCAACACTCCAAGCCTGTCACTGGCGAAGTACTCTGAGTGGAACAAAGACCCATTTATTCACGTACTGTCTAAATGATGGATTGGTACAAAGAAGAAGAAAAGGGAAACAAAAAAGGCGTGGAGGAGGGAAGAAGAAGAGAAGGGAGAAGTTTTTTATACTGCGGTCGCAGGGCCGAGGGGCCAGGCCGGGCAATGGTTCGGAACGGTACACGCACACTTTTTGCGGGTTTGTCGAGCACCGATTCGATCAGGGCTAAACTCTTCTCCAACAAACGCCCTTGAGAACTTTCTACAAGTCTACAGTACCACAAACTATTATCACAATGTTGTCCAGAACCATCGCGAGATCATTCGGTGTCCGCCAATTCTCCTCCTCCGCCTCTGTCTTGGGTAAGAAGGTCTACTTCGTCCCAGCTATCGACGGTGAGTACTAATGACCCACGCACGTTGAGTGATTTCAGGTGACTAACGACTTTTCAAATAGGAAGAAAGCTTGAAAGAATTGAGTTTGAGTTGTACGATGATGTATGTACTGGACCTTCAACTTTTTCTGGCATGATATTGTGGTATCATCCATGGTCTGTGGATCGGATCTAATGAACAAGTACTAACAAACGCTTAAAGGTTGTCCCAAAGACCGCTGAGAACTTCAGAGCCCTCTGTACCGGTGAGAAGGGATTCGGATACCAAGACTCCCCATTCCACCGTGTGATTCCACAATTCATGTTGCAAGGTGGTGATATCACCAGAGGTAACGGAACCGGTGGTAAGTCCATCTACGGTGACCGTTTCCCGGATGAGAACTTCATCAAGAGTCACACCAAGCCAGGTCTCTTGTCCATGGCCAATGCCGGTCCAAACACCAACGGTTCCCAATTCTTCATCACTACTGTTCCATGTCCTTGGTTGGATGGAAAGCACACCGTCTTTGGTGAGGTTATCAACGGTTACGATAGTGTTAAGACCATCGAGGCTTACGGTTCTGCTAACGGTAGAACTAGAGCCAAGATCACCATTGCTGAGTCAGGTGAGATCGCTTAAGTACATTGAGTCCATGTATATATCAATGAAATAGCTTCTATAGCGTTAAATTATTTTTGATTTTGTAAAGTTTGGGGATGTTACAATTCCTTTGTCTATCTCTTTCGTTGGTGTGACATGGTCAGTTTTGGGAAATCAGCTTATAACATTGAAGAGTAGATGTTTTAGCTCCACAAGTTTGTGACAAATAATCTGAAATATTATTTCGATAAACGAAAATGGTGAGGATTTTTCCTCAGTACACTTCAAGGTATAGTTGACGAAATTAATATTTCAAATAAAAGCAAAAAACTGTTGAAACAAACTGTACTCCTGGTAACATCATGACATCATGGATTCTGAAAACACTACAGTATACATATATTTTAAAGAAATGTGATTGAAAGTTTTGATTTGCAGGGTTTATAATCCCAGAATCTGTTGACGGGTGTCTGGATGATAATGACACCCGGACCGCAAGGGCCTGGACAGTTTATTATTTAATATCATCTAGGGTACACATAGAGTGAGTGTAAATGAGTAAATCTATCTAGATTCGGATAGTCATTGATGTCGGAACCATTTGAACTCTTTGGTGAACTATTGGTGCTAATGTACCTTGTAGCTGACAAGGAAAAGCGGAAACAGGTGAGCTCTTACCATGATCTGACTTTAGCAGCACGTTTTCTTAGTGTAGAAAGTCTGAGGTATTTTGAGCACCAAACAGGGCTCTATTTATCGCAGTCTATCTAGCTATAAACCTCATGGCTCCCACAAGCCAACCCCATCCTGGGCCTGCTCAGTGTGCCGTGGCACAACCGCTGTTTGATCGATATCTCCAGCGGTTCCGAGAATTCAAATTTGCCCGCCCAAATTGAAAGATTACCAACGGCCAATCCTCAACCACAGGCACACATCCACAGTACACACAACCACACACTCCACACACACACCATGGACGAGCTCAAGAAACAACTCAAGAACGTCTCTTTGTACGACGTCAAGGCCTATGTCAGAAAGGCCCAGAACGTGGTGTACAACTACACTGAGATGGAGAGCAAAGTGCGTGAGGCCACCAATAACGAGCCATGGGGTGCCTCTTCCACTTTGATGCAAAAGATCGCTGCTGGTACTTATAACTTCCGTGAGCGTGAAGAGATCGTTGGAATGATCTTCAGACGCTTCACCGAGAAGAGTGCCAATGAATGGCGTCAAATTTACAAATCGTTACAATTGTTGGAATACCTATTGAAGAATGGATCGGAGAGATTTGTCGATGATTCCAAGGCCAACATAAGTCTCATCACAATGTTACGTTCATTTCACTACATTGATTCCTCAGGTAGGGATCAAGGTATCAATGTCCGTACCAAGGCAAAAACTGTTGCTGAGTATTTGAACAACGATTCTGCTTTAAGAGCGGAGAGAAAGAAGAGCAGAGAGAACTCCAAGAAATTCAAAGGTATTGCGGGTGGGATCGGTAACAATATGAGCTCAGGAGTCGAGGGAATTGATGAGTATGATACTTATGAAGGTCGTATCTTTGGTGATGGTGGTGTTTATGGTGAACGTTTCGAAGAGACCAGAACAACTGCAAACAATAACAGTACACAAGAGTTCGAAGAATATGACGTTGCACCAACCCCAGGAAACATCAAACCATCCAGATCGTCAAGAGTCCCATCTGGGTCATCTAAACCAGTCCCATCCAAGCCTGTCGAAGCCGACTTGTTTTCATTCGACGAACCTGCCAAACCTCAACCACAAGCCGGTGGGGCTGCCGCCCCAGCCGATGATGATGACTTTGACGAATTTGGTGACTTCCAAAGCTCAGTCCAACCAACGACCACTTCATCAGCTCCGTTCTCCACTAACAACTTGAGCTCATTATACGCCAACGGTAATACCACCACCACACCAGCCACGAATCAAGCTTCATTCGACACTTCATTCGGTGACTTCAACTCATTCCAATCTGCTCCAGCTGCTCAAACCTCAGGCCCAGCAGTGCAAGCCACCAAACAAGACGCATTCAGCTCCTTGTTCCAAAGTGCCACAGCCAAAAACCATAACGGTGGAGCTTCATACTCTTCACCAGTCAAGCCAAAACCACCACAACAACAAGCACAATATTCAGCTCCTCAGAGTACAACCACAACTTCTGCCCCTGTTCAAAATAACGGTGAGATCAACTTGCTCGATTTATAGATTGATTGATGTCCATTGATGAAGGTTTAGAAAGTTTTCATCAGAGAAGGGGGAAAAATTTAACCACTTGATGTGGGGTTTGTATTTTTGTATTTTGTTCTAATTTGTATAAAGATTTTCCTATCTGTCCAGTGAGTTGTATCGTGAAAAACCTGATCTATCAATCAAAATCTACTGATAACGCCCGAGAGCGCTATTGATCGTCAATGTAGATCTATTTACAAATGCGAAATTGTCAAATGAGCTCAATATGTTTTGATGAGAGATTTATACTGATAATGAGTGATAATCACATTCGGGAAACCCCACACACATAACCCCGATGAGTGAATAAATCAATCACTCTCAGAGTGATTTATCCACACAACTTGAAATAATTCGTCAATTTAGCCACCATAACACCCAACATCAACCAATTGAACCCATAATAAAGAACAGTATCAAACAATGAGTCCATTACCAATCGAGCTCACACAAAACACCACCACGACAACAATACCAATCAAGCCCCTCGAGGATGACGATTTCGAAGAACCAAGATTCGGAAGACTGGCGTATAACTATTATGCCTACTTCCAGAACTATGTCGACGGCTACATGAAGGATTGGTGTCATAAATTTAGCAAAACCATCACTAGTCTTTCGTTCAACAGGAACTTCCTATACTTTGGTTCGTTGTGTAGTTCCAGTATGGCAGTATACACCGTCATGTTCTTCAGTGGGTATGTCTTTGATGAAATCCTCACTGAGAGGGAGGCACGCTCGAAAGCTGCGCATGATTTGGAAGAGGCCGGTGGAGAGGTTGCAAAGAAGGTGATTGTTGTGGCTGGTGATGAGGAGGTTGATGGGAGTGTGAAGGGCCTGTATCAACAGAGTGAGATTGATCAGTTGAGAAAGTTGGGATATGATGATTTGGTTGCCGTTTTTGAAAGTCAGAAGGGATCATGGTTGAATCCATTGAAGTACATGAAGGATTCCGTAAAATTGGTTGGGATCAGAGGTCATCATGAGTGCGGTTATTCCACGGTGTTCACTGGTGTTGATACCATCCATCGGTTGATTGATTCCGTCTTGCAAGTTGAGAATGGTGTTAAGTCCAATTATCTCTCTTTCAACTATCGTGATGATTTGAACTTGTCCCAGGCCTTGGAGTTGGATTCTCAAAAAGATTCATTCTGGAACGACACGGTGCCAGGACATGAGAGTGTCGGTACCAATGTCCTTTCATTGGATAACGGAAGATACTTCGTTGGTCAATATGTTTCAAACGGGTTTGGGTATACTTTACCTGGTTCAGATTGATTTTTTTGATTTGGTATGATGGTGTTCATTTTGCTTTGGACAGCTCATAGTCAAGCAATGCCAGTTCAATTTCATTTAATGATTTCTTTAGGCCATCGTAGACAATTCCTGGTGTAAGCTTTGTTTTCTTCACAGGTGGTAAAACATTGTGTTCATCATCATTGATAGTATCCCCTTCTTCGTTATCACTATCATCTTCACTGACATTCTGAGAGCCTTTGTCATTCATTTCACCTTCATTTTCATTATCATAATCATTCTGAGAGAGTTCTTCATTTGATTCTTCTTCATTGTCAGAGGAACGGTCCAAATCCCCAAAATCTTCCATGAATTCGTCAGCCTCATCAACAAACTTTCTTCTCATCTCCTCTAAAAATTTCCTATCCTTGACCCCAGATAGCTGAAGTACGGTATTCCAAGAAACGAGAGGGTAGCTATTTGGGCGAGCTGTCAAACCTTTGTTTTCCGCCAATGACTCCAGCACGATATCAACTTTTGCCATGACCCTTGAAATTGTGGCTTCTGGCACAGCAATATCATCGATAGATACTTCAAGCTTTTTAAGCTGTTTTCCACGTGGATGATGTATGTGCTCATGCACGGTCTTCAAGAAAACTCTCTCAATCTCTTGTTGTAACGTCCCGAATGGATCAGAATATGATAGTTTCTCGGTCTCTTCTTCAGCTTCATCTTCACTGTGATCTTCAACTTTACTATACAGTTTGGAATCGCTTCTATGTTTCTCCAAAGACTCACCGTCAACTTGAGCAGTTCTTAAAGGGATCTCCGCAGATGGGTCATCAGCATAGAGATCCAACAACTTGGGATCAATATGACGTGGCGTGGGCCAGGCAGCGAACCCTGTTCGTGGGAAGCGTGGGTTTTTGGAATGTAGCAGATGGGCGCTGTATAGATGTAGAGCCAGATCGGTCTTATACTCCAGTTCGAGCTGTCCCAAGATTCTGAGACCCACCTCTCTGACAGCAGCATCATTCGGTCCCACAGGGGAATCCTCTTTGCCGTTACCGTCCATTTGGGAGTGTTGTGAGCCCAAATCAGCAGGGTGGATGGTTGTTGCAAGTCTTCGTTTGTGTTCGCGGACTTTTTGCTGGAAGTTTCCAAATTATCAACATTCAACCACCACTCAACACACTCATCGCATCTACCTTGCCGCTACAATCACACACACACACACACCATGCCTACCCTAGAGGAAGTCTCAGATGCAGAGGATATCGACAACCTCGACATGGACCTCGCTGAGTTTGATCCCAGCCTCTCCACCCCGCTAGCGCCAAAGCTCCAGAAGATAGTTGTCAGATCACAAGATGCCGACGAGCCACCACTCTTCCCAGCACACCAGGACTACGACGATTTGGACGACTTTGACGGACTAGACCCACAGGGTGGGATGTCTGATGAGATCCGTGAGCGTTTGAAATCACTCCAGCTTATCTATCCATGTTACTTCGATAAGAACAGATCAAGAGCGCAGGGCCGTCGTGTCCCATTGTCGTTGGCTGTTGAGAATCCATTAGCACAGTTGATAGCACAGGCCTGTTCCTCATTACATCTCACTGCCGTGTACGAGCCAGATAAAACACATCCACAAGATTGGGGTAACCCAGGTCGTGTCCGTGTCGCATTGAAAGAGAGGGGTCAACCAATCTCAGTGATGGCTGATAACAAGCGTCATTTATTCAATTCCATTGGAAAATACCTCCAATCACATCCATCAACGCTACAAGAGGTCAAGAACAGCCCTATCTTTTCACAACTGAAGAAGATTGAACCAAAGTTGGTGCCAAAGCCTAGTAATTTCAAGATGAACACTATTGTCCCATTACACAGTCCATTGACCCTTGGTTCGGATCCAATAACGAAACAGTTATATGAACCAAGAGAAGAAGCCCCACAGATTACCAAACCTCCAAAGGTTCCTAAGATTAAAAACAAGAAGATGCATGTTAGAAAATAGTTTGTCTGTCCATAGGTGTTGTCTTTTAGCTGTTTATTAGTACACGGTTTGTTTTTAAAATTGTTACATTAATTATTGATATTCATACGTAGTCAAATAAAAAACTCTCTTATAATAACCTCATTAACATGATTCATTCATGAACCTCTTGGACCACGACTGATTCACTCTCTTCATCGACAATAGGGGTAGTATCAACATCAGGAACAACATCATCAGCACTCTTAACCACATCCTGTCCATTCATCACACCACAATGGGGACACACGTACCTTACTTCAACAGCAAGTTTCCCAGGTGGAGCCAATCCATTATGATTCAAACAATTCTCACAGATCAAAGCATATCTCTTCTCCGCATCCAATTCTGAACCGACAACGCTATCAACCACACTATCCAACCATGACTTCTTCTTCAATACTTGAACACTCATCCCCGACTCAATCAAAGAGCCGTGTGCCAATGACAACTTATCCAACTCTTCCAATTGTCTCTGCTTATTGGCAATCTCCTCATCCAACTCAGTATGAACATCCGAGCCCTCTTTAAACCTGTTCAACAACGCCTGTGTGCTCTTAAACGATGTGTTCTCCTTCAACTCTTCAATCTTGGCCTCATGATCCAGTTTTAACCGCTCTATGCTCTCCTCTGTCCATGTGATGCGTGAATTGAACCAATAATTAATTACTCGTAAAAGCATTACTATGAACACCGGGATGCCCAGTATATTCACCCATTGAGGCACCATCAACCATGTCTTCACTGAAAGACCCGTATCATAGAGGACATAAGATATTATGAGGACGTATGCAAGCATACCATACTTGATGATGAATCTTCTGGTCTTTGCCAGTTGATATTTATACTTTTGCAGATTTCTTTGATTCGTGGCGATCTTTTGCGAGAGGGATGAAAGTTCCTTCTCAAACGCTGAAGGATCAAAGGTTTTGGATTTGAGGAATGATAACCATGCCATTGTGTTGTGTAGCTGCTGAATCGGGTTGTATTGTATGGGACTTGACCAAGTGGAGATCTGTTTAATCACTCAAGGGGTTGATGGAGTATTGCTGTTTGCAAAATTCCAAATCTTATGTAAGCGCCGGATCTGGTATAAGATTTGAGTTACTTATACAGTCACTACAACATCGATTTATCATAGTCCATTCGTCCCATTATCACATAACTGTCATCTAGGAATCTTTCAATCAACATCAAGGTTTAAATCCCCATCAATACTAGCAGAGTTCAACAGAGCTATAGATTTGAAAGGTTTCATAAGTTGAAATTGTCTCAATGCAAATGGAATATTTGAAATATCCAAATATTGCCTCTCATTCTCATTAAGCTCCTCATCAACCTCGCTCAGTTCATCATCGCTGTTGATGTGCGGAGTGAGTTTGGTGTATTTATAACTCTTCAAATTGATCATATTGGAAACGACTCTCTTGTTCTTAGATGATTGAAACCCCTTTGGTATTGGACTTAGCTTTGACGATTTTGACGGTGATGCTGATTGTTGTAGTTGTGAGGGTTGTGATACAGCCCTTAAGATTCTTCTCTGGACCAATTTTTGTTTCAAAATATCATTCTGTTCAGGGTGTGGTCTGTTTCGAAGTAATTTGTTGGCATAGGTGTAAACCTGTGTCTTCTCCTTTCGCAATGACTTCATCTCAAATTGATACTTCTTTATCAGTTTCTCCTTCTCCTCCACTTGATTTTGTAGTTCAGATGTTATTGATGTTGAAAGGTATGTACTTTGATCTGCTTCTTGGTCCTCAGGTTCAAGATCCTCCAATAGAGTTTCATTTATCGTGGCGGCAAGCTCATCGTCCTGATCAGATTCATCATTCAGTAGCTCTTCATCCTCTAGGACTTCATCTTGTTCTTTCGTTGATGATAACAACTCCTCAATATGGTCTTCCAATTCTTGGATCCTTTCATCTTTTAAAACCATCTCACCCAAAGTATCCTCCAATTCCCTATTCATCACCGTCAACAGATCTTCTTTACTCTGTAGTACACTCTTCAACATCCCACATTCATCCTGAGATTCCCGTAACTCGTTACTTAGCGTTTCCAACCTAAGCGCCCAGCTCTTCTGCTCCTGATCGAACCCATCAACCTCATTTTGTAACTGTTGGGCCAACTTAGAATTTGCAGCATTGACGCGCTTCAACGAGTTAGTCAGTTGCAACAACTGTCTCTCCTTAGTCAATATCTCATGCTCAAGTCTCTCCTGTTCAGACTGGGCTTGGTGTGTCTGGGAGATCTGTTCTCTGAGCAGCTTCTCTAGTCTATGTGGAGGGTCTCTGGGGGATAAAGACTGTGGCTGTCCTTGCTTGGAGGCGAGTGGCGAGTGTATGATGTGGTCAGGTACCACATTCTCCTGGTTATTCAGAGGCTGCAGGGGCGAGTTGGAGTCCATATTCAGCGTTGTAGAGTGAATATATGGCCCTTGAGCTCCACCAGCACCCATCGTGGTAAATGAAACGAAATCAAAACAAACCCTCCGCCGGCCGGGCCCAGCCAAATTAACTCCGAACACCGAAGTCATGGTATAAAGTAACTAAATTTGGTGACATTGATGTCAGAAGAGCTTTGTATAACTATCCATGGGTCGTTGACAAAGGTATAATACAAAGTCTTAATTATGTAAACCTGAACACAGTAAAGTCCATTAGGGATTGTTAGTTCAGGTTAGGGAACCTTCCCAAATGAGAATTTGTACTCGCAACTGTTCCCGACTTGGATTTGGAGAGAATTACTGAAGATCGACTATTGGCTGATGAGTACAACATTGAAGGATAGGAAGGGCCAAAAATTCAGAATGTCTTGATCAAAGACTACAAGACACTATTTATCGGAAAACTTGCTAGATTGGAGAACGTTAGCTTCCAAAACAAACGTTTTGATACTGATCTTGTCTTGGTATTGGAGGGGACCCCAGAGCGGCTTCCAACCAGGTATTTTGAAGGAGCCAAACATGAAGACTAAGAACCTTTCAACACGATCAAGGGACCGCAATTTCCGAGGCCGAAGCCCGCTACAGATTCGCTATCTACTACTCCACCACAACCCCAAGCCAAGGGCTTCCAAGACAGGTATACAGACAGCCAAAAACTCAAAGAGCCTATTTCAAGTTCGATATTGAAATTTGGAAGTTGGAACATGGATATTACACTAAAGCTCCGTTGTTTGATCTCTTAAAGGTAGAGCCCAAGCGTGATTTGTTTGGAACTCCCCCGCCGTAAGCCGCTGGCAACATTTTACAGATCCATAAGTGGAGGCAGGTATGGAGCGGTATTTGGGAACACTAAGACTAGGGCGCACTGAAGTCTGAAATCACTGGAACTGCAAAGGAACTTTGCTTACAGTGGCAGGAAGTCTGAGAACTTCCATGAGATCTCAATTTAAGATCGAAATTTGACATTTTATTTCAACATCTCATATTGGAGAGATCATCCACACTGAAAGATCTTTGGCCTATAAGATCACCCTCACTTGCTCCTTAGAATCTAAAAAGCTAACTTGTTTCACACCTTTTTACATACCATATTAGACAACTTCATCAGATTATTTCATACGCACACACATACGCGCACTTACAGAATTACAGAATTACAATGAACACAAACTTTATTTCACTTCCAGATCTTATCTGACCCATCGCTGGGATTACAAGAGCACAAAGCACTAATGGAGATACCAGAAATCCAATACTTATACACATATATCGATGATTGGAGTTGTCACACCACCAAAGGATACATTGAAAAGTTTGAAGGTTTCCACATTACGATTGTTCGTATTGCTTCGGTGGATGGTTTATATCTTTGTCCAACCAAAAAGATTGACTTTAAAGGGGTACCAACTGATCTACAACGCTCATCAATCTTATGCTACTTCACTTTACCAAAGGCTCAAAAAGGAACCAAAGTTCTTTTAATTGTTGATGATAATGCTTTCAGCAACGTGGGATATGAGCTACGGACATACACAATGAATTTGTTGGTGAGATCATGCACTGAGAGTATCACATTGTTGCAATACAATGACATGCTTGATATCATTCCCGACGAGCTTGTTCAAAATGATCCTGTTGTTGAGACTCGGACGTTAGTTGTTCCCCAATGTAAACAAGTTCAGTACACTTACCTTGATCACGTGTCTGTTGACCTAGATGCTCTAGAGGCTGAAAGAATCACCATCAATCTATCCTCTTTTGAATCAATGGAACAGTTCTTCGATGGGTTGAGCAAGAACTCATTCCAAAACGTTAAGGAGTTCCTAATTAACGCTTTTTGTGATGTCACTGTTGCCAATAGTCCCAGAAGATTACGACTTTCAGAGAATTATAGTGGGGCCAAATTTACAGAGGCTGATATCATTAAACTAATGTATGATTATTCATTGTTTATTGAGAATTTGGAGTTTAAAGATATCCACACTTGCTCAATAACCCCAGTCAAATATATGAATAACTCCCACTTCACAGCAGGAGAATCTTCGAACTCGTCCCTCACACTCACCACAGTGCCTAACAGTGACCTCAACTTTGTGGATGACTATAACTTACAGGAATATGGGTTCAATATTGCAGGACTTGAAACACCTCTTCTTACAGATGTGTCAATTGAAGGATATAAGAAACTCAATTTGAACTTTCTCGGAAAATTCCCAACCTTGAAAGATGTTAGTTTTGGGAATGACTGCTCTGATATGGAGCTCATATTGAATTTGGAAGGATTCCTCAGATCCCGTCGTTCTTTGTATTTTGAGGGAAATGAGCCTAGTGACTTTGAGCCGTTTAATAACATCCAGCCCAAGACGCTTAAGATTGATGGTTATCTAGATGTTTTGAAACATGCTCCAAGAATGATTCATCAGGGTTTAAAAGCACTTGATATTCATGCGGTTGGTAGGGAAGATCTAGAATTTGTGTATAAACTTGCAACAAGAAGTGAATTACCAGAATTGACATCACTTGCAATCATCTTCCATGCGGTAGAAGTTGAGGGATTCGCTTTACCCAAATTCAAAGCTCCGAAAAGTTGAGGATTCAATTTAATGGACAACAGGCTAGAGATGTCCACCACATTGCAACGTTCAAAGAGTTGAGAGTTCTCACTGTGATTTACTTGAATACTGGTATTATAGAGCCTAGTCCTTGGTTATATACCTTCCCTGGAGCCGCTGGTGTCAACCCAAAGTTGAAATCTCTCGCGCTAACTGGAACGTTACCAGAAGCGGAAGATGGTATAGTGACAGTTTTACAGGGATTGGACTGCCGAGGTCTTACTATGATCGGAATACGGCTTTTATCAGCACAAAACGTTCAAGACTACAACAACTTAGTATTTCTTGACTGTGTACTATCTAAAAGACTCAGTGAGGAGACAACCACAAACATAACTGATCATGTAAAGCTTCAAGTGAAAATTGTTGCTAAAGAAGGAAACTCTTCAAGCATCAAGGAGTTCCGTTATGCTAGGCCATTAAAAGAAATAGTGACCCAGGTTAGGTTAGCAAGAAGAGTTTTGCGTCATCACGGTAGGTTGGATTTACTTAAGATGTAATTATGTTTAACATTTATTTTGATTTGCAAGGTATGGATGTAGAGTGATATACAGTAGCGGATCAATATAGTAGTACGATGCCGGTAGCTTTTGCTATTGTAAAGAATGACTTTGGCACGTGTTATCTAACCAGCATCCAATTTCGGAGATGCACAAGCGAGATCTGTCCTCGGGGACAGTTTCCCTCAAAGTCACTTCGGAGTAGCTTCGAAGCCCGGAGCTCTGGCAGCGTGGGGCAGACGTCGGCGACCACTGATTGTCTCCTTCTGCGGGAAGAGGCACCTGGTACGGGGCGCGTGCATGGGATCTCCTGAATCTCCAGAAATCCAGCTTTTGCCTTCACCCCTTCTTTTGAAACCAAGATCAAGGAGCTTAGCCGCCCACACAACAACAAACATTATGCCAGACGCAACCACTTTCAGTCCATCAAAGTCCTTATAATTGACATTTGAGATCCATGGGACAAGAATGTCCTATATCATGTGAGAGAGATCAAGTTCCATCAAATTCGATCAAGACATATGTAGTGTACGCATTTGTTTACGATATCAGGAGAGTAATCAGCTGGAACGAAGTGAGAAACAATCCAGAGTGGTCAGTCATCTAGACTAAATGATCGATTTCAAAACCCTTAAAACAGGGTGACTTGATGGACAGAAACATGTCCTGCTTGAACCCCACCAATAGAAAGCCAGTAAATGAAGCTCAGTTATCATAAAGTGCTTTCAAATCAGTGGCTGTATGTGTTGAGGTGACTTGAATGTGTAATAAATGGGGTAAATGGTGGGTGGTCCGATTTGGGAGTTGAAGGTGAAAGTGTGAGATATGGCAGCTCTCGAGTATCTATGACATAGGCAGTCATTAGGAAACAGTCAGACGAGTGGCCGAGTCATGGAAGTAGGTCAAATGGTTCTCAAAATTTGAACTGGACGTGGTATATGGAAATGGGGGTGGGAAATGGAAGGTTGATTGGAGGGTGGGTTGGTCACCCGAGTTGGACTGGTGCTTTCATGGCTGGAGGGACGGAGTGTGCAACTGGTTCATGGATCAATGATCATAATGATATCGTTCACTCTCGATCTGGCTTCCCGTTTAATTGAGATACGCTGTGTGGACACTGGACTGTTGAGTAGTGGAGGTGGAGAGGATTTGTTGATATTTGTACCTCAATCTCCGAAGTCCGTCTCCTATTGTTTGGGATGGACCAAAGGTTACGCATTGATAAATTTGACCACGATTATCATAATCATAATCATTGCTGTTCTATATTGTAGTAAAACTTCGTCCTATCATCAAAATCTATTTAAAAATCTTATATATCCTTACACCGGGACTCGATGGCATATACCAACATCTCTGGCCGGCTTTTGAAAGATCCTCGCACTCATCCACAATCTCCCACTTCAACCCTCTTTGATCCATATGATCCACAAACACTTTCAGCGTCTCCTCGCTCCTCACCGTTGCAGCTATTATTGCGAATTGTGCATGTGTCAACCCTTCACCGATGCATTTTGCCAAGGCGGGCACGACAGAGTAATCATAGGTGACGTCTGCTGCGATGATGATATCTGATTCTGGCACGGGATCAACACCCCACCATAGTGAGGACATTTGGACTTTCTCATGTGGGTATGCCAATCCATTCAACTCAAAGTTCTTTGGGAGGTTTTCAATCAAAGACCCATCAGTCATTCGTATCTCTTCAACCTCGATCTTTGATTTTAAGATCGATAATGAAACCAATCCTGTCCCCGTCCCCAATTCCAACAACTTCTTTCCCTTCAACTCACCTCCAGATCTTTCCAATAACCAACTCGATAGATAAAACGCCGCCTCCCACGTTCTATTCCCTGTAGTACCGGCCCCTGAGATCAATCGTGGTGATTCTCTGATATAAACCTCCACATCGTCCGAGATGGAATAACGTATGAGATCCAACTCCGCTGCGTCCTTGGGTCTGGACATCAATAGTGAGGCAAACAACTCATAATACTCATCCTGATCCACCGATGTCGTTTTGAAGAGCCGTTGGGAGAGGAACTGTCGGATATAGTAAGGATTCTCGTGTGATATGTCCTTGAGCACTGGGAGCAGAGTCTCGGTGTTCAACTCATCCGGGAGGGATATGTGGATTAGTGGGATCCGCTGATATAGGTGATTCACCAGTGTGTCCATGGTATGGCGGAGCGGCAATGTAAATGGGTTGATTCGATGGTGGTGTGTCGTATGCCTTGGAGCCGTAGTGGAAAAAGTTCGGCAAGTTCCGAGACAGGCCATCGCCGGGATTTGCCGGGGCGATGAGCTTGTGGCCAATCATATCAACATTCTACAAAAGAGGTTGTGAAATGCAAAAATATACCGAGTCTTTAAGCAGTTATGTAACCTGTTACGTACTGATAGTCTAGGCGAGTGTACCGAAGACACGAACTCTCTTGACACCACCATCTGGGATGATTGTCAATTTGACATGGGTATAACTGCCCTTATTGACAAACTCTTTGAAACTGTGTTCTTTATCAGCACTGGTCTTACTTGGTTCAACCAAGCTTTCCCATGACTTGTCGTCATATTGTGGGACAACCTGGCTCGAGTTCAACCCGTGTAATGCGATCTTTTGTGGGAAGTTACCTCTGAAATGTGCGGTATCGATGACAATCTCATTGATGTTGGTCTTTGAACCAAGCTTGATGATGACCCAATCAACGTGGTCTGCACCTCTTGATCTCTTGGTCTCCCAACCATCACTCATATCAATACCACGGCCTGGGAGGAGTAAGTTGTCACAGGTACCGAAATGTTGATCTGACCAGCTTACAGCGAGACCACCATACCCGACAGAAGCGAAATCGACAAGTGATTCGGCGGTGATGGTGGAAAGGTTTGGTACAACAGCCCCGTAGAGTCTAAATCTGGCGATTCCTCCATCTGGATACATTCTCAAACGTGCGTGTGTGTATTGACCTTGGGTCAATGATGCAATCTTGAAGAAATGTCTCTGTGACGCACCACATTCAATCTTATCAACAACCGTCTCCCATGAAACGGAATCCCAATCCACGTTGGAATCATCATCGATCTTGACGGCCTCAACACTGATAGCTGGAGCATGGTTACCGTTGAAGAAGGCCGTATCAACCTCACACCCAATGAGCTTAGCACTGGAGACACCGAACTTGAAGATCACATAATCTGCCTCCTCAACGTTGTGTCTTCTCGTCTCCCAACCATCGTACCATGCACCCGCGTATGTGAATCTGGTGGCGTCTCTGATTGGTGGTTTTGGCTTGATCAAGTTCTCAGCAGCAGCAAACCATTCATCGGTGAACTTGACGATAGATCCACCAACTTTCTCTCCAATGACATCGGTGTATTGGGATACGACTTGTTGTGTGAACTCCTCAAGGGTTAGTTGTTGTGCTTCTTTGGTCATTACGGTCATTATGAAAAAAAAAGAGGGGTGAAATAGGTATGTGGGAACTGTAGGGGTAGATAAAGTGGGTAGTCTGTTATATATATAGGAAGTGGTGGACGAGAACGTTGGAGGGGGCAATTTTAGGGAGGGATATCGTTATCGAGAGTGCTCGGTGTTATCCGGGGCTTGCCGTGGAGCGACCAACAGTGCGATGGGCAAAAGACTGGGTCTGGATCTGGATCACTAATATTAAAGACGGCTGTGGCTGTTGCTAGCTTCAAAGTTACACAGTTGCTGAGATGCCACTCGAACAAGGATTGGCATATCAACTCCAAGATGATGAGATACCCCCACTGTCATCCAGTATCTAGTGCTGAGGTTCTGAGCCAGATGCCCACCCCACAAGCCGCCGGCCGTGGCCGCGTTACCGACGGCCCTTTCAATCTCGGAATATCATCGGAAATCCACTGTGATTCCGAGAATCTATCGGAACGCTGGCGGGTCGGCTCGATCTTCAACGATGATTCATCCATCCATTTCACCACAACCACACACAGGCTTTTTCACTCTCCATACACACATGCCCGCAATGGAAACACCATCCCAGGAGATCGGAGAGACCATTCCCAACCGCACCCCTCATGCCGTCAGTGTCACCCTTCCAACTTGGAAGGCCACCGTTGCCTACGAAGAAGGTGAAGACTGGGTTGTATCCAAGATGAATTCCGGATATCCAAGATTCTTCATCCATGGTAAGATCAAAGAACTATGTGAACTCGTTGAGGAAAAATTCGGCCGTGAAGGTGAGAAAGCATGGATCTTTCCAAGTTACAACGTTGCTAAGCGTTGTAGAGAGTTTGTCAAGGAGAAATCCACCAGGGAGAAATTACCAACCTTGAGAATCTTACAATTGTCCACCCCGGCACCAAAGACCAAAGAGGAGGAGAGTTATAGAAACGAGGCCCACATTGCCGTTGTGTTCATTCCTGAGTCTGAATTCTCCGTGGCTAAGCAATACTGGCAACATTCTGGTGAGGGTATCTCATCCAGATTGGGTGAATATGTCTTGCAGGAGTTACAAATCGTTCATAACGATTTACAAGAGGATAAGGACAAGGAGTACAAATTGTTCATCGAGGAGAGATTCGGACGTAATTTGAATCTAAGTTTGGCACAAGAGGCCAAGGCTGCAATGCAAAAACGTATCTCTGGAGCCCTTGCTGAGCATGACTCGTCCAAGACTGGTAAACAGGTTCAAGATGATGATGTCTACTTCTATCCAACTGGTATGGCTGCGATCTTCAACGCACACCAAACAATGTTGAAGACATTGCCAAATGCCAAGTCTGTTTGTTTTGGCTTCCCATACGTTGATACGTTGAACATCTTGAAGAAATTCGGACCAGGTGTCCATTTCTACGGGTTTGGTGACGATAAATCCCTGGAGGACCTCGAGGAGAAATTAGCAGGAGGTGAGAAGATTTTGGGATTGTTCTGTGAATGTCCATCGAATCCATTGTTGAAAACTCCAAACTTGGTCAAGATCCATGAATTGTCAATCAAGTATAAATTCCCTGTTATTGTTGATGAAACCGTTGGTAATTTCGTCAATATCGATGTCAAGCCATACAGTGACATCATTGTGTCTTCATTGACAAAGGTGTTCTCTGGTGATTCCAACGTTATGGGTGGGTCACTTGTTTTGAATCCGAATTCCCAATTCTATGACGTTTTCAAATCTTACTTCAACGAGAATTACGAGGATTTATTCTGGGCAGAGGATGCTATCTATTTGGAGAGAAACTCTCGTGATTTCCAATCAAGATCCGAGAAAGTCAACGTCAACTCCGAAGCTGTGATCAAACTGTTTCAAGAGACATCCATCATCACCAAGATTTTCTACCCAAAAGTCAACGACACCAAGAAGTATTACGACCAGATCAAAACCGCTAGAGGTGGTTACGGTGGATTGATCTCAATCGTGATGGAAACTCCAGAACAAGCCATTGCATTCTTTGACACTTTGCAAATGGCTAAGGGTCCTTCCTTGGGGACTAATTTCACCATTGTTTGTCCTTATGCCATCTTGGCCCATTATACCGAATTGGAGGAGATTGCTAAATGGGGCGTTGATAAAAATATCATCCGTTTGAGTATTGGTTTGGAGGAGAAGGAATCATTGCTGGGCTTGTTACAACATGCTTTAAATGTTGCCATGCTCGCCTAGATGATCTCATCCATCCAATCGTCCAATCATCCAACCACCAACACACACCTGCATTCTCCCGAAACCAACAGACTTCATCATATCACCAACCAACCACAACCAGAATAACGAACCCTCCAACAGGCTAACGTACCAAATCGAAACTTACTCCCATCTAACCTTTTTTAATGATCCAACTCATGATGAGAACCAATTTTTCGATATCCCCTAATGATCCAACTCATGTTCTTAATGACCTCTTTTATTATGACTCCCCCAAAGAGAATAACCATCACTATTCCATTCCGTCCAACCATTCAGTCCTGTTGATTGATGATTGATGGAGTGTGTGATGAGTTGTTTATTACGATATAGATCCAACTCTTATTGATATAATTCTATTGTAGATTATACACATATTATACAAATCTTCACTCAAGATAATTCACCCACCAAACTCTTCACATTTTTTCACAATCTTGTAAAGCCAATTTTTGTCTCTCTCTCTCTCAAAAAAAAAAAAAAATAAAACAACCTCATAAAGCCAAATCCCAGAGAGCGGTAGGACCCAATTCTGCATATGTAGCCCTAGTGAGATACAAGCTCTCATTATGAGTCATGAACACTTGTTTAGCCACGATCTGACAACCGAGGAACTGAATATCCGCATTGCCATGCTTCTTCCACTCTGGGAAATATTCCGGCATCTTGGCCAATTTTATTGAGTTTGGCACCTGGATCAATGTATGTTGATTCAAACTGGAAGCTTGGAACGCCGATTGTGCGGCGTTGGAATGGGTGAGATCCTTACCGACGAGATGATCCTCGATCAGTTTCGTGTTGAACGATTCGAGAAATCCAGCGATCTTCGAAGTGCGCCCAATGACTATGATGTGATCCCAGCATTCTTGACGTTTGGTTAGATCCACGATTTTCTTCAACGAAGAGTGTAAGGTGTTGGAGATTTGTGAGATGAGTGGGTCTGAGCCTTTGAATCGTTCTTTACCTATTGTGATTTCATTCCCTTGGGAGTCTGTGAATGTATTCTTCTCCAATTGTTGGTTTGGGATCTTGGATTCATTGACCTTTGAGCGTTCTTCCAAGATCTGACGCACATCACCAGAGGCAACGATCGTGGCAACGTCGAAATTACCTCCATCAGCTTCACCGTTTTGTAAACCATCCAACCCGAAAAATGACTTCTTCTTCTCATCGTCACTTAGGATCTCATAGATGGAACTCTTCTTCAAATCTTCAATCTGCGATGGAGTTAATTGTGGAACAATCTTGGATAGGTTCTCATTGATACTATCACCTCCGATTGGAATGACACTCTTAGCACTATACACGATGGAATAATCAACCACCGGTGTGATCTCAGTGTATGTGGCACCAATGTCAACCACCACAGCGGTCTGTAGCGCGCCATAGGCGTAGATGGCGCCCAGGGGAGATGGGACGATGGTGAAGGCAGCGAGACCAATCTCTTCAAAGGCATATGTGACCAGTTGTTCCTGTTGGAGCTTGGACCACTGCGTATTGGAGATCAAGATTGCCGGGACGTTATTTATCTCAGGCTGGTCCTTGACGAGGGAGTTGTAGATCAATCTGAGGAAGAACTTGAACGCAGCGATGTTGGTGATCCTACCGTTCTGGAGGAAGGCTATAGCCTTGTCGGCTGGGCCCGTGGAGGAGAAGGCTTGGGGAATGGTGGGATGCGGATACACTCTTGATGGGATCTCGAGGTTTGGTGGGGTGTACGACTCTCCGAGCCCGAACTGGACGAGGGTGACGGTGGACCCTGGGGCGATGATGAGGTAGTGGCTCTCGCTGAATGGCGGCATTGTGCGTGTGTGTAGATAGAAGCCCTGTGCAGTCTGAGTGGTGCGAGTGTTGTGGCGTTGTTGTGAGTTTTGTTTGCGAAGATCAAATTTAATCCCCGGAACACACGCCAAAGCCAGCACACTACCACCACTCCTCCACCACCACAGCCACTACAACAACACACAATGGCAAGGGTAGCGTCCCCTCGAGGCTTCCGCAACAGACCAGGCGACCCCATTGCCCCAGCTCGTCCCCACGCACGCGTCCAGCGTCGCTACAAGCCAGGAGTCAAGGCGCTGAAGGAGATTCGCAAGTTCCAAAAATCAACAGATCTGCTCATGGCAAAGCTGCCCTTCGCAAGGGTGGTGAGGGAGGTGACGCAGCAGTACGTGGACTCGTCGAATGAGGTTGTGTTCAGATGGCAGAGCGTGGCGCTGTTGGCACTACAGGAGGCGTCGGAGGCATATTTGGTGGGATTGTTGGAGGATACGAATCTGTTGGCGTTGCATGCAAAGAGGGTCACTATTATGCAGAAGGATCTTCAATTGGCTAGAAGAATTAGAGGTACGATATAGTACTTTGAGTGGATTGTTGTTTGAATGGTGTGAGTGAATCGATGGTTGAAGATGAATTAGAGTTAGAGCTGGGTCTCTTTGTATATTTTTACGCGTAATGTTTTTGTACTATAATGAATGGAAGAAAAGTTTACATTCTATTGTATTATTTATTAAAGTTTTTCAAGTTTTCTTCATCTGAATTGATCTCACGGTGTCATCATTACCTTTATTCTCAAAAGCTTCATCCTCTTCATTACTATGATTATTCGTACCCTTTTGACTTTCTTCATCATCATTCAACTCATCCAAATGATCCAATTTTTCCCATTTCTTAAAAAAATTAACCAACACTTGAGCAGTGACAACCTGTAAAGCTTGATATAAGACCAACGAAGCCAACAACCTTCCCAAATATGGGAAATCGGACCCATATTGGGATGAAATCAACGACACACCCAATGCCGCTGTCTTGGCTGCACCACAGAACATGACGGTGATTGTATCCTTTCTGCTGAAATAAAACGGTTGAAAAATGTGATAACACCACCTATACAGCCTCGTACTCTGCTCTGTTGGCTCAGTGGGAAAGACCCACGGGATGAAGAATGGTCGTGCGATCAAGTATGAAATCAACGTCCAGAAGAGATATATGCCAATGTTGAAAAAAACCAAAAAAATAGCCGATGCCTTTGGGATGCTTTCAAACGCCCTTTGATGGAACGCGGTGGAGAAGGAACTAAACATCACCAATAACAAACAGAAGGAGCCAACTTTGTTGAAATAAAACGTTGTGAGGAACCATTTTGTCTGTTTGGGCCAAATGTTCTGAATCACTTGGCCGACAAGGGTGGGGACGAAAACACTAAGACCCAACTGTTTCATCACATCCTTGTACAAGTCCTGCACGGAGCTGTCATTTGCTGGGTTTCCAAATTCCCACATCGAGTTAGAGGTGAACATCTGCAACAGTGCTGGCGAGATGAAGGCACCGAGCATGTTTCCCACAAACACCTCACAGAGACACAGCATGGCATTCCCGTTTGCCTGGGTGGTCATGACAACGTTCGAGCTCACCGTTGTAGGACACGTCGCGGTGACGATGAGCCCCATGAGGACCCAGTCGTCAATGTGTGGATCATTGGCGGATTTGATGGCGGAACACAGTCCAAACATGATGGAACTGGTGATGAGGAAACTCATAACCACAATGGTGAGGTGTGCACGCCAATTCCCCATGTTTTGCATCAGGTTCCTCGTCTTCATCGAGAGCCCGGACTGGAGGAAGATGACGGCAACGGCACCGTAGCCAATACTATACTGGGCCTTGATGAGGCCTTCTTGTCTGGCGAAATTGGGAGCAGCTTTGGCAATGCCGATGAAGATGGCCAGCACGACGAAGAACCACTGCTTGATGGCGAAGGCCTTCAGCCAGAGGAGGAAACGCGCCGGTTGGGACCTGGTGGGTGGGTCCTCAGTGGTCATGGTGTGTGTGTGTGTGTGTGTTTTCTTGTGCTTGGTTGGTGGAAGAATCTGAGTGTGTATGACGTCTTTTTCTGTAGTGATGGGAGAATTCAATTCCGCTCAATCAGGACCACCGCATGGGCTGGGCTGGGCTGGGCTCGGTGTATCCGTGTCTGTGGATAGGAGCAGAGTCACGAGTGTGATCTAGTCAGTGGAGTGTCAGATAAGGACCGCTAGGCACCGATCTGATATCTTTGACTGGGCATGGACACTGTAGATATTGTGGCCCATTTAGACTGCCCAAAGCGGAAGCGTTGGGGGAAAGCATTCTGAGCAGAAGTAAACCATACAAAATATCGACATTTCACAGATCCCAGCACACTCACTGACAACCACTACACACACTACACACACACCACAGCAGCAGCTACAGACAACCATGTGGAATTGGTACGCCAGACAATCCCCACGCTTCCACAACACCCTCCTCTACACGCGCCGCGTCTCGCTCATCACGCTGTCATGGCTCCCCGTGATGATCGTCTTCAACGAACATGTGTGCTACATCGGCAAGATCGAGGGCTCCTCCATGCGTCCCACCTTCAACCCCACCATCAACATCCAGGACTGGGTGTTTCTCTGGAAGATGGGTCTTCGTGACCCTCATGGGCTCAAGGTGAATGACGTGGTGCTGTTCAGGTCGCCACAGAACCCAGAGAAGATCCTGTGCAAACGCATCAAGGGCGTCCAGGGCGACACCATCCAGACGAGGCATCCGTACCCGCGCGACCAGTGCCATCTGCAAAGAAACCACATCTGGGTCGAGGGGGATAACATCCATTCGATCGATAGTAACACCTTCGGTCCGATCAGCACAGGGTTGGTGATGGGGAAGGCGACGAGCATCATCTGGCCCTTGTCGCGGATGGGCGCCATTCCGAGCAGTGGGAGAGAGGCGCGGGTGTCGCGGCTGGACATGTGAGGGCGCCGGGGTTACCCTGCCGTGCGGGTGTGCGGGTGTGCGGGTGTGCGCCGCCGGTGGAGGGTGGACGAGTTTTTCACCTTGAACAAGCAAAATCTCTTCATCCCTCGTCCCACCACTGCTGAGATCCCACCCCACACAAACTACAATGTCTGCCACCATCGAAGAGCTTCCAGAAGAGATCCCACAGGGTTCCCAAGTCTCCGTCTTCTCCAAGAACGAGAAGAAGGCCCGTGCCTTGATTGCCAAGTTGAACTTGCGTCCAGTCACCAACATCACCAGAGTCACCTTCAGAAAGAGCAACAACCAGATCTTTGCCATTGACCGCCCAGACGTGTACAAGTCCGCCGCCGGCACATACATCGTGTTCGGTGAGGCCAAGCTCGAGGACCTCTCTGAGAGATTGCAACAGGCCCAACAAGAGGCTGGTGCCGATGCCGTTCCAGAGTTGCCATCCAAGGACCCAGCCTCCATCACCGCCGACTTGCATGCCGCTGCCGAGGCCGGCCCACAAGAGGAGGAGGACGACGAGGAGGTTGACGAGACTGGATTGTCCGAGGAGAACTTGAAGGTTGTCATTGAACAAGCTGGTGTCTCCAGAGCCAAGGCTGCTAAGGCTTTGAAGAAGCATGATAACGATTTGGTCAATGCTATCATGGAATTCACTTCCTAAGTTGTTTGAATGAACAGAATAAAAAAAAAAAGATTGCTATCGATTGATACCTTTACATTTTTCAATAATTGTACGTAGTTTGTTGTATGTTGTATGTATCTACGGGGATGGAATCGGCGATGGGTCTCCCACTCGGAGTTTGAAAGAACCCCCCATCAATGCTTACACCACTACAAGATACAATACCGATGTACAACAAGACAATGTCCAAAGACACGATCCGAGTAGTTGTCTGTGGAGATGAAGGTATGCCTGTCACTGCCATCCTATGACATCAACCCATCAACTACTAACCAACCAACCCAAGGCGTGGGTAAATCATGCTTGATCACCGCCCTAGTGAAGGACACATTCGTTCCCAACATCCAAGACATCTTACCACCCATCACGATCCCACGCGACTTCAGCTCCTCACGATACTCGCCCAACTCCACCGTCCTGATCGACACCGACTCCCAGGACCTCGCATCACTCCAGCGTGAGATCCGCCGCGCAGATGTCATATGGCTCGTGTATTCGGACCATTACACATATGAGAGAATCTCACTGTATTGGATGAACATCTTCCGCTCGATGGGCGCAAACCTCCCCATCGTGCTCTGTGCGAACAAGTCCGACCTGAACGAGCAGGACTGGCAAAAGATCACGAATGACGAGTTCATCCCGATCCTGAAGGAGTTCAAGGAGGTGGAGAGCTGCATCAGGGCGAGCGCGAGGGATAAGTACAACATCAACCAGGCCTTCTACCTGTGTCAGCGGGCAGTGACGCATCCGATCAGTCCGCTGTTCGATGCTAAAGAGGGTGATTTGAAAACAGATGCCATTGACGCCCTGTCGAGGGTGTTTTTCCTCAGTGATAAGGATCAAGATGGCGTGTTGAACGATGAGGAGTTTATGAGCCTACAGAAGAAATGTTTCGGTCGAGGGTTGGATATCAACGATATAGCGGAGATTAAGCAGGTTATCAACAATATTGAACCGGGATCGTTTGGTGATAAGGGATTAACCGTGAGTGGGTTTTTGAATCTGAACAAGATTTTCGCAGAGAGGGGCAGACATGAAACTACATGGGGCATATTGAGAACGTTTCATTATACGGATTCCTTATCGTTGAATGACAAGTTTCTATATCCCAAGTTTGATGTGCCCAACACGGCCAGTGTGGAGTTGAGTCCGATTGGATATAGGTTTCTCGTTGATTTGTTCTTACTTTTTGATAAGGATAACGATGGTGGGTTGAACGATTCAGAGTTGAAATCGTTATTCAAGCCTAGTCCGGGGATTCCGGCAAGTTGGATCGAGACGAATTTCCCACAGACAACGGTGAGGAATGAACAAGGTGATGTCACACTTCAAGGATGGTTGGCTCAGTGGAGTATGACGACTTTTTTGGATCATAAAGTTACTTTGGCCTATTTCGCCTATTTAGGGTTTGAGACAAAGAATGGAATAACTACAAGTGCTTTAAAGATTACCAAGCCGAGAAAGGAACGCACAAGAAATTCTAAACAGTATAGGGTTAATGTTTCAGATCGGAGTGTTTTCAATTGTTTCATCCTTGGTGGTCCAAAATCGGGGAAATCGTCATTATTAGAGGCCTTTTTGGGGAGACAACATAGTGAGGTTTATAACCCCACAATCAAACCAAGGATTGTCGTTAATAGTGTTGAATTGAAAGGTGGAAAACAAGTTTATCTGATCTTGCAAGAATTGGCCGAATCGGAACAAGCAGTATTGGATAATGATTCAAGGTTACAACAATGTGATATGCTATGTATGACTTACGATTCCTCGGATCCCGATAGTTTCCATCATATCATTGATTATTCTCAGACACATCCACTGATCCACAAGATTCCCAGTATGATTGTTGCCTTGAAGGCGGATCTCGATAGACAACAACAACGATGTGATGTTTCCCCCGAGGAGTATGCACAATCGTTATTTATAACGTCACCGTTACACGTTTCATCGAATTGGTTCTCTTCATTGACAGAGTTGTTTGTACAGATTGTGGAATTATCAAACTCTCCATCGATCGCTACCCCAGGGTTGGAACCAGAAGTTGAGCATGATCATTTATCAAATGTCGTCATTACCGCGAGTGCCGTTGGGGTTTTAAGTGTTTTGACATTATCCATTTACAAGTTGACAGTTACGAGGAACTGAAATGCCTTTTTTTCTGTTCAATTGTCCATTTAGATATTCTAAAAGTGGAAAAAAAATGTCTATACACTTTCTGTATATTTTGATCCGTAATCAATACAGCCAATATATATCCTCAACCATAAAACTTCCATCTTGAAAGATCATCCGTTCATATGAGTTTAGATCCCCTGTGAATTTTCTTCATCCAATTGTTGTAAATACAACGTGTGGTTAACCAAATTCAAGTAGGCGTACATAAAGTTGGACAATAACACCTGTTGCCTCAATGCCCTCTTTGGATTAGCCAATTTCAAATGACTCAACCTATACAAGGCCCTCTCAACATGGATTGGGAATCTATGATCGAGCATCACTATAGTGGAGTTTGATAATGGTGGCAAAGGGAATCCAAATGCAGAGTCTTTGAATTGGACCGGCTGGTTCGGTTTGGACGAGGTTGTGGAGTTGGAATTTAATGATTCTGTTGAGAGTTTCTTGATGAGCCTGTCTCGTTGGAGTTGATGGTCCGGTGATTGTTGTGGAGAATGCTGTTGTTTGAATGTTGATGACAATGGTGTCGTTGGTGATGATGCCGGTGATGATGCCGGTGATGTTGGTGAGACTGGTGAGATTGGTCCTTGTCTCTGTTGTGTTGGTCTTGGGGCTGTTTTGGAATGATGTGAATGGTTGTTGTGTTGATTGGTGTTCATTGGATGAGGTGGTGATCTTGAATGGGATTGACCTTGTCTTGGCCTTATCTGACCATTGTTATAACCCTGACCATATTTCTTCTGACTAGATTGAGATGGTTGGTTATTTGGAACATTATGGATGTTCCTATTCAAGATGTTCATATTCATTTCCAGTTTAACATTTGATTTCAAACTTGGCCTGAGCTCTTGCTGTGCTTGATTCGAATTATTGAAGCCAGACGAGTCATTCAAAATTCTATGATCAAAATCCTCAACATTCTCCTTCTTGTTACTATTCTTTATCTTTTTCTTAAATCGGTTCAAAAACTCTTTCGGTTTAGAATTCTTATCAACTTTCTCAATTTCAGAAGTATTTGGACTTATTATTGATTCACTTGAAGCATTCTTTATCGAACCCAAAGATTCACTTGATCCATTGTTCGAAATCGATTCATTTGATAGGTTCCTCGACGGTGATATACTCCTCAATGAATCATTCGAATCATTTCTCATATTGTTGGAAATATTCTTCAACGAATTTCTAAACAATCCCCTCTTGGAAATATCAATACTCTTCTCCTCAACCTTCATATGATTATTTTTCATGATTGGGGTCTCTTGATCATTAAGATTTATGAACGAACCTGCGTGTCTATTCCTTGAATGATTTGTATCAATTTTGACCCCATTTAAATCATTTTTAATCGTATTGTATGAATTGTTTGTAACATAATCTGGACTTTGTGAAACAGTTGGTGATGAATCGGATGATGATGGTTGTTTGGTGATTGATGATGTATTTATAGTCAAATCGTTCTTGTTCATACCTGTTCGTTTCAATGATGATGCTTTCAATGAAGGTTTACTCATCTTTTTATAGGTTGTGTTCTTGTTTCTCTTCAATGAATTGTTTGTAAACAATGAAATCTCATCATCCTCTTCAACGAATTCATTATTCGTATCTGAATTGGTATTTGATGCGTTATTCTCATTGGTCGTGTAATCATTACCCGTATTATCATAATACCCATCACCATTCGTTCCGAAATCATATAACGAATTTGAATTCGAACTTGATAACGATCTTGCCAATGATATAGCATCTGTATCGTCCAACCCTGCAATTTCATTCAATTTATTCAACTCATTGGTCAAATCCTTCAACGATGGTGTCTTTTCAGAATTCTGATGCTTGGTCTGTAAGTTGTTTGTCAATTCTTTCAATGTCAATTGAACATGTTTCTTGAACTTATCAGGTGATATACTCGGATGTGACTTTGCTGGAACCCAAAGAAGTTTCTCCTTGTTGATGTATTCGTTATTATCATTATCGTTATAGTTGTAGTTATGAGTCGCGTAATTGTCGTTGCTGGTATTGTTCTGATTTGTATTGTGGTGAGCATGAGGATATGAAGATGCTGATGAAGAGTTCCCTCCAGATGACCTTGAAGAATTACTCGATCGTCTTGAATTTGGTGGACTTTTACTTGTTGTGCTTGAATCTGAATCTGATCTCGATTGTTGAAATTCGTATTCATTAGGCAAATCCGGGTCCGATAGCAATGACCCACCATTCATGCTGAGTCTCTTGAGTGCCTTGATCACGTCTCTCTCCTGTTGGACGGCCTCTGCGGCCAAATAAGCATTGGACTTACGCTTGGCTTGGATCGATGGATCGATGTGTGGGTTTGAGCCTGAGCTGGCTCTTCGGAGCGGTTGCTCCTGCGAAGGAGTGCGTGTGAGGCTGCCCATAGTGCCGTGGCGTAGCGATGTGTGATAAGTTAGCCGCCGTGGGTGGGAGTCAAGGGTCTGTTCCTGGCTCTTCTCTTCTCTTCTTGTTGTGCTGTGTGGTCCTAGCCGCCGTGGAAAACGACAAACGCGCTGATGTCCAATTTCCAATTTTCAACTTTTTCGCATTTCGCATTTCCCGCAACTGGGTCACGTGCACCCAGTGGCGTGTTTTCATTTTTTTAATTTGTTTTCTTTTAAAAAGTGCTCGGCCCCTTTCTTCACCACATACCACTTGATAACACATACAGCACCCCACAACAAAGAGTAATGGCCACCCTACCACTATTCTCACAGGCACAGCTTGCCTCCCATACCACCGAGGACGATGTCTGGGTCTCACTATACAACAGAAAGATCTACAACGTTACCTCTTTCCTAGATGAGCATCCTGGTGGAGAAGACCTCATCTTGGAGTACGCCGGTAAGGACATCACCTCCATTCTTGCCGATGAGATCAGTCATATCCATTCCGAAATGACGTATGAAATTTTGGATGAGAATTATCTCGTGGGATACCTGGCCACAGAGGAGGAGGAGAAGGAACTTCTGACGAGAAAGGACCATTTACAAGAGGTTGTGTTTGATTCTACACAGCTGAAAGGTACCCCAGAATATGAAAAGTTACACATTGCCACTGATTACACTAAAGATTTCAGCAATCACAAGTTTTTGGATCTCAACAAACCATTATTGTTACAAGTGTTATTAGGTGGGTTTTCAAAGAAATTCTATTTGGATCAAGTTCATAGACCAAGACATTACGGAAAGGGGTCTGCACCATTGTTTGGAAATTTCCTCGAACCTCTTTCATTGACCCCATGGTTTGTCATTCCAATCCTGTGGATCCCAGTTGATTTATTCGTACTCTATAGATCACTCGAAGGTATCAACCCCCTAACGGCATTCCTCATGTTCAACCTAGGATTATTCGTTTGGAGTTTACTCGAATATGTACTCCATAGATTCCTTTTCCACTTGGATGACCACTTACCAGACCACCCAATCGCATTGACCATCCATTTCTTACTCCATGGTGTTCATCATTATTTACCAATGGACAAGGCGCGTCTCGTGATGCCACCAACGTTACTCCTTGCATTAGCCACTCCGATATATAAGCTCGTTTTCGCATTGTTACCATACCATTATGCATGTGCGGGTTTCGCTGGTGGATTTATGGGATATATCTTGTACGATATGACGCATTATTTCCTACATCATGCCAAGTTACCAAGTTATATGCAAAAATTGAAGAAATATCATTTGGAGCATCATTATAAGAATTATGAATTAGGGTTCGGTGTTACTAGTTGGGTTTGGGATAAGGTGTTTGGTACTTATTTGGATATTGGTGAGGTTGTTCAAAAGAGTTCATAGACTGGTTATCTTTGGATGTTTATGAGTGGATGATGAAATGATGTGGGACAGGAAGAGAGGGAAGATTGAATTATATAAACGAAAAAAAAGACTATGAATACAAACTATACAAATGATACTACAACATATTACATGCTTTTTATCATACATCCATTCTAATAATTGAGGAGTTAAAAAAAGACTGATCGAAGTTTCTCTAATCTATTCAAAACTTCACCTTCTCTATCTTCACCCTCTTTATCCTCCTTAACATTTTTATTCTCATCATTGTCGTCATTATTATCATCAACATCAACAACCGTTACAGAAGTAGTACCCTTGGATATCAATCCAATAGTCTCAATCAACTTCTTGTAGCCCTCATTGAAACAACACCAATTCCGATGTTCATCCAGCAAATTCACCTCTTCAACGTCTAACGATATCCTTCTCCCATCACTCTTTGATACCAATAACCCATCATGATATTGCCATCCCAATATACTAATCTCAATCACCGTGCTATTTATCGTCTCACCAGTAGATTGTATATAAGTTGTCAAGGTTGTCAATTGCTCAGGGGTGAGAATTGAATCGATGGGGAGGGTGTGTAATTGTTCGTGTTGGATGTTGGATTTGTATCGTTGTTTGAATTCGTTGATATGTCTTTCAATGTTCATAGTGGAGATTTCATACAGTGAGATTGGTGTTTTTTGTTTGATCCATGGACAGTTCTTATAATGATTCGATGTCAGTTGTTGTAATAATAATTCTCTATGTTTCTGTTTGAACTCATCGTCATATCCAGCCTCGTCTTCCTCGTCTTGGCTTTGTTCGATACTAGTGCAAGTCATCACGCCAATACAGCATTTACAGCTCAACCCATTGAGTCTCTTCACATCGCATTCCCACCCGGCAAGCGAACAGTCCAGTGGACTTAACACGGTATCGTCGAATTCCCAATGGAGTACGCTTTGGAATGTGTTTAGTCTATTGTATAGAGCATCTCTATCGAATGGCTTGTATAGTGAAGTCGGCTGTGGGGCGTGTCTGATGCGGAGACTGCGTTTGGAGATGTCTCTGAACTGGCTGATGATCCTGTTATTGCTGTAGGGTCTGCTCCTGTCCCTGTGTATCCGCACCATGGCTGTTCCCAGGATCCGTCTCCTTTCCCTCTCTCCACCGTGGTGCTCCGATCTTCTTCTCTGTCAAAAAAGGCCCCGAAAAACAAAATCCAAACAAACCGGTGGCGAACTCAACTACCACTCTGGAGATACACACACAATTGACACACAATGGTACGTACCCACGACCCCACTCACCACCAATGGCCAATTACTAACACCGCCTCCACCAGACATCCGTCGGAACAGGCTACGATCTCTCAAACAGTGTCTTCTCCCCAGACGGGCGTAACTTCCAAGTTGAATACGCTGCCAAAGCCGTTGAGAACGGAGGCACCATCATTGCCTTGAAGTTCAACGACGGTGTTGTGTTTGCCGTTGAGAAGATCGTCATGTCGAAACTCTTGGTGCCAAACAAAAACAACAGAATTCAAACCATTGGTAGACACATTGGTATGACCTACTCTGGTCTATTACCAGATGGACGTGCACTCGTCTCAAGAGGCCGTGATGAATTCGATTCCTACAAGAACCAATACAAATCGCCAATCACCGTGCCTTATCTTGTTGACAGATTGGGTAACTACGTCCAGGCCTACACGTGTTATAACTCTGTTCGTCCATTCGGAATCACATCCATCATCGGTGGTGTGGATGAAAACGGACCACATCTCTATATGCTTGAGCCAAGTGGTGTCTATTGGGGCTATCACGGTGCTGCGAGCGGGAAGGGGAGACAGAGTGCGAAGAACGAACTGGAGAAATTGGAGCTTTCCACGATGAATGCTAAAGACGCGGTTAAGGAGGCGGCTAGAATAATTTATTTGGCACATGAGGATAACAAGGATAAAGATTTCGAGATCGAGATCAGTTGGGTCTCAAAGAGTGAGACTGATAGCTTGCATAAATTTATCCCTGAGGAATTGTTGAAAGAGGCCAAGGAATACGCAGAGTTGAAGTTGAATGAAGATAGTGATGATGAAGAGGATGATGAAGATGAACAAATGTCTGAATGATTAGTTTTAGATAATGTATAAAGGAAACTGTGTTTCTGACTTGAATGGATTGATATCATTATAAAAAGTGTAGGAATTGCTATGATTTGAAGCCTGGGTATAGGTAGCATGGATACAGATTGTGTTTGAATGCTCAGTTCATCCTAACCGCGGCGCAGGTGTCACTATGAACTATGAGTCGGTCTTTGTGTCAGTTCCGCCACGATGATTGAGCTGGCGATTTTCCAAATTCTTACACAAAGAGTTAATTCTAGTTATGTTTAGCTATATGTTTTTGTTGATTCAATACTGAACGGTTTTTTTTTGGTTCTATTATTCTTTAGTTTTATTTTTATACCATTACGGTTTACCCTTTTAATGTATATGATTTTTGTCAGTTGAAAATTCAGAGAGCTCTATGTTTATCCAGTTCACACACCTTCCAGCCATCATTTGTTGCCAGAAAGTTTATTGTCCAAAATGGGAAATAAGCAAGAAATTTATTACCTTTAAGCCCACAGTACGGTTCCTGAATCATTGTTTCCCTTTGTGTCACAAATTTTTCATTTTCCCCATAGAAATCCATTTGAGAACAATAAAATTCAGTTAACTGATATTTAATATAGAACATCTACTTCGAAAGGGGCTTCTGTTCCTTGAACAGTTTGTTGTAAACTCATTGGTTCTAGTTAAAGCCAATTTGATTTTTGGTTTCCAATGGAGTAAGCGAGACGTCTTGGTTGACCCGATCACTATGATTCCGAAGAACTTGGTTGCGTACTAAAGTCAAAATCGTGGACTATGTGATTGACAATTTTGTCGTTTCGCAATAAAATAGATATGTATTGAAATATTTCCTCAGATGGACTACGTATTTGAAAATTTTTTTATCCTGTATTTCATAGAAACTAATTTTCTGAATCAATTGTATTGTAGCTTGTATTAGCTGCCAAAAATGATAAAACAAAGTTAGTCGGTTTTGTATTACTGCGTTATTTGCCTGATGCAAAAAATATATTTGTTTGAAGGATTGAATTTCTGACCTTAGCTCAAGCACGCCAAGTATCAGTTGGCCCTGTTCCCCAAGTACGGAGAACACTACGCCTTTAATTCGGGGACCTTATACTGTCTTCACTCATGGACTTCGGATGCGCATTTGGCAAGATAAATAGTTCAACCTTATGGAAGGCGTTATGTGTGCTTTACAAGTATCACCCCTCAGTGTGGTAGAATCAGAGCATTGAAACGGCCAGCAATACCAGACTATCCAGATACCTGATACATGGATGGATAAGAAGGATTGATAGTGCGTCATTTCTTTCAATAAATTGAGAGAATAAACTTATCTAATCAATCGATTAAAATTTTCTTGATGAAGGACCTATCATATCGGTAGAAAATCATCACAATTATAGTTAAATTTCATTAATAGATATCATATTAAAACATAAGAGTCTTCCATATCAGTTTCTCTCAGCAAGTTTTTCCTTTAGCATTCTATTTTCCTCTTCCAATTTGCTTACCATCTTCTTAGATTCGTCATATTCCAATTTTCTTCTCTCCCTTTCTGCTTTATTCTTCTTTTCTAGATCTGCGATTCTAAGATTAGTCCGTGGACTATCCTGTTTCTGTGTGTTTTGATTATCATAGTACCAATGGAGCTCTTCTTGAAGTTCAATGATCTGATTTCTCAAAGATCCTTTATCATCTAAGCCGTCCCCTTGGTTCAACAGTAAACTTTGATGATCTTGGATCAAGGATATGACGGCATTTTGGAAGAACCCCAAGAGTGATCTCGATAAGGAGTGAATTTTCTCGAAATCCATATCTTGATTCTCCGAAGTGAATTTTTGCAATTTTGATAATGCTTGATCATATGATGATCTTTCCAAAATAGGTTCGAACTCTTGAAGCATGCTTCTCAAATGCTGGATTTGTAATTCTAAAAGGCTCTTAAATCCAACCTCATAACTTGAAAGAGTCGAGATTTCATAACTCAACCTTCCAACTTTCTCATTAAGAGTCTTATTATTCATATTCAACATGGAGCGTTCTCTCTTGGCATCTTCAAGTGCAAATGTCAACTTACTCTTCTCAGCGGCAACAGTTCTCTGTTTCATAACCGCCATGTTCATCTCTTTAGCTGCGTGCTCCAATTTTCTTTTGTAATCACGTTCTTTCAGAGTTTGTTCACCTTGGATATCTTTGAGATCCTGTTGTAAAAGATCATATTCCCTTACGAGAGCACTGTGATCATCACGAATCTTCTGTAGCGAATCTCTGAGATTTTGAACTTCAGAGTCTTGATTCGCTGATTGGTGAGAGATTTGGGCATTCAACTTCGATATCGTATCATTCAACTCTGTGATGATTTTCTTCTTATCAGCGAGTTCAAAATTGACATTGTTGTTTTGCAGAATGGAGTTCTTAGTGAACTTTGTGTTCAAATCTTCAATCTCATTCTGTAATTTGGCAACTTCTTTAGCATGGTTGGTCTTGACAATGGTGATCCGACTTTTCAGTAATTTGGCCTCGTTCGCTTTGCTTTCAGAAGATGAAGGATCATTCAGTTCATCAATTTGTGCCTCAAGTTCAACGATATGGTTGTTAAGTTCACTAATCTTCTGAGTCTTCTCGGAGAGCATCTTCTTCAACCGTGCAGAAAACTGAAGATTTTCTTTAAATTGTGTTTGCAATGAAGTGAATTCAGTTCTTAACGAAGCGAAAAGAGTCGCTTGCTGCCCTGATAACTCTCTCAGTTCTGACCCAACCTCTTTCGATGTGTTCAATTGATTATGAATCTGAACAATTTGTTGTGTGTTCTCATCGTTATACCCATTCAATTGAGCTTTTAATGTGTCATAGTTTTCACTCAATTGGCCAATAGCCAGCTTGATAACATTGAGTTTGGTATTGAGAGATTTGGCGTTATCCCTTGCGTGTAACACAGCGTGTGCGGATTCTCCTTGCATGAATCGAAGAACAACCGATAAGATCTCATCGGAAAGACGTAGCCATTTCCCAGATTCATCCAATTGACCACTGATCGTCTTCTCTTGAGCAGATACCTGAGCTCTAAGATCGTCAACAAATCTGTTGAGTTCATCATTCAAGGCCTTTGTTGTGATGAGATCCTCTTTGAGTTCAACCAATTCTTTCACTTTTTCATTATATTTGGCACTGTCCTCAGTTTCACTTCTCTTGATCTCCTTCTTTAGCGACTCACGTTCATTGACCAGAAGGTTGTTCTCATTCTCCAACTTATTCATTATCTCAGACTTCAGTTGAGCACCATTACCGGAATGTTTCAGAATCTCACGGATTACCTCAGTGAGTATCTTCTGTTGGAGTTTGTAATTTGTGACTTGCATTCTTAAATTCTCCGTTTCAGTAGCATTGCTTGATCCACCAGAGCCCATGGTGTCAAAAGATGCTGTTTCAAACAGGGACACGGATCTTGCTGGCGATCTCGTTTCGAAAGATGCAGCAGACTGTGGATTGGAGTCGAATAATGATTGGACATATTTCATCGAGGGAACATCTTTCTTTGGCAAGCCTTTGGTGCGTATGGTGCTCGGTGGCCGTAGTCTTCTCCATGGTGTTGTGTCCGGGTGCACCTTTGGTAGTCTGGGCGTGGAGCTCGGATCGTCAATATCGATGAACTTTGTTGATTTGAAATCTTCATCATCATCTCCCTTTCCAGCGTTACCAGCGCCATGATCTAGTGGAGCATCATCGTCAAAATCAGAATCATTCAAAGGACTGGGACTGCGTTCACTGGAAAATAATCTGAATGGTTGTTTGTCATCCATCTCTTCCCTCCTCGTAGGGCTTGATATCGTGGTGGGCATGGATGGTTTGAAGTTCGTGACATTGGTGGACCGTATAATTTGAGAGTGGGAAAGGAAAGAGCTTGAGTTCAAAAATTCGTTATCGCTATCATCTCCATGGTTATCAAAATCTTGTCTGAACCCCTCCGTGTCACTATTATGGGTCTCGTCCTCCTCATTCTCCATCTCAACCCCATCGCTCATCTGGCCACTCTTCTCAGCGACGTGGAGCCCCTCGAACCGCTGGGCAGCCATAGACAGTGCCATTGAGGCCGAGATATCCGAATCCTCAGCTGTGGTGTCTCCCAGCATTAGCGCCCTGGTGTATCGGTAGCCGCCCTGTGTGTTGTTGCCTTGGATGCCTTTCCTCTCAGGCCTTGTTGACGTTCCGCGACATCTAGTGGCGCGCCTTGGTTCCAGAATATTTCCACAGCAACGCGTGGCAGAGAAAACAGGGAAAACCTGAAAACCCGGACATCCCATCACATCGTCCAGAAAAATAAAATATTTCACTTGGGGGGCTCTCCACAGGTAAATACTGATCCACTGGTTTCAAAAGGTATACACAATGTCCGCTCTCGCCCCACCTAAGATCGAGGATATCGCCATTGATGACGTCGACTTCTCTGACCTAGAGGAGAAGTTCGCTGTCCCGGAAGACACCACCTTTGACCGTTATGTCGTTGTTGACGGTGCTCCAATCGCTCCAGAATCCAAGGTCGCTGTTTTGACCAAAGTTTTGACCAAGTTGCTCAGCACTGCCGGTACCGTCGTTGACGTTCACATGCCATTGGAAGATGGTAAGACCAGAGGTTTCCTTTTCGTTGAGTACGAGTCCACACAAGCCGCCGAGAAGGCCATCAAGTCCCTTAACGGTAAGAAGTTGGATGTTAAGCATCGTTTATTCCTTAACAAGTTGAGCGATATTGAGAAGTACGCCCTTGACGGTGCCATCTCCGATGAGTTTGTGGAGCCAACTTTGCCACCATTCCAAGAGACTCCATACTTGAAGTCTTGGTTACAAGATGAAGCTGGTCGTGATCAATTCCTCTTACACAAGCATGATGTTGTTGGTGCTTTCTGGAACAAGAACAAGCATGACCCAGAACCAGTCATTGAGCCAAGAGAGAACTGGACCCAAGGTTTCATCAAATTCTCTCCAAAAGGTCAATATGTTTTCTCATTACACCCACAAGGTGTCCAAGCTTGGGGTGGTAAAGATTTCACCAACTTGAAGAGATTTGGTCATCCAAACGTTCGTTTGATCGACTTCTCCCCATCAGAGAGATACTTGGTCACTCTTTCCCCAGATCCAATCCAACTCCCACCAGCTGATCACCCAAAGAGAGCCACCTTCCCATTCGGTCCAGAATCTGAAGGCCACAAACTTGTTATCTGGGATATCGTGACTGGTCTCCCAGCCCGTACTTTTGCATTGCCACCAAACTTGGAGCAAAGAAAGGAGATGATCTGGCCTTTGATCAAATGGTCCTACGATGATAAATACGTGGCTAGAATGGGTCCAAACGCTTTGGCCATCTACGATACCGAAGACAACTTTTCATTGTTGGACAAGAAACCAATCAAGATTGACGATATTGTTGATTTCGAATGGGCCCCAGCTGGTGTCAAGTTTGCCAACACTAGACAAACTGACCCCTTGGCCCACGTTTTGGCTTACTGGACCCCAGAAGTTGATAACAAGACCGCTAGAGTTGCTTTGTTCGAGGTTCCAACGAAGAAGGTTTTGAGAACTATCAACTTGTTCCAAGTCTCTGACTGTAAGTTGCACTGGCAAGATAAGGCCGAGTACTTGGCCGTCAAGGTTGATCGTCACACCAAGTCTAAGAAGACCAAGTTCACCAACTTGGAATTCTTCAAGTTGAACGAGAAGGACATCCCAGTTGAGAAGATTGAGTTGAAGGACATGGTTGTTAACTTCCAATGGGAACCACAAGGAGACAGATTCGTCGCTATTGCTAGACCAGAGGTTGAGGGTGCCAACCCAGCTTTCATCAAGAACATTGTTACTTTCTACGCTCCAGAAGTTAGCAAGGGTAAGGCATCTGCTTTGAAGAAGTGGGTCCCATTCAAGGAATTGAAGGATCAAGTAACAAACACTATCAACTTCTCTCCAAAGGGTCGTTTCGTTGCTATTTCACACATTGCTGGTCCAAAGGGATTCATTGAGTTCTACGATATGGACTACGCTGGTGAGAAGAAGGAAACCGACACCGCTCAAGTCAACGGTAACGTTAAGCTTCTCGCTTCAGAGGATGCCGGTTTGACCGATCTCGAATGGGATCCATCTGGAAGATTTGTCGCTGCCTGGTCTTCAAGTTGGGTGCACAAGATTGAGAACGGCTACAAGTTGTTCAACTTTGCCGGTGGATTGCTCAGAGATGAGTTGATTGATGGGTTCAAGGCCTTTATCTGGAGACCACGTCCAGAGTCACTCTTGACTGGTGGTGAGAAGAAGAAGGTCAGAAAGAACTTGCGTGAGCACTCTGCTCAATTCGATGAGATCGATGCCATGGAGGAGTCTACTTCTGCTAGAGAGCTCATCTTGAAGAGACGTAGTTTGCTCGAAGGCTGGATTCAATGGAGAGCTGAGGTTGAGGCCAACAAGGAAGAATATGGTATTGTTGAGAACTCTCAAAACGAAGACGAGTTGGAGATCATTGAGGAGATCAAGGAGGAAGTCTTGGAGGAGACCGAGGAAGAGGTTTTCGAATAAATTTAATAAACTGCGCATGAATATAAAAGCAATTGATATTTTATTCAAATCAAAATACAAAGAATGTAGCACGAGAAACGGACAGATGAAAGTAAGTATGATGGAAAATCAATCAGGAAGTTGTTGAATAGTCATTAACATTCTTGAGATATTCATAGATGAATCCAATCTCATTCAGATGATCATTGAACAAAACATATTCATTCAAACTATGGATCCCTTCCTTCATAGTATAGCTCGTCATTTCAAATCTGTAAATATGTTTGGTCAAATTCCAATACCGATTGGAATCAGTATTCCCCATCAACAAATTTCCCGCAACCACGGAAGGTAACAAATCTGGATATCCATAATCATCAATGATATGCTTCACACTCCCGGCAAATATATCCCAATGTTCACCATCGGTTGGTGTGACTGGCGCTGGTTCCAGTTTACGATCCCATTCGATTTGGAAGAATCCAGCCTTGGATTTGGGTAAGATCTCCTCATCACCAAGATAGATACCCAGGTGGTGTTGTTCCGCAACATCCTTCATATTACCGATGATCTTATCAATCGTGGATTGAACGGTTTCACCAGAGTTGATGCGGGTGTTGATGACGAATTGGACGTGTTCTGGGAGTGCATTTGATTTAACACCGCCATTGATGACATCCACGGCCTGTGTTGTTCTGACAAAAGTATCATACAATGGATTTTTTGCAAAAAATTGCAAGACTTTAGAATTGGCAACCTTATCATAACCGGCTCTCAAGATATTCTTTCTCAGTGGTTCAGGGAGGTGAGTCGAATGCTTGGCGAAACATTGAAACATTTTCAGTGCTGGACTCGTTGATTTCAAAACGGATTCGAATGGGTTCTCTTCAATCAAAGTTATGATCTTAGAAACAATCCCGATACTGGTGTGCTTTGGTGGGATGGATGAATGTCCACCTGGAGTGGTTAAGGAGATGTATAATGTGATAGCACCCTTTTCACCCACTGATGCAATGGCATATGGTCTTCCATCAACAATCTCCAGGCCCGTACCTTCATCCAACAATGAATAGAATGAATCTGGACCATATCTCTCCTCCAAAAATGGTGACAGGTGAGCAGCGCCTCTAGCACCACCAGATTCTTCATCTTGACCAAAAGCCAACACAACCCCACGAGAAGGGATATAGTCTTCCTCTAATAATTTCTCGACAGCTGACAAGATAGCAATAACCATATTCTTATCATCAGCTGCACCTCTTCCCCATAATTTCTCACCGTCATAATGGCCTTCAAATGGTGGATGGACCCACTGATCTAACGTCATATCATCAACAGGGACGACATCCTGATGACCCGTCAACAACACCGGTTTCAAGCTTGGGTCTGAACCCTTCCATGTGAATACTAGGGCGTATTTGTTAATAGTTTCAACTTGGAGCTTTGAATGAACCAGTGGGAAGGTCTTTCTGAGATAAGCGTGCAGCTCATCAAACCCTTTCCATAACTCTGGATCTTCATCTGGCTCAGCCATCTCATCATAGGTAACAGTTGGGATCCTAACGGCACCAGTGAGTCTTGAAGCTGCCAACTTTCTATACTCTGGGTCATGGAAGATTGTTTCCAGACTGGAGTTATCATTCTTGAAATCGTGAGGCCTGAAAACCTCATTCATAGGACACAAGTCCTTACCCAGCTCCTCGATTGAAACCTCATCAGAGATATCAACCTGGGGTAAGATCGGCGTAGAGTCATAATAAACAATGTAATAAGCACAGCTCAAAACAGCTACCAGCAAGAAGGATATTTTAGTGATGATTGTGGCAGTGGATTTCGTTGGCCCTTTGATCTTCCGATCGATATCATCTTTGTCCAGTGTGCTGATATCTTCCTTCCTGTCGATCGTGCCCATCTTGTGAAGCCTTGAAGCAGATGATGCGTGACAAGGTTGGAGTGCCTAAAACGTGGGACTAATAGCATGGTTTATATACTCACATCTTAAATAATATCTAGGATTTACAGCAATAGTGGTGATTAGAGCCAGCCATCCCACCCCACATTTAGGGGCTGGGTCCTTAGGGAGTGCGTTAAAAAAGAACACAGTTTTTTGGTTTGTGGTTCGGCCTGGCCCGGCTAACACGGAGTGGACATTTGTCGAATTATCTTGATCCCGGAGCGGACATAGTACAGCTTTTAGTAGAGTTAATCTGAATAGCGTATTATAGGCTATAACCTCCTCTCCTGGAGGAGGAAGAGACGTAATTAGCCTAGAATAGTCCAAGGCTGGAAGTTCATAGGTCAAGTGCTCTTGCTAATAACTATAAAAGTGCTGTGTCCCACATCACATACCAATCTTGTCCGTGGTGTTCTTCCACTCCGGGTCTATACTTGCGATACCAAGGGCTTGGCACCATCCCCGTAACAGGTATGGGTATAAAGAGAGAAATAAAAGTAAGTCCTCGTAGGAATAAACCTTGATAACCATATCGGAAGTTGGAAAATGAAGCTGTAGGATGATGGACGCGATATATGGAGGAGCGTCAATGTAATAGAAAAATCAAAGTGGGGTCAGAATGCCTACCACTACTAATAGGTCCATCCTTCAAGACATCCAAGTAACGTAACTGAATGTGGAGACGTCGGCGTGGGAGGAGTTCTCTTTTCTTCTTAACAACTTATCCCCCTGGAATTGGGTTATCCGGAGATGAGTTCTTATGGTTATAAGAGCACAGCAACTCTGTTGTGTTCGGTTCGGTTCGCTTACAAGGATTCCCTTTTGTTCAGTAACTTACAGTGTTTGACCACTGTTCTTCCACTCCGCGTCGGTACTTCCGATACCGGAGGGCTTGACAACAGACAATAACGGCCCTTAAATACGGTCATCACTACATTCAGGCACTAAAGAATAGTCAAAGTTTCTAGGTCATCTATATTACCCCTTTATGTACAAAATCTTAAAGTTTAGATTATCAACGTTCGCTTCTTTGTTGTCTTGAGAGGATTTTCTGCAAGATCAATGCCCCCGCAACACTCACGTTCAAACTGTCAATCAATGGATTGATACCCTCTGAAGGTTCAATCGCATACAATTGATCACTTCGGAGTTGTAATGTCGTTCTGATCCCTTCACCTTCCGATCCTAAAACCAAAATACATGGTGCTGAGTCCAATATCTGTGATAATTCCTCATCATGGATGACCTTCTTCTCCAAGGTGGAGACCATTCTGTTATCTTTCGTATAGTCCAATGATGCAGCAGAGACAAAGTTCCATTGGTGGGCTCTGGAATCGTCAAAGAACTTGAGTGGTTTGGAAACACTGTACACCGGAAGGAATTCACTAGCACCAGATGAGGTCTTGCACACCACGGGAGATAATGGTGCGCTGTTCTTCTCTGAGAGGATCACAAAGTCCACGCCCAGGAAATATGCAGACCTGATTAAGGCACCGACGTTATGTGGATCTGTGACTCCGTCGAGGTAGATACCCAATGGGTGTTTGTTCTTGGAGATATAAGTCTGTGGGAGGGATGACCCATAATTATCCTCTTCGATGATATAGTCTTCAGCGGACCATTCCCCCAATTTTTGAATCGGAGTAGCCAATAACGGCTTTGTCTCGAGGACATATCCATTATGAACAGCGTTATTCGTCAATAAATTCAACTCATGTCTCGTTCCAACCTTGACGATCTCAATGTTGAAACTCTGAGCCAGCTCCAAAATATCCTCATCCCTCTGTGCACTTGAGTCCAAATAGAGCTTGTTATAGATAGTTCTCTTTTGAGCCATTAGCACTGCAGTCACTGCAGATCTTCCATATACGTACTCCGACAATGGGTTAGGCTTCAACGATTTGAAAACATCCTTATAGTACTTTGCCTTATGTTCATTTCTCTGGATTTTTTCTTCATCACGGCTTTCTTTCATCTTATCCTTCCGTTGGTCACGAAACCTCGATCTTCTCTCACTGGAATCGTTCTGTTTCTGTTTGGCATGGATGTGGGCGAAACGACTCTTGAAGTATTCATCCTTGCTCTCACCAGCTTTCTCCCAGGCCTTGGCGGTCTTCTTGAATGGCACATTGTTGTCAAAGGTCTGTGGACCCTTGGTGGAGCGCTTGACAACGGAGACAGCTGGTCTGATGGATTTCCAGGCCATGCTGGATGTAGAGAAGGGTCTTTTAAGCATTACCATGTCCAATAAACACCCTTATCAGCCTTGTAGAATATATGCCAGTAAGACTTAAACCCATCGCTTATATTTTTCAGGCCCTGAAAAACCCGCACATCTAATCTGAAGAGTCACAGAAGATCATCATCGGGACACTACTTTATCTGGATCACTATCGCTTCGACCATTCCAGCACTCATTATACACACCATGGGCGACGTCAAACCACTCAGACAAGCTGTTATCCAACGTACCACCAATGAGACCAACATCCAGATTGCCGTCAGCTTGGACGGGGGCTTCATCACCTTGGAGAAGTCCATCCTCAAAGATAAGACCTACTCCGCCGAGGCACACGCCTCCCAATCCACCTCATCCCAAGTCATCTCCATCCACACCGGCGTCGGCTTCTTAGACCACATGATCCATGCCCTCGCGAAGCACGGAGGCTGGAGTTTGATCGTCGAGTGTATCGGTGACCTGCACATTGATGACCATCACACCACCGAAGATGTCGGTATCGCCCTCGGTGCTGCGTTCAAGCAAGCTCTGGGTCAAGTCAGAGGTGTCAAGAGATTTGGTACTGGATTCGCTCCATTGGATGAGGCTCTCAGTAGGGCTGTCGTCGATCTGAGTAATAGACCATTCGCAGTCGTTGAGTTGGGTTTGAAAAGAGAGATGATTGGTGATTTATCCTGTGAGATGATTCCTCATTTCTTGGAGAGTTTTGCCCAAGCTGCCCACATCACAATGCATGTTGATTGCATCAGAGGTTTCAATGACCACCACAGAGCTGAGTCTGCTTTCAAGGCTTTGGCTATCGCCATCAAGGAATCCATCTCTTCAAATGGTACCAACGAGGTTCCATCCACAAAAGGTGTGTTGTTCTAGTTACTCACATACTTAAACTTTATTTATCTACTAGACCTGAAAATATTCATCATTTTATATATGTATTGCTTTTAAATTGTATTTACATGTTTTCCTCTCTCAGTAGGTCCATCACTTTCTTTTCATTTCTAGATCTTGATTCCGAGAATTTAGACCCTTTACGAGCAGATCCTGCTTTCTGCACATTGCGGTCCACAGTCTCACTTGCATCAAATCCACTCTTCCAGACCTGGGAGCTGATTTGCACGTTACCATTTGGATGGATCAATGCCGACATAGGCTTCAAAGTGATAACATCCTCTCTACCGACTTGTCCCAAAGGTGAGCGAGCGGCGATGTTATCACCGATGAATCCTCCAACGGCAATGAGACTGTCGTTCTTACTGAGAGAGCGTCCTTCAACAGGCTGTGATCTCATTATACCGTTAGGACTTGTTCTGAGACGACCTTTCAATGCATAGCTCAATCCTCCTGTTCCTGAGAATTTGAACTCGTCTCTTCTTTGAATACTCTCGATCGTATTCACACTTTGCTCCTGTTTGTATTGTGCGAGGAACTCTAATGCAACCTTGCTGTATGAAGAATCGGAGAAACTCTTGTCCTTTAACTCCTTAGCATAGTTTTTCACAATGTATTCCTTGAATTGTGGTCTTAATCCCTCCACCTCTTTCAAAGCAGCATTAACTTTCTGCGATGAGTCCACACTGTCCAATTTCAATATTGACTGAGCACTCGTGAGACGACCTTGTTCATTGGCATCGACGAATAATGGGTTCTCAGCGACGGTTTTTGTTGAGCCAGTTGTTCTCTGTGGGACCAATCCAAGTTCTTGAAACCTGAGTCTTTTGTGATGATCGTTTCCACCAACTTCGAAATCAACCAGTCTCTCTTGAGAATCAACATCGTTGAAAGTGACATAACGAGACTTGACCTTGTTTGGCAAAGCGTACTTCAGACCCCATTCCTGTCTGGCGAGCGCGGCATCACGGGTCTCGACAACTTGGTGTGTAGGATGACGCTTACCACGTGCTCTGGTGAGTGGTTTGGCCAAAGAAGCGAAACGTGAGGTCTTCAAGAGCTTAGAGAAGTCGGACATGGTTGGTGTCTTGCCTCAGGTGTTCTGCGGTGATGGGTCTGTGTGTATTTGAAGTTTTCGATTTGTCGAACTGAAAAATATAAAAAAAAAAAAAACTCAAAAAGATACGGGCTACGCAACCGGACAAGATACGCTGAAGCCTATACTCCACGTTTTATATACTATACTGCTAAATTCTGGGATGTAATGGTATGTATTGAATATACAGTAGCGATTAAGATTAAATTCATTATATTGCTGAGCAACTTCTGTCACCTGTTTAATTTCAATATGACTTTGTTAATAGAAAAAGAAAGTATATAGCTAGCAAAAGGGGGTCTAGAACAAATCAATCATTCTTGAAGACATTATCGAAATAGTGAGCCACAACAACCTTTCCCTCATATAACGCACTCTCATCAATATTTCTTACAATGATAGCAGAGTGCGTAGACTTGGTATGACGGATCAAAACAGGATATTTCTCCCAACCTAACTCGTTCAAATTCTTAACAATCTCCAATTGACCTGGTGTTAATTCCAATGTGAATAACTTCAAAATATCACTTTCTGCTAGGTCATTATCGGTGATGAGATATGAGAGATCATTGATCGAAGCATGGATACTTGTTTGGACACTCGATAGTGGTGCGGCAGAATCCAAGAGATCGATTGGTGAGTCCAAGTCACCAGAGTTTGGAGCGGAGATAAAGTCAACGTTTTGATACTTGGCGCTTTCAGTCTCATCCTTTGTGGTCATTGCATCCCATACCGATTCCATCAACTCTTCAGCACGATCTTGCAATGGGTGATCAATGTTCTGATCGATGAAATCCTCAACCATCTTGATAGAATCGTTGTCAGTATCATTATCACGTTCACTATCAATGTTAGAAACCGTCATATCCGCCAAATCTGTGAAGTAAGCATTATAATCCTTCAAAGTCATATTAATTCTCCGGCGAGACTTGAAAGTCTCCATGATTCCTGAGATGATGAACCATGATGCCCACAATGGTGCAAAGAAGATCAAATTGAACGCAACGATGACCCATCTATACTTTCTTGACCAGAACCCAGAGTTTGGATCAACATAAGCCTGTTGAGCCTTGGCAATATCAGCATCACTCTCTACTGGATTCATTGATAGATTTGGTACTTTGGTAGTGATTCTGAAATTTGCAGTGGAATCAATCACGATCGGTTGATACTTATTAACATACTCATATGGTAGCTCGTCCAATGATGACTCCTCTGTGATGTTCATGAATGGATCAACAACAGAGATACCAGCAGTCCACCAGGATGTACGCTTATCATTGATAGCATTTGCATACAAGTTTCTATAACGAAACAACTCTAATGCCTTGTAGAAGACCGAAGTCTGATTCGCCATGAGTGCTAACAATGGGCCTTTGTTTCCTAAATCATCTTTCAAAAACATCTGTTTCCCGCTTTGTGAGATCAAGTTAGGGATTAACCAGTTGAAGAGCCGTACTGAGATATTGGAGCCCGGTGTCAATACACCGACATGAGGGGTTGCAAACGTTGTGAAATTGATCGGTTGGATCTGAGAGAAGAGGTTCTGGTGATACAGCACACCAACGGCATACCGCGCCATCAGCCCACCAAGGGAATAGGAGATGATACTGATCTTGATCACTTCACCTGTCTTGTTCAGATTGGAAATCTCCTCCTTGATCTCATTAGCGATCCGTAACCCGCAGACATCAATCCCATCAAGGGTCTTGTATCCTTCGTTACCAGATGTTCGATACACTTGGATTTGTTCACCGGGTTTGGAGAATGGGTGGGACTGGAGTTCTTGGTCGATGTAATCAAAATGTGACTTGTTTCCCCAGAGACTGTCCGTTGTGTGTTAGCATTCGTGGTCGGGTGGTTGAGGGGGTCAGGGGTTAACACCCAGCCGTTGATCTGAGGAATGGGAAAGGGGGAAGATACGTACCCGTGGACAAGGACAACAAGATGGTATTGCATTGATGATGAGGATGATGGGGTTGGATGGATAGATATGTGATGCTCTTTAACTCTCTCGTGACAAGTGTGGGAGCACAACTGATAGTTGGGTGTAAGAAGGAAATTGAGCACTCTCAGGTTTCCAGTGATCAGGGGGCTTGAGCCTACCGGGAAAGTGACCGGTGCTTATCAAGCACAAAGGCACACGGCAACGCACGGACAATAGGCACGGGAGGCTGCGCACATGCTCTCCAACGTTCGACTCTGGGGGTATCGAGGAAGTGTGGGCAGGTGTAACGTGCTTAAACCTTGAAAAACTCTTGTAAACAAGTTGTGGAATCAGACAATGCACTGGTTTGACACTAATCTGGGTGCCATTGGCAGCTGACTCCAGTTAAGCCAGATAAGCCTTAACCCCGTTCATTCATTGCGTAGTTACCATGACAACAATACAAACTTAGCACTAGTATCCACACCTAGCTCATGTAATTGCTGACAAGTCATAAGCGATTCTTATCATGTGATAGCATGGTTTTCGTTGATGAAATGTTGAGAACTTGACAGACGTGTGTAATAAATCAATTTTAGGATTTGAAGTGAGTTTACAATTATTGGTCGGGTGATTCAGGATAGAATGCTTATTGCCGCAACCTCAGTCTATTTGACTTGCTCAGCCGTCTGGCCATCAAGAAAGAGGCTTGCTGGGGGTACTAAATTGTAATTTGATCAAAGTGGGAATCGCCATACTAAACTAATTGTCTGTGGTTTCGACAGGGGATTAATCTCGGATCCATCTACAAATCAGCCTATTATTGCTACAGTTTTTGCGGTAATAGTGCGAGATGATTAGTTCTGGAGTAGGATAAGACTTGACTGTTTCACTTGTGGAACCTTAAAGATCTTCACAAGGCAGACATGACAGCTGTGAGAGCTGGTAAGTTTGAAAATTGCATGCCGTGAGAAGTTAACTGTGGCATGTTTGTTTGGTTGCAGAGTTCAATTTTTTGTTTTTTTCCTAATTGTAACGATATCTATTCAAAAGAATTATATAATATTCCTTTGTCTCTCATATCTTCTCAACATCACATTCTCCTTTTTGTAATATATTTCAGCTCCGAGTTTCGCTTCGCCGACAAAAAGCGAAAACCGGCGGAAAGGCTAAATTTGCAACTTGGAAAAAAGCCGAGTCGACATTTCTCGGTAAACAAAATTAACCGTTTAAACAACGAACCACCACTTGCGCCAATTTGCGAAAATTGGAGGAAAAAGAAAAAAGCCGCCCATGCTGGAAACGGTAAATGGCGCAATATGTGGTAACGTAAAAAATATTTAACCTTGAAATAAACTGACGGGGGTTTGATGGTTTGGGTAAAAGGAGTGCAATTTATTTACATCATGGAGTTAATCAAACGCAAGCTTAGCTGCCTTATGATGGAATTTTCACCAATTTTGCACAGCTTTGAAAGGAAAGTCAGAACAAAAGTCTCAAGATTTAGACACAATTCAAAATTGGAACCCCGTATTCCCGGCCTACTGTTGGAACACATCACTGTAATGGAGCCTACAGTTGGTCCCAATTGTAACATGACAGTATGCGTTGTAGTCTGTAGACTGGGTTCTGGATCAGATTCTTGGGTGAGAGATGATCTTGTGATGTTCCCTGATTCCTCTGCAAATTTCCATGAGGGTCTTGTTGCTAGGGCTAGGTGTTTTGTATGGGTGGATAATGACGTAGAGCGAGCTGATATGAACATCAGGGGAGGGAAACCCCTCCAGTCTCGAGATCCAGGGAAATAAGCCCGAGGATATGGGGCGCCTCGCAGCGGAGAAGCGAGAAAAGCTGCGGGAGGGGTTTCGCCAAAACATCCCAAAGCGGTAATGACAGCGCAGGCTGCAAAAGTGACACAGCTGGAATAGAGAAAAGCTGAGCAGTACTCATCCACTTCACAACGACAAGTCAACCCATCCCACAACACTCTTGTCAAACTGGTCCATCACACCTACATCCCACACTCTTGCCACAAAAGTCTTTTCAAGACCCCACACACTTCCACTCATATTTACCTCAACATCCGGAGCTCAACTCATACGTCATTGCTCACGGAAAAGACTCACTTCACCCAATAACGAAGGTTACTCATCTTTTAGAGACTCTTGCTCATCGGCGACAATACCCAACAGCTGCAACTGGACTTCACTCAACTCTCCCTTATAACTCACTCTGGCCTGCCAAACATACAGAGAGACACTTTGAAAAAGCGGTACAAGAATAAAGTTTCAAGTTGGCATTACTCAAGCGACAGGGCACATCTACCAACAAACAAAAACATCACAGCACATTTTGAAGGATGGAAAACTCACCTTCAATCTGGGACATATACACAGCTGCCAAGAGACTTTTGGTGTTACAACCAAGAATCGACAATAGATCCCTCAGAGAGGGATCTAAGAAGATCCAACACCAAATCGTTACGACAAGCTCCATCTCAAGCTCGGGTGCATTACCGGAAGGCACTTTCAACAACTCATTAGTTTCAATCTCACCGGATTCGTCAAGTCCACTCAGTGTTGATTCACATAAGAACAGCATTGGGTCCGTTTCGTCGAGGGATACATTGACGTCGTCATACAACCCGGGTACCATGGGGAAAGAGTCCAATTTGACCAAAGGTTTGAATTTGGCCCAAAAACAACAGTTCTCATCACAGTCTAATCAGGATGCAACACATTCACAATTCTTCGATGATGCCAATGGAGAGATTGATATGACATGGGATATATCAACGATGAATAGTGAGTTTAGTTTGAACGGGACGGATGCATTTGATTTCACCAAGATTGATGGTCTACCATTCAAGCAGTTTGGTCAAACACAGCCATCCACGACGAGGGGGATGATCAATCCAAATCAGATATTACAGGATAAACAAAACTTCAGCCAATCATTCACAAAACCATCAAGTTTTAACGTCAGTCCGCTACAGTTATCACAACAACAACAAAATCAAAAATCACTGCCTCCATCAGCTGGAACCACGCCGTCTTCGTTCCAATACAGTCACAACTTCTATTCACAATCACTACCACCACAACCGGTCCCAATAAAGAGTAACTCTACTGGGCCACAACCTTCCATATCGAGAACTTCATCAACCGCATCATTGTCAACGTCGCTATCGAAGAAGAAAGCACCATCGACAAACGGTAGCACTGAGTGCTTCAACTGTCATACGATGAAGACTCCATTATGGAGACGTGATCCAACTGGTAACACGTTGTGTAACGCATGCGGATTATTCCAGAAACTTCACGGTACGATGCGTCCATTATCTTTGAAGACGGATGTCATCAAGAAGAGAAATTCTCGCCGTTCGAGTGTTTCACAGAATAAGGATCCAAAGATGACTATGTTTTTGGAGAAGAACATCTCCACTTATAACAACATGACACCTGGATCTACTTCATCGCAATCACCAGCTTCAAACCCATCACCAAACGGTGCTTCATCCCAACAATCATTCCAATCAAGACCGATCCAACCACAGCCAATCTCTCAGGCACAAGCACAGCAAGTGTTCCAATCACAATCACAATCACAATCACAATCACAATCACAACCTCAACAACGTAAGATCGTCCCGATCCTTCCAAAACCACAATCTAACACATCTGCGGGAAATACACCAACTTCATACACAAACATCGCACCACGTCCTACCACGTCCAAATCATCTCAAAACTTACGCAGAATCTCTGCCAACTCGCCATATGAAATGAGCAGCTACATGTATTCACCAAACAATTTCACCAACACCCCATCTCCTATCGCCATGGCTTCTCCAATCTCGCCATCTGTGATTGGGTCCGGTTCCTTACCAACAAACATGTCCAACAGTGCGACCAATTTGGCGGCAAGTTTCAACCAGAAGAGAATTCCAGCAGGCTTCGTCAGAAAGGAGAGTGCTATTGCAGTTAATTCTGGGTTTGTCAATCCTAGTTTGTTGAGCACAAGGGAGGATGAAAGGATGACTGATGCCGATTCCGAGATGAGAAATCCAACCGCGGATTTGGATTGGTTGAAGTTTGATATCTGAATTATGATTATGATCAGATTGATTCTAGAGACGTTGAGATGGTTCTGAGACCATTTTTTTATTACGATACTTTACGATTGCAGACCTATTAATTCATTCGCTTGGTTTTGCTTCATTTATGCTACCTCTTTTTTTCTTTTTTGGGGGAACGTTTTCTTTTTCCACACTATACTTATGTTGAGCATGTTTTGGTGTATATAATATATCATGATCTATACAAGTCTGATTACATGATGTGCTTTTGTAGAGCGTTGTTAGTTGATAGGTGGTAGGCAGAAAGTATAGAGTTGGCGCTCCGCTCCCGGGACCAGGCCCTGCGCCGGCGCAGCTCATCGGTGACACTTTTATGAATCACTCTCATCTTTCACTTAAAATATCTATCGGTTCTTTTAGTTTTCTGTCATTTTTAGCACAAAGTTGAAACTGCTTCGATAAAACCAAATGTCTGACTTGCAACATTGGGTCGAGACTCTTGGTAGTCCAACTCTCTCTGTTCTTCCACATGATTTCATTCGCCCAATGAACGACAAGGTTGTCGAGGGTAAGGTCAGCTTCGAGGTGCCATCTGCAGATCAACTGGACACCGTCGCTGCCCAAGTCCCAGGCGCTACTGGCTTCACTGTTGGTCTTGCTGTCTTCGGTACTTTGATCTATAGACTGACTGGTGACGATGATATCGTTATCTCCACTGATGCTGTCAAAGGTGGTCCTGAATTCGTTGTCAGATTTACTATCTCTCCATCTGCCACTTTTATCGAATTGGTCCAACAAGTGTTACAACTCTTCGTTGAGGGCGCTGAGAAGGCTGTTGATTATGACGAGATTTCCAAGGCCATTCAAGAGACCAACAAGCTTGAACAAAAACCACATCTTTTCAGACTTTCATACCAACATGGTAATGATCAACAACTTTTATCCACTTATGGTTCAATCAGAGATTTGGCCATCTTTGTCAACGGATCCAAATATGATATCTACTACAACTCACTTCTTTACAAATTGGAAAGACTCCACATCTTTGGCTCTCAATTAAACCAATTCGCCGACGCCATCATTGCCGACCCATCTGTTCAAATCACAAAAGTGTCATTAATCACCCCAATACAGAAAGACATTCTTCCAGATCCAACAACTGATCTTGACTGGTCCGGATACAGAGGTGCCATCCATGACATTTTCCAAGAGAATGCTGCCAAGTTCCCAGAACGAGTTCTTGCCATTGAGACTCCTTCATTCCTCACTCCAGAGAAGAAAGCCCGTGAGTTCACTTATAAGCAAATCAATGAAACTTCTAACATTGTTGGTAACTACTTGGTTTCCACTGGTATCAAGAGAGGTGATGTTGTTATGATTTACTCATCCCGTGGTGTTGATCTTTTGGTCTCAGTTCTTGGTGTTTTGAAAGCTGGTGCTACTTTCTCCGTCATTGACCCAGCATACCCACCAGCTCGTCAAAACGTTTACTTGCAAGTCGCCAAGCCAAAGGGTTTGATTGTTATCAAGAAGGCTGGTATTCTCGATCAACTTGTTGAGGATTATATCAAGAATGAATTGGAAGTTATCTCACGTGTTCCACAAATCGAACTCCAGGATGATGGTTCCATTCTTGGTGGTGTTTTAGGCTCTGAGGATATCTTTGCCGGTGTTCCAGTCACCGCTACTGGTGTCACCGTTGGTCCAGATTCCAACCCAACTTTATCTTTCACATCTGGTTCTGAAGGTTTGCCAAAGGGTGTCCTTGGTCGTCATTTCTCATTGGCTTACTACTTTGACTGGATGGCTAAGAGATTTGACTTGTCCGAGAAGGATAGATTCACAATGCTTTCAGGTATTGCCCACGATCCTATCCAAAGAGATATGTTCACTCCAATCTTCCTCGGTGCTCAACTGCTAGTTCCAACTGCTGATGATATCGGAACTCCGGGTAAATTGGCCGAGTGGATGGCTACTTACGGTGCTACTGTCACCCATTTGACTCCAGCCATGGGCCAATTGTTGTCAGCACAAGCTACTGCTGAGTTCCCAGCCCTCCACCACGCTTTCTTCGTCGGTGACATCTTGACTAAGAGAGATTGTTTGAGATTACAAACGTTGGCTAAGAATGTTAACATCATCAACATGTACGGTACCACCGAAACACAAAGAGCTGTCTCCTACTTCGAGGTGTTGTCCAGAGCAAGAGATTCTGCTTTCCTTGAGACTCAAAAGGATATCATGCCAGCTGGTACCGGTATGTATAACGTTCAATTGCTTGTTGTCAACAGAAACGATACTTCCCAAATCTGCGGTGTTGGTGAGGTTGGTGAGATCTATGTCCGTGCCGCTGGTCTTTCTGAAGGTTACAGAGGTTTACCAGATTTGAACAAGGAGAAGTTTGTGAACAACTGGTATGTTGATAACAACAAATGGGTTGAACTTGACGAACAAAAGTCCAAGGGTGAGCCATGGAGAGAATTCTGGAAGGGTCCAAGAGATAGACTTTACAGAACCGGTGATTTGGGTCGTTACTTACCAGATGGTAACACTGAATGTTGTGGTAGAGCTGATGACCAAGTCAAGATTCGTGGTTTCCGTATAGAATTGGGTGAGATTGACACAAACATTTCTCAACATCCTTTGGTTCGTGAGAACATCACTCTTGTTAGACGTGATCACAACAACGAGCCAACTTTGATCTCATATATCGTTCCAAGACTCGATGTTGCTGCCCTTGAAGAGTTCAAGTCCCCAATCGATGATCTTGATGATAAGGAAGATGCCGTTATTGCTGGTTTGGTTCGGTACAGAAACTTGATTAAGGACATCAAGACATTCTTGAAGAAAAGATTGGCTTCTTATGCTATCCCAACTTTGATTGTTCCATTCCACATCTTGCCATTGAACCCTAACGGTAAGGTTGATAAGCCAAAACTTCAATTCCCATCCGCAGCCCAATTGGAAGCTGTTGCTAAGTTTGCCGCCAACGATCAAGATGACACCCAATTCACAGAAACCGAGATCAAGGTCCGTGATCTTTGGATCTCCGTTTTGCCGCAACGTCCATCCACTGTCTCTCCAGAGGATTCATTCTTCGACCTTGGTGGTCACTCCATCCTTGCTACAAGAATGATCTTTGAACTCAGAAAGAGCTTGGTCATCGATCTGCCACTTGGAAGCATCTTCAAGTTCCCAACCATCAAGGCTTTCGCTGCTGAGATTGATCGTGTTCAAAGCGGTGCTGCCCCAGCCGGATCTCAAGTGGAGGATGTCAAGGTTGCTGATTACTTCCAGGATGCTAAAGATCTTACTGAGACATACATCCAAGACAAGTACGAGTCGAGAGCTCCACTCATCAAGGGTGAGCCAATCAACGTTTTTGTCACTGGTGCTACTGGTTTCTTGGGTTCATTCATCCTCGCTGACTTGTTGAACAGAGATGCTAACATCAAGGTCTACGCTCATGTTCGTGCTTCAGATGAGGCCAAGGGTCTTGATAGACTCCGTCAAGCTAGTTTGCTTTATGGTGTATGGAAGGACACTTTCGAGTCCAGGATCCAAGTTGTTCTTGGAGATTTGTCCAAGCCACAGTTTGGTCTTGTTGATGCCGCATGGGGTTCATTGACCAATGAGATCGATGTCATTGTTCATAACGGCGCCCTTGTGCACTGGGTCTACCCATACTCCAAGCTTCGTGATGCCAACGTTGTCGGAACTGTTAACGTCCTCAGTCTCGCTGCTTCTGGTAAAGCCAAGTTCTTCGCATTTGTCTCTTCCACTTCCACTTTGGACACTGACCACTACTTCGAGTTATCTGACAAGCTTGTCGCCGAAGGTAAGGAGGGTCTTTTGGAGTCTGATGATTTATCTGGTTCAGCTTACGGTTTAGGAACTGGTTACGGTCAAAGTAAATGGGCTGCTGAATACATCATTCGTCGCGCTGGTGAACGTGGTTTGAAAGGTTCTATCATCAGACCAGGTTACGTTACTGGTGCTAGTACCACTGGTTCTTCCAACACTGATGATTTCTTGTTGCGTATGTTGAAGGGAAGTGTTGAGATTGGTGCTTACCCAACGATCAGCAACACCGTTAACATGGTTCCAGTTGATCACGTCGCTAGAGTTGCTGTTGCCGGTGCATTCCACCCTGGCGAGTCATTGAGTGTCTTGCAAGTTACAGGTCACCCAAGAGTCACCATGACTGAATTCGTTGGTACTTTGAAGAAGTTCGGTTACGATTTGGTCCAAGGTGATTACGCCACATGGAAACAAAAACTTGAAAGATTTGTTACAGAGGGTTCTCAAGAAAGTGCTCTTTACCCATTACTCCACTTCGTCTTGGGTGATTTGCCAGCTGATTCCAGAGCTCCAGAACTTGCTGACAGTAATGCTGCTGCCTCATTGAAGGCTGATGCTGCTTGGACTGGTGTTGATTACTCCGCTGGTAAGGGTATCAATGAACAACAATTAAGTATTTACGTTTCATACTTGATCAAGACCGGTTTCTTGCCAAAACCAACCCAACCAGCCACTGTTGCGCTCCCAGAAGTCGAGTTGTCAGAGGAACAACTCAGACTTGTGTTATCCGGTGCCGGTGGTCGTGGCTCCGCCAACTAAATTACTCACTAAAGCTCGTCATCGCATGTGTACATTAGAACATCTACATAGAGAATTTTTATCATATTTAACAAAACGGTAGTCTTTTCTTTTTTCTATAACTATAAAAACGAGATCAATTCATAAACAAAAACTGTAAATCATCCGGAGTAAGTCTGTTGATAGCAGCATCATCATGGTTAATAGTGGCATGAATCATGTTGGCCTTCTTGTCCTGCAATTCGATGATTCTTGACTCAATACTGTCCTCTATACAAAATCTTGTGATCTTCACTGGACGATATTGACCGATTCTGTGGACTCTATCACCCGATTGCCACTCCACAGATGGGTTCCACCATGGATCCATCAAGAACACTTGTGATGCCTCACACAAGTTCAAGGCAACACCACCGGCTTTCAAAGACACTAGGAACACTTCAACTTGTGGATTCTCCATGAAGTGACGAATCGTGTTATCTCTTTGGATTGGTGACATGGATCCTTGAAGTTTAACTGTTTGGAAGCCGGCTCTTTTCAGTCTCCACTCGATAAGATCCAACATGGATGTGAATTGTGAAAACACAATAGATTTGATTGTTTGTCTGTCCGATCTCAATTTGTAAAGTTCTTCAACGAGCGCTTCAATCTTTGTGGATGATCTCCATTGCCCACCCATTTTGATTCTATTGATAATGGAACCCTTCTTGAAGTTCTCAGGGTTCACCTCAATCGAAGCAGCCGTAAGGTCAATACTCAATGCGATATGACAAACTGGACACTCCAACTTATCCTGATTACCTCCGAAACTCTCGACATATTCCTTGATACACATACGACAGAACTTGTGATGACACTTCGACTCAATTGGTTCCTCGGCCTCATCATCACACAACTGGCACACAATCACCCCACTGAGTCCCTTAGTTCCCAGTTCCGAGTTGTTGTGCACTCTTCTCAACACCAAATCAGGGTGATCGGCCAACTGTCTCATTCTGGTGATCAATGTGAAAATATTGGCATAATTGTTCAATACGACACCTTCTGCCACGTAATCGTTGAATTTTCTCTGCGAATCAGAGTATAAACTCTGATATAGATCCTTCTCCTCTTCGTTGAAGAAATCCCTTCTGATTTCCTCCACGCGCGGTGGTAATCCAAGATCATCGGCCCTTTCAACTTTCGTTCTTCTCAACATGATGTTTTTCAATAACACTTGAATGTTACTGAACGATGCCTTACCATCACCTTCAATACCAAACTTTTGAATGTTTTTCAACATAAAGTGGTTGAAGAAGTTCGTATGTTGCATGGGAACATGCCCACATTGGTCACAGTGTCTCCAATCTGTAAACTTCCACTCTTTGGAGCGACAATCACATTTGGTACAGAAATAGTTCCCAAATGGCTCCACATCCAAGAATTTAATCAACGAATACATCTCACCAATACGGTTCTGTAATGGTGTACCGGACAAACACCATCGCTTTTGTGTGCGGATATTGTTTGCAGCTTTTGCAGTGTTACTCTGACGGTCCTTGATGTTATGAGCCTCGTCCAAAACGACTCTGTAGAACTCAATCTCATGTAATGCAGATTTCTCCTTCACAACAGATCCTTTTCTCTTGAATCCATACTTCTCCTTTCTATAAACACTCTCCATGACGGCATAAGTCGTCAAGATGACATCGCTCTCAGCAAGGACCTTGGCGTCACCGGATCTATTGGCGCCATGGTACACTGTGATAGATAACGACTCACCCGCGTGTTGGGAGATTTCATTCTTCCACTGCATCAAAGCAACGGTGGGAGCAACGACTAAGTTTGGTCTCTTGGTACGATCACTCAGAAATAGGGCAATCGTTTGGATGGTCTTACCCATACCCATTTCATCTGCTAGGATACCACCATTATAAATACTTGCTTCTTGCTTGATCAACCAGTTGAGGCCCTCTTGTTGGAAAGGTAGTAAAGAGATCTTCATCCCCTCAGGTTGGGTGGCTCTCTCAACTTTGATCTTTTCAGCGGTGGCAAGGTTCGTAAAAACATCTTTCAGATCCGGGTGGAGTTCATGTAACTTGTCGGTCATTCTCTGATGATATGGAATCTTTGGCTTCTTGGTCTTTGGCTTTGCAGCTCTTGGTTTCCGTGTGGCTTTCTTTTTTGTACCTTTCTTATCGGCTCCATTGATTAACTCCTCAGCTTCTTCAGCCATCTCTTCAGCTTCTGATAGGTTTCTCTCAGCAAGTGGTAAATCATCATCATCATCATCGTCGGAAATCAGATTGATATGGTCAAGCATCACGACATCGGAATCGTCAGACTCGAGTTTCCCATCAAAATCTTTATCGTCGTCTTTGTTGTACTCATCATAGTCATCATCGATCATCTTGAGCTTCTTCTTGGTATCTTTCGCAGCAGATCTTGTGGGTCTCTTGCTTCTTGTAGCTCTCTTGGCTGGTTTGACCTCCTCGATAGCAGCATCATCTTCGGACTCGGACTCGACATAGTTCACCTCCTGAGAACGGGTTGCCCTCTTGCGAGTAGCGGGAACCTTCTTCTTCTTCTTCATCTTGAGATCAGGGTCGTTCTTGATGAATCCGCCTGCGAGGGCCTCATCGCTCTCAGTCTCGGAGCCTGACCCTATGATAACCATCTCTCTATTGGTCTTGATTCAGCAGTGTCTCCAGGTGGTTCTCCTGGTTGGGACTAGTGGTGGAGGTTCAAGTGGCAAATGGCTCCTCTTCGGGCAACTGCCGGGTCGGGCATTTGTGTTAACCCCAAGTCTTGGACTCGTACAGCTCACCCTGGCTAAAAGTACCGATAACTCACAAAGCCATACTGTTCCACGGTCTAGCCACTGTCCAGAGATCACCTCGACCATGGAGAAAGCAGCCAAGTCCAAGAAGAGACAGCGCATGTCCGTGGTCTGTCTCAACTGCCGTGCCCGTAAGATCAAGTGTGATAAAGGAAGGCCATCCTGCTCCAACTGTGTCAAGTCCAACGTGGGCCATCTCTGCCAATACGAACCTCCCCACTGGGTGAGCAGAGTCCCACATACCGAGAATGTCGCTCCACCGATCATCAATGTCACTCCTCAACCCCACCAAGATGCACCATCCGTCGATAACGTGGATGATGCACCGTCCGTCACGTTCAATGAGCCCGATATCCACGAGGAGATCCACCGTCTCAGAGAGAAACTTCACAGACTTGAATCGAAAGCTGGTATAACCGAGGTAAGGATTGAAAGGCCGACAACCAACAATGATGATAACACCGATACGATTGACTTCTATGAACTATATAACAGTCTTCGTGTGAAGAGATCAGGAATGGAGGAACAGAAACCACTATGCTCAATGTCACACGGGCGGAAAGACCAATATTTTATGTTGATCCAAGGGTATTTTAATCTCTGTATCTCTTTGTTCAAATACAAATCGGGAGAGTTCAAGAGGAAGAGAAAACATAATAAGAAACATAGACTTGATGCCTCCTTGACCGAACATCTATACCTGTTGGGTGAACGTGAATCACCAAAAGTTGCTGAAGTCGTGTCTAGGTTTATTGCTGAGAAGATGGAGAAGAATCTTGTAAGGGCGAACAGATTTCCTAATCCGGGCTCAAATATGGATCCTAACATCCAGGAAGAGTTGAAGAAATCCATCGAGCTTCTCCTCCCACCAAAAAGAATCATCAAACTTTACTTGGACAGGTTTTACAAATACATATATCCACACTTTCCATACATCAATCGGACATTCTTCGATGACAGGCTCTCGAACCACATCATCAGCTCACAGGATGACGACTCACCAATCTCACTCTTCATTGATGATAAATTCGATTTCGTTCTCCTGGCAATATTGATGGTCATCATGAGATTGACATACATCGCCCTTCCACCACTCCATGAACTCAGTCAGCCGGAACAGATATTGATGCTCTACCCACTCACCCCGGAACTGATCGTCAGTGCAATGTCATGTCTCTCAATGTTCAAAACCATGAGAAAGACCAAATTGATGATCATCCAAGCAATGATGTATCTCCGGATCTATTTCGCTTATGCCCCTGAAGACGGTGATGGTCCTGAACTGACCCAGTCACAGATCCTGTTCAGCATGATTGTCCAGTCAGCATACACCATAGGACTGAACAGAGACTCGTCGAATCATATGCAGATGAGTTTCGACATCCAGTACGCAAACCTTTGGAGAAGGTTATGGCTTGGGATTTTGGAACTTGATCGGTTGATATCGCCATTATCGGGACATATATGTTCAGTTCAAAACTTGGAATCATATGAGATTCATTTCCCTGAACTCGTTGAAGCAGAGGTATCACCATTGGATATCGCATTGAATGAGGAGTTTAAAAGGTCACAGCCGTTATTGATCTTGTTTCACAAATTGGCCAATATGGTGAACAATCTCGCAAAACATCCAAGAGTGTGTGATTTGATGGAGCTACTGTCCCAGATGACCACGTATGTGCAGCTCAACTATAGTTTGAACATCATGACTCCGCTGAATACCTCACAGAGTGAGGATGATAGAGGTAGCATCAACATGACTAACTCCAAGGCTTTGTTGTATAATATTGTGTCCAAAGCGTTGCAGTTATCGGTGTATCAACAGCTGGCTTTACATTACGAAGCTATCAAGACTAGAGATGTTTCAAAGATGAAGGAATATCTGATATCGACGTTCGAAGTCGCCGTTGAACTTTCCAATATCGTGTCCAAGATCATGAAGGATGAATACTCGACTTTCGTTGATCCTAATCACAAGTTCTTCCTCACAAGATACACGGAGAACGTCATCCAACGGATAATGAACTCGTTGATTTCTTTACTGTTGAGACTGTTCCACTCATTGGACTTGCTATCTCGTGGTGTCGGACAACAAGTGTTGGTGCAACACGTCACTGAGACCATCACATTGGCGTTGAAGATCAGTTCAGGCTTGTCGATTCTCATGCAGAACACACTGGGAACTTCATACTACCAAGCTTTCAAAACATCATTGAAGTACAAATTTTACATCAGATCGCTATACAAAGAAGGGTTCAAGTGCATCAGAGACACAATTGACGTTATGAATCAACGATTGCCCAGTGATCCAGCTGCCAGAATCACCATGTTGGAGCGTATTGATCTAAAGATTGCATATGATGAGCGGAACGCGTTCGGTGAGTTAGATTCCCTGAATTGCTTCATCAATTGCTCCCCACAGTTTGTTACCGGTATCCAATCATCGTTACTACAATGTGATATCTTGAAAGACCCGGTCCTCTCGGCTGAAAGTCTCATTTGGGAACCAAGTTTCCATTCATTGACAATGCAAGATCTCGGTGTCCAAGAACGGAGTAATGTCCTTGTTGATGGATTGCCGGCTAATTCACCTTATCAGGGGGACTCGTTCCCACTTGATGATGGTGAACTTATCAATTTGGACCAGATGCTTGGAAACCTTGATGATCCTGGAAATTTCGAGCAGATGTTGAATTCATTTACTGGTACCTCTGGTGGATTTAATGGGGAATGGCTGCTCTGATCCTGATGTGTCAATCTTGTTGCATTCTTTATTTATATATTGTGCAGAACTTGAATGATATGTGATATCAAAATTCAACAACGTATGAGCTCCAAAGTCTAGTTTTGTAAGTTAGTATTCCCTGGAACTCCAAAATTGGGACAGCTGTGTAGTCGATCTACGATATCATGAGCCAAATTTCTTTAGAAACCTAACTAATCTACATTTACTGTGGCTGGAATATTCTTGAACGATGCCGCGTGGGATTCTGAAAGTAACACCTAGACCCAAGGAGTCCTATCAGAGGATCAATAGGAAAGATAATATGAAAGGGATAACTGAACACGAATGTACATGTGTCTGGAGTCAGACGTGGGTGAGTCCGATGGTTCGATATGGATCCGATGGTTCCAACTCTGGGGTAAAGTATATACGTGTAAACATTCTTCTAGCCTAAATATAGCCGCCATCTGCCCGTTGCACCCATTGTTGAGATAGAATTTTTTGGAACTCTCTACCTTCCTAATTCGGTGCCATCGGGGGCGCTGCTCAACTATATAGGAGTCGCTTCCCTCCCTATCTTCTTCTCTACTTTATATACTGTTTAATAAAATAAGAGATTTAGTTACTACTTCTACACACTTATTCACACACACCATTCCCGTTTGTCCACATACTTCACAAGCCCTCGTACTGACTAAGCTGCCAAAGTCATCCGCTGACTAGGTCGTCCCATTGGTTACCCGGGCCCCTTACTCAGAAGATGAAGACTGTCAATAGGTGAATGCTTGACACCCCCTCCTATCCATTGGATCTGTTAAATCTCAATATGACAGAGACTCTGTATATATTCGTTTGTTAGTATCCCTTGTTAGTACCATGTGGAAAAAGAAAAATGTGGAGGGTTTGTGGGTAGGGATAAAGTCTGTAGTTTACAAAGACTTTGTGCACCCCTCAACATGACTGTTTTAGATTGAATCGGTTTAACATACCGACCTCAGCCGTCGAAAAAGTAAGTAACCCCTAAAACTCATCTCGCTCTCCCTCGCCGATTTATAAAGTGGGGCAGGTTCGTTTTGATCAGTGACAGATGTGACCAAGGAGGAGAAAATAAGGGGTTTCCTCCTACAATCGAACTGTTTACTGATTCAATTTTAACACACATTCTTTTACTTTTAACAGTTTATCATCCACTGGAAGAGCTAATTTCAAAACGGTTATCTCAGATGCCTATCCTAAATCTGGTGTGTAACACATTTCCCTCATTGGCTGGTTTCTTTTTGGAATCTGTTGATAAGTCCATTTCATGACTGTGATATAGTTTCTGGAAGACGATCCAGGTGCGGAGTTTCCAAGCCCTTCATCCAAAAGTTGAAAGTCTTTCGTTGTGTGAAACACCCTTGTTTTCTTCGTGTCTACACCAATTATCACTTAATTAGCCCCTTCTCAGATTCTGGGGTATTATAACATGTGCTTGATCTTGAATAAATTTATATATATATATTCCCTACTCAAATGTTGTATTTCATAGACACCAACACTGAAGATTCATTCGATACATTTTAAGGGTATTATCACTCTAGATTGCTTTTAAAAATCACCCAGAATGTGACACCATGTCAAGTATACAGTGCGATTATCTGGTCCAACGGTCTCGGCACAGATTGATGCACGGTACCCGAAATGTGGGGAACCTGGGAAGCTGGCATTAATATTTCAGGCACTTCTGCTAAAACTTATCTACATTCCTTTTTTATCACAGATGTGCATCGAAATTCAAAAGTGTAAATATTCATAACTCAGACGATCAACGTCAACGATATGTAGAACATTGAAGAAATCACTTTGAAGTGTCAACAACATAACGACCAAAAATCTTTCCGTCCTCCAAGAGATCGTAAATATCAGATAATTCAGATAGACCAGCAACCTTGATTGGGGACTTGACCAAACCTCTACTGAAGAAATCGATGGCTTCACGCGTATCGGCTCTGTTACCAACGTAAGAACCTCTGATTTGAATTGACTTGATAACGTGGGTGAACACCTCAGAGTGACAGACAGCGGATGGTGGAAGACCAACAAGCACAACCTTACCACAAGATCTGACAAATTTGGTTGATTGGGAGATGGCGGCATCAGAGACGGAAACGTTGATCACACCGTGTGGACCACCAGCGGTCTTTTCAATAATCTCCTCGACCAAGTCTGGAGATGTCTTGAAGTCGACAAAGGCCTCAGCACCAAGCTCTCTGACGTAGGTTTCCTTTTCAGTACCATCAATACCAAGCACCCTCAACCCCATCGCTTTGGCGTACTGAACAGCATATGATCCGAGACCACCACCAGCACCTGAAATTGCGACCCACTCACCCGGTTTCAGATCTGCAGTTTTCAATGCCTTGTATACAGTGACACCAGCACACAATATTGGTGCGACACCAGCAAGGTCAGTTCCTACTGGGATCTTTGCAGCCTGAATAGCATCAGCAGTGGCGTATTGTTGGAATGTACCATCACGGGAAAATCCATTCGTCTCCGCATGTGGACAGTTTGGCTCAAACGATCTCTCACAGTACTCACAATGCATACAGGAGCTATTCAACCACTTGATACCAGCGTAGTCACCAATCTCAAAGTTCTTAACCTCTGAGCCTTTAGCAACAACAACACCGGCACCTTCGTGTCCACCGATTCTTGGAGCAATTGTAATGCCGCCCATGTCGATCTCACCTTTCCAGATATGGACATCTGAATGACAGACACCAGAGTATTTCACATTGACCAGGATCTCATTTGGTTTAGGTTGCGGGATTGGAAGGTCTTTGTAGTCAAGTTTGCCTCCATACTCATGGAAGACGACACCTTTTTGTGTTTTTGGAATGACCGGGGCACTGGCAAAAGCCCGGATGAATTGTGGGCGGTGGAGAAATGATGATGTTGTTCTTGATCTCAGCATGTTTTTGTTGCAGGATTATGATGAATACCTCTTTGCAGCATTGATGATTCAAAAGGTCTTACAAACTGGAAGGGGGGAACTTCTGACTCTTATACTTGTTCTTGTGGAGCTAGTAACTCGAAAATCCTTGTCATTACTCCCCTGTTGCGCAAGAATATAAAAAGATACACCCCTCATAATGACTGGCCGCCTTATACAGTCAGCTTTTGTTCTAGGACTCAATTACGAGGCTGTAGAGTGTTTTAAAAAGTTGAGTGATTGATCATTGGCCATTTTCTACGGTGATAATAATTTGTGACCAAGGAGGAGAAGCTAAGGAGGGCTTACTTCAGACATAATGCTGTTTAACATCCGAGCTCCGTGTGATCGAATTTCAGTATAATCGTTGTCAGGCACACATCCATGCTAACCCCCACCTCCTTCAAAAGGTGTCGATATTGTAGTTTTTGTGACCCTTGAGAGAATAAATATTAGAGGAACTCATGAGATCTCTCATTTCTTATATGATTGTTTTTTGGTTGCTCAGGTGTTACTCTGTAGTCTTATTCGCTTTGCCATGTGTACCTCATTCACTTTGAAGGATCTGAGGGTTGATTAATACCCAATACATAGCGATGGAACTGAGTTATGAATTCCTACATAAGTACACAGAGAGCTCATTACATATGATATATTTCTACAATCAACTATCGATGTCTGCCAAACGTCTAAGATTCTGTCAGAGGCCACTCAGTTTGTCACCTTCAAACATTAGCCGTTTCGGGATAGGAATTTGATTTCTTTCCGTTCTCCGAAATGTGGGGAAGTCCGAAAGCTTCTACAAATGGTTTGTGTCACTTGAATGTACATTAAAATGTAAAACTGTGAAATATCATAATTTTGACGATCAACGCCAGAAGATTTGTGCAATATCAAAGATTCAGGAATTCACTTTGAAGTGTCAACAACGTAACGACCCAAGATCTTACCTTCCTCCATCAAATCGTAAACACTGGCCAATTCGGAAAGACCAACAACCTTGATTGGAGAGTGGACCAAACCTCTGGTGAAGAACTCAATGGCTTCACGGGAATCAGCTCTGTTACCGACGTAAGAACCTCTGATTTGGATTGACTTGATAACGTGGGTGAACACCTCAGAGTGACAGACAGCGGATGGTGGAAGACCAACAAGCACAACCTTACCACAAGATCTGACAAATTTGGTTGATTGGGAGATGGCGGCATCAGAGACGGAAACGTTGATCACACCGTGTGGACCACCAGCGGTCTTTTCAATAATCTCCTCGACCAAGTCTGGAGATGTCTTGAAGTCGACAAAGGCCTCAGCACCAAGCTCTCTAGCCAAACTTTCCTTCTCACCAGCATCGATACCAATCACTCTCAACCCCATAGCTTTGGCGTACTGAACAGCAAGGGAACCAAGACCACCACCAGCACCAGAGATGGCAACCCATTCACCTGGCTTCAACTCAGCAGTCTTCAAGGCCTTATAGACAGTGATACCGGCACACAATATTGGGGAAACACCAGCCAAGTCCGTGCCTGGCGGGATCTTTGCAGCTTGGACAGCATCAGCAGTGGCATACTGTTGGAAAGAACCGTCATGGGTGTAACCTGACAAATCAGCATGTGGACAATTTGGCTCGAGGGATTTCTCACAGTATTCACACGTCATACAGGAACCGTTCAACCACTTGATACCGGCATAATCACCGATTTCAAAGTTCTTGACCTGGGAACCTTTGGCAACAACGATACCTGCACCTTCGTGTCCTCCGACCAATGGCAGCTTGGTGGCTAGTGGCCAATCACCCTTCCATGCATGCAAGTCTGTGTGACAGACACCGGAGTACTTGACATTGACCAGGATCTCATTTGGCTTTGGCTTTGGGACAGGGATGTCCTTGTATTCTAAGGGGCCATTGTTCTCGTAGAAGATGATAGCCTTTTGGGTCTTTGGGATCGATGGCGCAGAGGCCATGGTCCGGATGAATCTGGGACGTTTGAAAACTGTTGCCGTTCTTGAGCTCAACATGATTCTCTGATAAGTATCGATCGATTGATGATGATTGTATATAGATGGTGTTATCCTGGGTCACAGTAAGCCCATATTCTCGAGTTTTTATACTCCGAGAAGTTAAGAAGCTGCCCCTCTGATGATAGGAGACTCAAGTCATCGATTCCCACTCGTCCCACTTCCATTGGGCCTTTCCACTCTGGACTCAGCTCATATCTCGAGAGCCAGAGTACATGACAGTTGCCCCTCAATGGCTGAGTAGCGTTTGACACAATGTGCGGAGAGCCGGGCTGCGATGACAAGGCTCGCCCTTTTTTTTAAAGGGGGGAACTCAATTTTGTTGAGCGACTTTCCCCAGCCTGTCACGTCCACAATGGACTTGGGTTAAAAAAATATCGGTGTGCGATCATAAAGCGTGAATGTGTGTGTATTGTATAATTATTTAGTGGCCAACCAATCAAGGAATGCTGGAACATCGGCACTCACACTTTTGGCAATCATGCTGTTCTGTAACCATTTCGGCACGTTTCCACCACTATCACTAGCAGTCGTCATGATCCATTCTATATCACCATTGTCCAATTTTCTAAACCGTTCGATCGAAGTGTAAACACCTTGAACATGCTTCGGATTACACTCATGATCCGCAACAACTTGAATGATATACCCGCATTCATTAGCATAACCTGGTTCGATAATAAGAATAAACTCATGAAACTCTCTCGTAGTCAATGGAGAACCCAATTCGTACTCGGCCCAAATTGAAGCCCACTTCTGTAAATGTGTCTTATCCGCTATGGAATCGGAGCCCGGATAAGAATCAAGTGGATATTTGCCCCATTTGCTCAACACTTTCATGTATTCCAATTCATATTCCGTGTGGGTATGATTATCCGCAACGACCCATTTATCAGTCTCTGGGTCACGCTGTGCTCCAATCTCGTATTGGATGATCTTATCCCAGCTGTGGAGTTTTCCATCGAGCACACTGGTACGCGCCATCCAATATTCGTTGTTGATGGTGTTGCAATAGGTTGCGACGGGTTGTTTGTCGCCGGTTGCAAGCTTGTAGTTGTAGGTCTTGGTCTTCTTCCAACTGTTGGTGATTCCCTCAATCAGAGCATCGGCTTCCAGTACAAATTGAGTGGTGTCTGTTGGCAGATCTGTAAGTCTGCGTGCTTTTGTAGAGAAATGGAAGGGCATGGTGGTTGGTTAGTCCAAGCAGTGATGTCTCTGATATGACAGCACCGTCTATAGCCATAACTAGAGTTAGACACTATCTGGTGGGCCGAAATTCGCTTGTTCATTTGCCCCCGGAATACACCTCATTAGGGAATATTCGCGGCTCCTGGCAGTGGGCCTCTGATCAGCGGCATCAGCACTCAACGCAGTCAAGGCCCTTGACGAAACACTACAACAACTCGCAAATTACAGGGCGCTACACTCCACCACCACACATACAGCCCACAATGTCCCAGAGAAAGCTTCTCCAGGAGATGGAGCGTGTCTTCAAGAAGGTCAATGAAGGACTAGACGACTTCAACAACACCTATCGCAAGAAGGACCGTTGCGAGACCTCTGCCCAGAAGGACAAGTTCGAGTCTGATCTCAAGCGTGACACCAAGAAGCTTCAGAAGCTGAGAGACCAGATAAAGGCCTGGATCGCAGGTAGTGAAGTGAAAGAGAAGGAGCATTTGATCGAGCACCGCCGCCGTATCGAGGAGGCTATGGAGAAATTCAAGGCGGTTGAGAAGGACATGAAGACCAAGGCCTATTCTCGCGAAGGGCTCAATCCTGAAAGACTGGATCCAAAACAAAAGGAAAAGGATGAAATTTCAACTCTCTTCGCTGATCTTACAGCCCAGTTGGAGCAACAAATTGAAAAGCATGAACATTCTATCGAAACTATCGAGTCTTCTGGAAAGAAGGGACGGAAACTGGATTCTTCCAAGATTGAAGAAATTGAAGACCTGCAGGAACGTATTGAGAGAAATCAATGGCATATAGAGAAATTAGCTCAAATATTGAGACTTACTTTGAGTGACCACCTTGATGTTGAGACCGTTAAACTGTTGGAGGATGACGTGACCTACTATGTTGATGATAACGAAGATCCTGAATTTTTGGAGGATGAACTGATCTATGACCATTTGGAATTAGATGAGATTGAAGCAAAGATACTGAAAGACGGTGATCTGCCACGTGAAGAAAAATACGAAGAGCCAGAAAGTGTGCTTATGGACAACACTTTTGATAGACCTTCAACTACACAATCCCAACCACAAACAGCTCCAGCTTCGGTACCAAGCACAGCAGGGAAACATCAAAGTCACGTTTCATCGTCAGGAAACAATACCATTCATTCACCGCACTCTAGTCGTCATAGCACTCTGTCGGGTAACCACAATAACAATTCCATCATCCCGAGCCACAACGTCTTGTCTCATAACAATAATCGTCCTCTGCAACAGAATCAACGTGCAGCACCAACTTTTGAGCAATTGGCAGAGTATAACAATTTGAAAAATTCGAAACTGCCAGACACTAAGGATCTGTGGAATACTATTGCAAAAGGTGATGTTTCAAAAACTACCGCTGGCGCTTCTCCTGCCCCAGCTACACCAACACCAGCACCACAGCCACTGGTCACAGAGACTACAACAACCACTACAACAACCACTACCACCACAACAAGAAATCTGACCCCAAGTCTGCCATCTGCCGGTCTGTCAGCTCTGGATGGTCTGTCTGGTGGATCATCCTCTTCCAACCTGGCCCGACTGAACTCATCAACTGCCACTCTGCAAACAGTCACATCATTGCCAACCACAGCACCACCACCAGGTCTGGGAGAGGCAACTGCTGTTGAAGAGGCCACGGCACCATCTGAGAAATCAGAATCATTGAAGGATTCCATCTCGATCTTGGAAAAACTGAAAGAATTGATCCACAACTCTCCTTCATTGAATGATACAGCCAAATATTTGGATTCATCCCTTTTGAACTGCCCTGATTCCTACGATACGGAAAGACCAAGAGAATATCACCCAGAGACGCCAATACATCTGAACTATTACTTCCCAAGAGAGCCACTTCCAGAACAATCACAATCATGGCTCCTTGCTAAAGTTGACTTATCCACACTGTTCTACAACTTTTACTATTGTCGCAACACGTATCAACAGATCCTTGCGGCTCGTGAATTGGTGAAACAAGGATGGGCATTGGATACGATCTCCAAGAAATGGTTCCAGAAGATTGAAGAGATCCAACCACCAGTTTCATTGAATGGCAAATTACAAACTCCTCAGAAACTGGCGATTTGGAGATATTTTGACTTCCAAGAGGCTTGGCTCCCACGTCGCGTTGATGCTAGTTTTGATATTGAAACTGTGAATTTGGAGACCCATTTTGTTGAGCTGACGATATAGCAGCATGATTACTTGTTATGAAATGAACTAATTATCCCTACTCTAAATAAATTTTGTAGCCGATGAAAAAATTGTCAAATATTCTGTAAAATCCAATCTATGGCTTAACCCATCCCAGCTCCCTTTTCAAAAACTCCTCAGAGAAATAAGTAATCTGTTTGAAATTATACTCAAACCCATCAACACCACCATAATAAGGATCATCCACAATCTTGGAAAACTTACCATCGGTATTATACTCCCCAAACAACCTCACAACGGAGTTGTTACCCTTTGGTCTCAATCTCTCAATATTGCTCACATTGGCATCATCCATCCCAATGATGAAATCGAAGGACTTGAACGTATTCTTGTTGAAATGCTGGGCGCGGTGATTCACAGGAACACCATGTTTCTCGCACGTGGAAGCACTGCGATGGTCCGGTGTCTCGCCCGTATGGTACCCCGCTGTGCCGAAGGAGTCGATGCGTGTGAAGTGATGGCTGAGGTTGTTCTCCTTGACAATGTGTCTGAAGACGGCCTCGGCCATTGGGGAACGACAGATGTTTCCCAGACACACAAAAGCGACGGAGATTTCTTTGGATTCTGACATGGTCAGCTGATATTGCACTGGGACTTGTGACCCCCAGAGTGACTACGGTGGCTACAAGTATATGAAGAGAGGGATTAATCGATAACTACAAGGACACATCCGTGCACCACCTGCCATTCTCGCCCGTGCGCCTACCAGCTGTACCGCCCGCCGCCCGGAAAAATTGGACATCGGATCTGTCTTAGTCAGGGCCCCAGGAAGTGTTGCTTACCAAGGTGAAAGGGTAGGTCTTTGGGGCGTTTCTTTTTGTATGTGTATATTGGATGGTGGGTACTGACACATAATCAGCCTGATTTAGCTTCCTGTAGGTCCCAGCCAGGTGTGGCAGGGCCTTACTAAGCAACTCCCTGGGCCATGGCCCTCTCTGGTCCATCAGCAGCGGCGCCGGCGCACCTTCCTCCGGGAGCCCTTCTCCCAACGATCCCATTTATAAACAGCAAACGCCCCCATTGGCAAAATTTCACTTCCTGCTACCCCCAGTTTTCGATCTACGAACCCACAAGCACAATGTCCATCACTGATATCGAACAACGTGCTATCAGCACCATCAAGCTCCTCTCCGTTGATCAAGTCGCCAAGGCCAACTCCGGTCACCCAGGTGCCCCATTGGGTCTTGCCACTGTTGCCCACTTGATCTGGAAGCAAATGAAGTTCAACCCAAAGAACCCAGACTTCATCAACAGAGACAGATTCGTCCTTTCCAACGGTCACTCGGTCGCTTTGCTTTACTCCTTGTTGCATCTCTTTGGTTACCCATTGTCCCTTGATGACTTGAAGAACTTCAGACAATTGGGTTCCAAGACCCCAGGTCACCCAGAGGCTGAGACCCCAGGTATCGAGGTTACCACCGGTCCATTGGGTCAAGGTATCTCTAACGCTGTTGGTTTGGCCATTGCCCAAAAGCAATTCGCTGCCAGATACAACAAGCCAGAGTTCACCTTGTCTGATAACTACACTTACTGTATCCTCGGTGATGGTTGTTTGCAAGAGGGTGTCTCCTCCGAGGCTTCCTCTTTGGCTGGTCACTTACAATTGAACAACTTGATTGCTTTCTACGATGACAACCACATCACCATTGATGGTAACACCAACGTCTCCTTCACTGAAGATGTTAACAAGAGATACGAGGCTTACGGCTGGAACGTTTTGACCGTCCAAGATGGTAACAACGATGTGGATGCCATCAGCAAGGCTCTTGAGGCTGCTAAGAAATCTGACAAGCCAACTTTGATCAGATTGACCACCATCATCGGTTACGGTTCCTTGCAACAAGGTACCCACTCCGTTCACGGTGCTCCATTGAAGGGTGACGATATCAAGCAATTGAGAACCAAGCTCGGTTTCAACCCAGATGAGTCCTTCGTTGTCCCACAAGAGGTTTACGACTACTACAACAAGGAGACTTTGCAACCAGGTGCCCAAGCTGAGGAGCAATGGAACACTTTGTTCAAGTCTTACTCTGAGAAATACCCAGAATTGGCTGCCGAGATCACCAGAAGAACCAACGGTGAATTGCCAGCTGACTTTGTCTCAAAGTTGCCAACTTACACCAAGGATGACTCTCCAGTCGCTACCAGAAAGCTCTCTGAGATCCTTTTAGACTCCATCTTCGACTCTGTTCCAGAATTGATTGGTGGTTCTGCCGATTTGACCGGTTCTAACTTGACCCGTTCCAAGGAAGCAGTTGATTTCCAACCAGATAACGCCCCAGCGGCTGGTAACTACGCTGGTCGTTACATCCGTTACGGTGTCCGTGAGCACGGTATGGGTGCCATCATGAACGGTATCTCCGCCTACGGTGTCAACTACAAGCCATACGGTGGTACTTTCCTCAACTTCGTCTCCTATGCTGCTGGTGCCGTTAGATTGTCCGCTCTTTCCGGTCACCCAGTCATCTGGGTCGCTACCCACGATTCCATCGGTCTTGGTGAGGATGGTCCAACCCATCAACCTATCGAGACTTTGGCCCACTTCAGAGCTACTCCAAACTTGTCCGTCTGGAGACCAGCTGATGGTAACGAGGTTTCCGCTGCTTACAAGGTTGCTTTGACCTCCAAGCACACTCCGTCCATCATTGCTTTGTCTAGACAAAACTTGCCACACTTGGAGGGTTCTTCCATCGAGAAGGCTTCTAAGGGTGGTTACACCGTTTACGAGTCCAAGGATGCTCAAGTTATCTTGGTTGCCACTGGTTCTGAGGTTTCTATTGCCATTGAGGGTGCTCAAGCTCTTGCCGGTAAGGGTGTCTCCGCTTCCGTTGTCTCATTGCCAGACCAACACACCTTCGACCAACAAGACAAGGACTACAGACTCTCTGTCTTGCCAGATGGTGTTCCAATCATCTCTGTTGAGGTTTTGTCTACTTCTGGATGGGCTAAGTACTCCCATGAGCAATTCGGTATTGACAGATGGGGTGCTTCTGGTAAGGCTTCTGACGTTTACAAGTTCTTTGAGTTCACTGCTGAGGGTGTTGCTGATAGAGCTTTGAAGACCATTGAGTTCTACAAGGGTTCCCGTATTGTTTCTCCATTGAACAAGGCTTTCTACTCTGTGAACTAAATTTTTGGTTATTATTCTTAGCTACTTATAGTATATGACGTTTCTGACTTATTACAAAAATTGTACTGTTTTTTAAACAGTAAAAGATAGCTTCCAATTAACTATTTAAACTTCTTCCTCAATGTTGGTCCACAGATTCCAATCGTTCCATAGACGATCATCAACAACTTTATTACCTTCCCCATCATAAAAATCATTATCATCACCAAGACGAATAGTCTTGATCTTCTTAGCTAATTCATCTTTTTCCTCTATTGATTTGGAATCACTTGGACGTTTCTTATCACTTTCTTCAGGTGGTGGAGTTGGAACCAATGAACGAGTCTCTGACTTGATAAACTCATCATCTGTCAATAACTTCTTGATCTCTGGAATTTGTTTGAATGTAGACTCAATAGCTGATCTAGAAACTTTCGATGTCCATTTGGCCAGGACGTTGGTCTTCGAAGCGGGAGACTGTCTTGGTGAAGACAGGTATTGACCATTGGAATTAGCAGAGCCAGCACCTGGGATTCCCTTCGAAGCCGAGTTTGGAGTCTTGGAAACATTAGAGAACGTCAACGGAGTCTGAAGAATGGTGGATGGAGTAAGACCTCTCTGGATTGGAGAAGCTTTTGATTCTTGGAGCAGCTTGGACTTGAGATCTGTAATCTTAGCTTCCTCATCACTCAACTCTAACAAATTTGCCAGCGCAACAGCGAAAGAATCAACAGGTCTTGTAACCCACAGATCACGTCTCTTCTGTCTCTGTTCTTCAAATGCCTTCCGAGCTTGATCTTCTCTCAATTGGATCTCTTGTTCCTTCTTCAAAAGACCTGATTGCACACTGCCATCAATGGAGCTCTGTGATATAGATGGGGTAACACTGGTATTCATAGCTGGAGATGGGCCAGCCTTTGAGCCTGCACTAGCAGGAGTAGCACCACTAGTTGCAGCAGGCGTAACAACATTCGAACCAGATGATGGGGTCTTCTTCGTAACAGCCTTTTGTTTTCTCTTCGCTGGAGCCTTCTTTGGAGCAGGTGGTTGAGATGCCGGTTGGATACTCTGTGGTTGAGTTCTTTCTGGACCCAACGAACCGTTCTGATTCATGACAAAGTTTCCAGGTTGCTGTTGATAGTTACCTGCCGGTACCTGTTGTGTATTCTGATAATTCATAGGGTTCTGCATGTTACCATTCTGTCCATTGAACCTCGTACCATTAGACATAACTGGAGCAGCAGGGTTCGAGTTCAACATATTCAAATCAATATTGTTCACATTATTGAAAGTCTCATCACCCATACCATTAAAGCCTTGTTGTTGTGCATTTGGTTGATAACTCAGTTGTTGGTGTTGTTGTTGTTGTAACAGCTGCTGAGGTGTAATGTTCTGCTTCTGCAGTTGCTGCTTGCGTTGTAATAGCTGCTGAGGAGTGATATCTGTCTTAATTCCATTCAGTCCGCTTGAAACAATAGAATTCTGTGCGGAGTTCGATGATCCAGTGCTTGGTGCATTAGGAGACCATTGAGATGAAGCAGAGTTAGCACTACCGGGAGGAACCATCTGTAACGATTGTTGTTGCTGTTGTAACTGCTGCTGATGTGGTTGAGATTGAGCTGGCAGTTGTGGTGCAACGGTTCCCAGGGTGCTCTTTCTCTTGATCTGATCTTTGACAAACTCAACATACTTCTGAGATTGAGCCTTGATCTTCTCCAGAAGCTCTGGACTCGCGTAGTAAATATTTTGACTTAAACCATCCAACACCTCTTTCACCATAAAGCGCATATGTAATAACTTCTTGGTACCATCAACATTTTTGGTCAACGTATAAAAGGTCGGCACCAATTGCTCGATCAAATTGAACAGTGGCAATAACAGACCTTGAACTTTCGAGCTAACAATCAACTTCTGATCATTGGTCAATTGATTGGTCAGATTGGTCAACTTGATTGGTACCTTGGACACTTCGTTCAAAATCAGTCTCAACTCCATACGGTCTTTATCAGTAGGGATCATGAACGCTTTCGGAGCCGATGGTTGTCCTTGAACAGGTTGCTGCTGCTGTTGTGGAGGAGCCTGTTGTTGAAATCCTTGTGCCTGGCGACCTTGCGATTGTGGTTGGGGTTGTGGCTTCTGTTGTGCCTGTCCTTGAATCATTTGACCTTGCGACTGTGGTGTAACATGCTGACGAGCTTGGAACTGCTGCTGCTGTTGTTGTTGTTGTTGTTGTTGTTGTTGTTGTTGTTGTTGTTGGTGTTGTTGTTGTTGGTGTTGTTGTTGCTGTTGTTGTTGTTGTTGTTGATGATGCTGTTGTTGTTGTTGTTGCTGTTGAGCCAAAACTCTTCTTGCTGCAAGCTGTTGCTGCTGTTGTTGCTGTTGTTGAACCGAAAGACTATTTGGCTGGGCACCAGTTTGATTCATAGCCTGTCCAGGGATATTTCTTGCATTACCAGGCCAATTCTGCTGATTGATATCCATACCTTGAGGGGCTCCCTGTTGAGAGGCATTATTCACAATGTTCTGATTCTGTAACCCATTCTGCTGTTGATTGGCAGGAATCTGGTCATTTCTGAGCTGATGTTGACGAGCAATGTATCTCTTGATAAACAGGTTTTTTTGATCCTCTGTCAATGATGGAGGTACCTGCTTCTCACGTTGCAGCTTCTCAAGCAGTTCTAGAGCATTATAAGTCATCGTTTGAATAAGTTGAGGATTTAAGTTTTGAGCTGAAGGTGGTGGTTGAGACACTGGAACGGTTCGAGGTGAAATGTGAGGTTGTTGTTGAGGTTGTTGTTGAGATTGTTGTGGCTTCTGTTGCTGTTGAAGTTGATCTTGCTGCGGTAAACCATTGTTCATCTGCATCTGTCTGTTTCTCAAATCCTGATGATGTCTTGATAACTGTGCGTTCAAATCATTGGGGTTTTGTGATGAGTTATCAGTACTTGGGACCCCATTGGCAACTTGACCCGGCTGCTGTTTTCTCTGTTGTTTCTGAACCAACTGGACATGTACCGTATACAGCTGTCTGATCAAAGGAGCGAAATCCTGGCTCAGCTGACCGTTAGCCATCAGCGAAAATATCTGAGACCAAGTAGTCAAATTTGGTGGTAAGTTTGGAATCTTCTGTAGCAAAGTTGGAGGAATCGGTAAAGACTTCATAATCTGGTTGATAGACTGAGACATCGCCTGGCCGCCCTGCTGTGACTGCTGCTGTGCCTGTTGAGGTTGCTGCTGTTGTTGTGGTTGACGGGGGCGTTGACCCATATTCTGATTCTGTGAGTTGATCTGGCCATTCTGTTGATTGAAACCGACATTGTTAGGGTTGTAGTTATTCATTGGTGCCTGCTGCTGTTGCTGAGGTTGAATGATACCTTGGTTCTGCTGATTAGAGCGAAGCTGTTGTGATGCCTGTAATCTTGCCTGTGCTTGTTGGGCTAAAAACACCTGACTTGCGTTGGGGTTGGCCTTGTTGTTCTGCATCTGTTGTTGCTGCTGAGGTGGTATCTGAGCTTGTGGATTTCCATTACCTTGTGCTACTCTTCTTGCCTTCTGGGCCTGAGTGGAATTTTTAATGCTCACAACCTTCTGACGAAAGAGCTCAATGTAATGTTGTTTGTCTTTACCGTTCTGGTAACAGTACTTTTCGAATTCATCAGCACTAGCTTTCAACTTGTTCATATCAACACTAGCCGGGTTATTAGATGACAATGCCAACTCCTTGAGTGCCTGGACAAGAACTCCCACATACCGAAGCCTTTCCTGATGGCCCAAGCTCTGCTGCCAATCCATGATGAGTGTATGGGTGAGGAAGTGTAGATGCAGGAAATATAGCACTTAACTCGCAGGGTAGATTCCGAGGACTTCCGATGGATCTGATCACCTGTATGCACCTTTCGTTGGCAGTGGTACCGGTGGAAGGTTAACGTTCTCACGGTGGGGGTTTGTTGTGGTGGAGAGAACATTTCGGAGTGTGCCGTGGTGATGTGTGAGCTCCGCGACGGCTTTGTCTTTTCGGTGGGCCAACTAGTGGGCGCTGCCGCTGAGGTGGGTGTTTGAATTGCCACTGCCCCAACGACGGAGGAACACAACGGTAACTACGAGGATCTGTGAGGCTCAGGTTTCTGAATCGTGCTAGAAGTCATGGTACCATTAGTAGGTCTACTATTTTTCTGTAAAATGTGGTTATAACGGTTTGCAGGCCCCACTCACTTGGGCAGGCCATCTTGGGCGATCCTCAGAAATCGTCAATGGGTGGGATGTCCTACTAAAATATTAAATGGGGAAGACCCATCAGGTATCCGACAAATCTTGAACAAATTCCTAGACCAAATATATTTGGTATCAACTTTCAAGACCTTGTTCAGCTACCTCCCTTCCCTTTCATAAGGAATTATGCGAAGCGAGTAGCCCCCGTAGTGTGAAGATCATCCTTGTGTGTCTGTGAGCACCTTCTTCTTTCGCGCAGGCCGGAGACAGGCCCGTGGTTCTCTGGCTGAGTGATGGCCACCGAAAATTAGAAAAACACTACAACAGGTACATGAGAGACGGGAGACGCTGAAAGAACCCTGTCCACCACGGCGCTACCCTTCATCTCCACTCCAACTGTCCAAACCACCACTCACTTAACTCCAGTATACTACTAGGTTACCGCCGCTATCTAAAGTACACTGCTGCACGCCCACCCACAGCCCTATCTGTCTTACTATCTCCTGAGCTGCTGCCTTTCAACTATATTGGGGACATCAACACTACAAGCAGGCCATCGACACCACCACATCACTACGCTAATTCGTCTTAGAGATCTGAAGCTTGTGTTGTAATAGATATCATCTCATCACCACCACTGGTCAACAACTGATTGATCCCTGCCGCCATACAACACATCATGCCATACGCCTCACCTATCATCGGAGGGAATACCAGTTCACTTAACATATCTGGATCTTCGATAAGCAGGGCGTCAACACCAACATCCAAAAACCAAGAATCTCTCGATGCGTCATCAGAACCTTCAAAGGCTGAGGGTTCGAAACCAGCTATCATCAACTCAGTGCCAAATCGAAACTTCCAAAATGTCTTTCTGTTCAATGACGACGACGAGTTCCCATCTGATAAGTTTGAGGAAAACAATCCGATAAGGAGAACATCATCACAGCCTCTGAAGTCCAAAACACCTGCACGAAGTAAGTCCATGAGGAAACAACCCATCGCTGGAGGTGGGATTTCGAAACTATCACTCAATCAAAATGATGTCTTGAAATTTCCAAATGAATCTACACATGCTTATTCATACGCGCATTTATCACCAAACTCATTAGCATTGCGGCTTTCTATATTGAAGAGATCATTGGAGATCCTCGTCGATAGACCAGAGTTGATGAAGGATGGTAATAATGGTGACGGCGATTCAAGTTCTTTTCAATTGAATCTGGATATCGAGAGATTCATATCTGATATTCAAAACGAGCCAGTGTTCCCAGATAACACAACTGCACCATCTACGCCGGTTTCAGCAGTGAAGAATATGAACATCCGTTCTAATGCTTCGTCGGCTGCCCTTGCGGCTTTATTTACAACACCAATGTCGCCGACATCACCAATGTCACCATCTACTCCACCACCGAAACCTGCAACGATATCACAAAAGGAGGAAACAGAGTCTTCGGGTCTCAGAGCTTTAATTAACATCCTCAGAGATGATAAGCTTGCCACTGGAGGGAAGTCAACCAAGACACTTGCGAGGGATTTACACGATCTTTCGCTTTCCACTGCAGATGACAAAAATTCGGAAGACCCGGAATCTGAATTAAAGACAAAATTACTTTATGCTTTGGCCACTCCATTTTACGAACCAATTGCCCAGACTCCTATAATATCCCTCAACAGAGGTGCCTCGTCATTGGCATTATCATCACTGGCTGATCCAAATCTTGTCACGGCATCGAGTTCGACGAATCAAACTCGTATTTTCCATAATGTTTCACAGAAAAATACATCCCCAAAGGCAGTCTTCACATGTGAGATTGAAGATCCATGGAGTTTGAAAGCTGCAAATGATCTGGCATGTTTGATCTTTGGTGTCTCTAGAACCTCCTTACGTCGGTTGACACTTCTTGATTTGATCGCTGCTGATGCTCGTGATTTTGTTCTTAATAGGTTGATTGCAAGCACTATCGCTAACAATGAAATCATATTCGCTGGTGAAGTTGTCGCCATTGCGAAGAGTGGTAACAAAGTCACATGGGCAAGTCTTTGGGCCAAGAAGAAGGGAAATCTTCTCATTTGTATGTTTGATCAGGTCCCTTGTGATTCGGTTGACTTGGTTGTTGATATGGAGACGCGCAAGATTGAGTCCCATAAGTCCATATCAGGACAATTCTTCAATCACGTTATGCATGTTGAGAAGGTTGATAACCTCGTGGAGAGATTTGATGAAATTTTGTCCAAGAATTCTGAGGCTTTCGAATCGATGAACATACCGAGAATAATCTTGGAATCACAGGTTATCAATGATCAAAGATATTTCAGTGTGAAAAAGAATGGTTTCAACATCCCATGTGCTGTCACCTCGAAAGTGATTGATGAGAACGAAAGCAAAGTTAAGCTTCGTATTCATTCGATGCCTTACATCGCTGGTGTTTTTATTGTTTCGATTTCTGACTTCAAAGTCTTATCTTTCAACAATTCCGTGGCAAAAAATTTGTTCGGTTTCACAGAGGCTGAGCTTTGGAACAAGTCGATTGACAGAGTTGTTCCAAACTTCACCAAGATAATGAAGTTCGTCTTGAACACGTTCCCAAACTTGAAGATCATTCCTGGTCTAGTGCTTCCAGAGCATTTCTTTCGTCAAATCAACGCTATTGTGGAACAGAGGGGAGAGGATGGATTCTTGACTTCATTCGGACTTGACGGTCGCCATATTGATGGATCGACGATGAAGATTGATGTTCAACTCAGATGTACCGGTGTTGACAGTCTGGTTCTTTGGATCACCCATTCGAGATCTGTTTATGGCGACAAGTTGAGTCAAAAGGTTGAATTCTCCGAGAAGAGTGTGGTTCACGAACATGACCACTCAGCTTTGCGTCATATGTCTACTGATACTGATGATAGCGATACGAGTAAAGAACTTCCATCTCAACTCTCCATGTTGGATGATCATGAGGTGCTTTCCATTTCTAGATCATCGAGTCTTCATTCCACTGCTCATTCATCATCTACTTCTACTTCAACTAATTCTACATCACAAGAAGACAATGCAGCTGAAGAAGCTATGACCGGTCCTGACTCAAATGAACCAGATCCTGATACCAAAATTGTTGAATACAAAGTCCTTCCAGATGATGTGGATGAATCCGATCTCTTGAAACAGGAGAACGCCGCTATTGAACGCTCAAAGAGTACGTCGAGATACTATCCTCGTGAAATTGGTAAACATAGAAGAGAGAAAACCATCAACGAGTTTGAAATCCTGAAGAAGATGGGTCAAGGTGCTTATGGACGTGTTGTGCTTGCTCAGAATAAGAAGGATCGGAGATATAAGGTGGTTATCAAATTGATCATCAAGGAGCGTATTCTTGTGGATACCTGGGTCAGAGATCGTAAGCTTGGAACCATCCCATCAGAGATTCAAATCATGTCAACTCTCAACAAGAACGCACATCCAAACATTATGAGACTCATCGATTTCTTTGAAGATGATGATTATTACTACATTGAAACTCCACCACATGGAAGACCAACACCTGCTATTGATCTTTTCGATTTGATTGAATTGAAGAAGAATATGAGTGAACATGAGTGCAAGTCGATCATCAAACAATCTATCAGTGCCATCAACCATCTTCATGCCAATGGTATTGTTCACAGAGATATCAAAGATGAGAATTTGATAATTGATTCGAACGGCGTAATCAAGCTCATCGATTTTGGTTCTGCAGCATACATAAAGCAAGGTCCATTCGATGTTTTCGTCGGTACTTTGGACTATGCCGCACCTGAAGTTCTCAATGGTCAATCATACGAAGGTAAACCACAAGACGTTTGGTCTCTTGGTATCTTACTTTACACTTTGGTCTACAAAGAGAATCCATTCTACAACGTTGATGAAATTATGGAGGGTGAATTGAGAATCCCATTCGTCATGAGTGAAGGAAGCCATGCCTTGATTGAAAAAATCTTACAACGTGACGTACATAAAAGACCAACCATGACGGAAATAACACAAGATCCTTGGTTGAACAGTTGATTACATCAAAAAGGTCAAAATACAAAATATCAAATCAGGTGAATGAGAGAATAATGATATAGTCATAATTGTACTACAGAATCGATGTACGTGTATCTTTTTATCATATTTTTCACTATAGCACTAAACCAGCATACATCTTAAAGAAGACCGTTTTGAATACGCTGATCCCAAACACTCTTTGAGTCAGGATAAGGTTCATCAACAGCGACCAAAAGGTTCTTTCTGATGATATCAAGATCTTTCTTCCCCAATCCCAAAGATTTCTCGGCATACCGCTCAATCCCACCAAACTTATCGTTGAACAAACGGATTGTGCTGATCATACTATCGTACTTGGAGCTGATCAAGTTTTGAAACATCTCTTCATCACTCAATCCCAACTCGAACTCATCTCTCCCCTCTTCCTCAGACAGAGACTCGAATTTTCTCTTGAACCCTTCCTTCATATGCGTAAAGTCCTTCTTGAGCTTGTCATGGTCCGGTTTCAGACCCACAGTAGTCAACTCGTACTCCTTGGCGATTGTATGGTCATCAACTCCCAGGATGAGGAGGATCAACATCGTCATGACTCCCGTACGGTCCTTTCCGGCTGTACAGTTGTATGAGATGGCCTGGTTTGGATGATCACGGATGTATTCCAACACCGTTTTGAATGCGCCTGGCTGGTTGAGCATGTTTTCATAGACGTATTTGTACGTATACCAAGAGACTAGCAAGTTCTTATATCTCATGGCGATAGCTTGTGGTGACATTTCAACAGATCTGTAAACTGGGACGTTTTGGACATCGATACCGGTTACATCGAGTCCTCCTGCTTTCTCGAACTCACCAACGGATCTGAAATCAAACATCGTCTTGAGACCCAAATCACGGAGTTGGTCCTTACCGTACTCTGTCACGTTGGAAGTATTGGCACATCTGAAGATCAACCCGGCTTTGACGTAGTGTTTGTTGTCCTTTGTTCTCCAACCACCAACATCTCTGAAATTTGATATTCCTTCAATCTTTCTCCATCTTGGGAAGTGATACACTGAGGAACTGGACTCTTTGAATCTCTCAGAATCTTTGTAGGTGTGTAACCATGCGATGATCTCATTACAGACTTCATAGTTCCAATTGACATGACCACGGGCATTGATAGGCAAGTTCTTTGGATTGATGATGTCCTTGTTCTTCTCAGTGACGACAGTTCTTCCGTAGAAGTTATGGTCTGCGAATGGGATCAATGCCAATTTGGTTCTACCTCCTAATAAGTTGTTGATAGCGGCTCCATCAGGCAACGGAACGATATGGTCTTCAATTCCATAAATGTTCAAAACTTGGACATTTTGGTCAATGCTCTGGATCGGTCTGAGGTCTTGTCTTCCGAGATCTCTCACTTCTTCCATCTTGACTGGTACATCTTGATATTTACCATATCTATACTGATTCAAAAACATATCTTGCCCCTCTTTAATCCCGAATACCTTGATCATGTCACCTTTGTATCTAGCGGCACAATTGACCAGATTCGCCACACGTCTGGATGGTAGACCCTTATCGTGTCTCTCTTGCTGCTTCACCGCCCATTGGAACATTGCTACACCACCTCTAGAATGGGCAATGATGGTGTATGGGATCAGATCGATTCCGATCTCTGAGAACTTGGACCCAGCAAGAAAGACATCGTACAAGATCTCCATGTCTTCAACATCTTGATGGATCGGACGACCAGCTTCTTCGTCTTCATTGTCTTGTGAGTCACCACATCCTCTGAAATCAAATCTGAAAGAGTAGTAACCCAACTTGGAGGCCATCTGCTGAGCCAACAACGCCTGGTAACAATAGTTCTTGTGTCCACCTTTCCCGTGGGCGATCAATGCAAGTTTGTGGGTAGGAGGGTAGTGTTTCTCCGCTGTGGTTGGGCCTTTGAGGATCTCATCTTCGGTCTTAAAAGCAGTTGGAGGGATTGTGAGGATGCCGACGATTCCCACACCGTGTGGATCCTTTGAGGAAGGGATTGAGACCGACAACAGCTTCTCGTTGTGCTGGAGCTCATAGTTCGTGCACACAGAGGCGGGAAGCAGCCTGACGGTAGGAATTGGCATTGTGGTTGGCTTTTCTGGTGAGAATTCGGAAGCTGTAGTGGGAGAAGGGAGGGTTTCGCAGGTTATGACTTGTTGGAGTGGGTCTGGCTCTCCGCTTTTCTCGGAGCTCGGCTGCTCGGCCAAACTTAGCGCCGAGGCCCACCCTGCGCCCTATAAAAGCTGGGGTAGTGTCCCCCTTGATCTCCTTTGTTCTGTCTACTCTGGGGCTCCAACAACCACAGGCATCATGTCGTTAGAGGAGATGCGTGAAGAGAGAGGCAGGGCCTCTTTCCCTTCCAGAGAGCTTACTTACTTCCTAGACAACGGTAAGGAACAGACCGAGATTTTTGAGCAAATGATGCTCGAGTTTGAAAGGGATCCCGTATTCAAGCTCCAATTGTTTGACGTCCCATGGAAAGAACAGCGTGAGTTGATCTTTAAGCGTATCATGCGTATGGCCCCTCATTTCTTGAGTGAGGATGAAGATACTTTCTTCAAGAGATCTAGTTTCTTGGGGATCATTGATGGTGCAACATACACCAGAGCCGGTGTTCATTATGGGTTATTCTTATCAACGATCAGAGCAATGGGTACTTCTGAGCAGATCCAGAAATGGGTTGTTGACAAAGGAGGTGCCGCAATTTCGAACTTCTACGGTTGTTTCGGTATGACAGAGCTCACGCATGGTTCAAATACTGCTGGCTTGCAAACCGAGGCTATCTACGATATTGACAATGAATGTTTCATCATCAACACCCCGAACTTGGGTGCTACGAAATGGTGGATCGGCGGTGCTGCTCATAGTGCTACCCACTGTGTTGTCTATGCTAGATTGAAAGTCAAAGGCGTGGACTATGGTGTCAAGCCTATCGTTACTCAGTTGAGAGATGTCCATACCCATGACTTGTTACCAGGTGTTGCTTGTGGTGATATTGGTAAGAAGATGGGTCGTGACGGTGTTGATAATGGATGGATCCAATTCACCGGGGTCAGGGTTCCAAGAGAAAATTTGCTGGCCAAATACACTCAGGTTGATGAGGAGGGTAACGTTACCACTCCAAAGTTTGCAGAACAGATGGCATACACTGCTTTAGTTCGTGGTCGGGTGTCTATGGTTAGTGACTCTTATCAAACCGGTAAGAAATTCATCACTATTGCCTTGAGATACGCAACAATGAGAAGACAAGGTGGTAAAGGTCCAGATGGACAGGAGTTGAAGATCATCGACTACACCCATCACAGAAGAAGATTATTTCCATTGTTGGCCTCCGTTTTTGCCATGAACTCATCAAGTTTAGAAGTGGAAGCCTTCCAGAGAGAAGTCACCGAATTGGTCATTGCCGGTGATATGGACAAAGCTGTTCCAAACTTGAAAGATCTCTTTGCCCTGTCAGCAGGTATGAAGGCATTTGGAACATGGGAAACTTGTAAGATCATTGATGAAGGGAGACAAAGTTGTGGTGGACACGGTTATTCCGCTTATAACGCCTTTGCTCAAGGTTATAATGATTGGGTCGTCCAATGTACTTGGGAAGGTGATAACAATGTTCTCAGTTTGAGTTGTGGTCGTGCTATGATCCAGAACTATTTGACCATGGAGAAAGGTGGTGCTCTTGGTGAATATTCGAGTTATTTGAAGGATGACTTTGTTGTTCAGTTGGACGCAGGAAAACTCGACGATACCCCTCTTCTTATCAAGGCATGGGAGGCTGTTTCAAGAAATTTGGTCAAGACTGCAACTGCCAACTATAAGAACTTTTTGAAGGAGTCTGGTGGTAACAGTGGTGTTTCCTTTGAGAAGGTTGCCTCGAACAGATTTGAGATCGCCAAGATCCACACCAAGTTGTTGACATTGAAGACCTTCCATCAAAGAATCCAATCTGCCTCCTCTGAAGTGTCCAAGGTTTTGTCATTGTTGTGTAACTTATACGCACTCCACATCACCTCTGAGAACATTGCCCAATTCTACTCATCAGGCATCATCAAGGGTGATTCAGGCTTCTATGAATCTTTGAACTACAAGATCGATGCCATCAACGATCAATTGAGACCTGATATCATCGCCATCACAGATGCGTTCAACTTGAGTGATTTCTTTATTGGTGCTCAGATCGGTAAGAAGAATGGTGGTATCTACGAGTCATACTTTGAATTCGTCAACAGCCAAACAGGTAAGGAATTGAAGCCATATTACTATGAGAGTACTTTCAAGCCATTCTTACAAAGAGATATGAGTAAGAATGACAACGAGGAATAAATGTATGCTGTTTTTCGCATGTTATTAACCTTTTTTGGAATATTTATTTGTTTATTTTTATGATATGATGATGATTAGTTCACTTTTAGTTCACTGAGGCAATACCAGGACCATCATGTAGTAAAACATCTTCGATATTTTCGATCGATCTAATCACCGAGCCTTTGAAGTTATCCTGAGTGAAGGATCCCAAATGTGGAAGGATCACAACATCGTGTCTATCGATGAATCTCTTGTCAATTTGAGGTTCATTGAGAAACACATCCAAACCAACAGAGTTCACCGTTCCATCGTCTAATGCTTTGAAAAGGGCATCTTCATCAATAGCCGATCCACGGCCAATGTTGATAATTCTTACACCCTTTTTGACCAATTTTAATGTCTTTTCGTTCACCAAGTTTATCGTTTGTGGGGTATGTGGGACTGCAAGTACCAAAACATCGACATGTGGGATTAATGATTCGAATGATTCGTAATATACCGGTTTGTATGGTATTTTTGCCAATTCTTCCTCAGTGAGTGGGGTTCTCTTTGTGTAAGCCACTTTCATCCCCAATGCCCATAGTCTAAGGCCAATCTCTTTACCAATAGCTCCAAAGCCAACGACACCGGCGATTTTACCAGCTGGAGATTCGATGGTCTTGCCTCCCACTGTGACATACTTCGTCCAGTTCTTTCTGGCTGGATCGGTTGGTGCCAAAGGTTCTTTCGTTTCAGGATCAATATCGGTACCTCCGAGAACAGATCTCACCTTTGTGATATCACCTTGGTTCTTTCTGAGTGATTGTTCGAAATATGAGGTATACCTGTAGGTTCCCAACGTTAATTGCAATGCGATATCTGCAACATCTTTAGCTGGAGCATCACCAACGTTAGCAAGGATGATGTTCTTCTCTCTAAGCTTCACACCATCGAATTGGTCATGGCCGACCCAAGAGAGCACTATGACACGTAAAGATTCCGGGAATAGATCGATAAGTGGGTTGAATCCCCGTGGCAATGCAAAGATGGCACTGGTGCACCAGATAGCATGGATGTCTTTCAAATGATCCGACTTGAATGCTTCTTTCCATGCCTCGTAAGTTGGCTCGATGGCGAGAACGACAACGTCAAAGTTCTTTTCAAATTGCTGGAACTCTTCGATATGATCTGGGATATCTGCCTTGTTTGGAAGGACTGGGAAGAGCACTTTGTGTTTGGTTGACATGTTGGAAGTTTCTCTTCGAGGGGATCTTGGTGTTTGTTAGATCTGGATACTGGGGTGTGCACACAATGCAAAATAACGTTGAACAGGTGTGGGAATCGGTAGTTTTATACGTCGAGTCTCGGGAAGTCGCTATCACGGGTTTTAGCGGCGATTCCGTCAGCCCCAACTTTATCGGCACTGCGCCTAAATTATCGATCGCTAAAAGGTGGGTCCGTGTCATTTGGGCAAGTTATGAGGCAAAACTGTGGAGCAAAGAGCATATTGCCACACTCTTCACAGTCTATACACACAGTACACCTCATATAAGATTCGATAACACAATCCGCCATCAGTTTAGGTGCTCATATAAACATTGATTCAACTCTAGCTTGTAAGATGATGGATCAGAAAATCCCCTTACGGTATTCGGCAGTAATGCCGACAGCTGTGACGCCGGGTAACCTTCTCTGGAATATTTGGAAGTGGCGGCCCGTCTCTGGGCTAAATAATAATCTCACTCCAGAGTGTTGAATGGCTTGAACCATTTCTTCAACAGTTTATACCCCAGCTGCCACTGCACACCGATCCACCGAGGCGGTTAACTTTCACTGATCATATATCAATCAGTGTTACCATCTCTCCATACCACCACGAAAACGGCACTAATCCCAAAGCAGAATCTTCCGGGATCGCGGCTTTGAACGGCGTTTTGACGAATTTTTGATACCGACACCAGTCCTGATATCCAATCTTCAGCGCTTAACTGTTACACTCGAACAAACTGGATTTTTTTTCTTCCATTTGATCAACATTCAACTGTCTTCCACTTCATTGAATGAAATTGAACTTTCTTCTCAGATCCCTTGCTTTCCAATCTATTGCTACATACACCAGACCTGTTACAGCCGCTGTCACTTACCAGTCACCACTACTGAACCAGAATCTAAAAAACAACAATAGAGACTACACCACAATGTCTGAACCAGATTTGACTGCTTTATTCCAAAAGATTGATGAGCTCAAGCCTCAATTCATCGAGCGTTTACGTCAAGCTGTCGAGATTCCGTCCGTCTCTGGTGACGAATCCCTCAGACCACAAGTTGTCAAGACCGCCCACTTCTTGAAGGCCCAATTGGAAGCTCTTGGTGCTGAAGATGTCCAATTAAAAGAGCTCGGAACTCAGCCACCACCTGTTGCCGATACTACCTTACAATTACCACCTGTTGTTCTCTCCCGTTTCGGTTCTGATCCAAACAAGAAGACCGTCTTGGTCTATGGTCACTACGATGTTCAACCGGCCGCTCTTGAAGATGGTTGGAACACTGATCCATTCAAACTTGTCCAAAAGGGTGAGATCTTATATGGTAGAGGTACCTCTGATGATAAAGGACCAGTTCTCGGCTGGTTGAACTCTATCCAAGCGCACAAGGAACTCGGGTTGGAATTACCTGTTAACTTGATCACATGTTTCGAAGGTATGGAAGAATCTGGATCTCTTGGTTTGGATCAATTGATCGCACAAGAAGCCACTGGGTACTTCAAAGGTGTTGATGCCGTGACCATTTCTGATAACTACTGGTTGGGTACCACCAAACCAGTCTTGACATATGGTTTGAGAGGAGTCAACTATTATGAGATCACAGTCCAAGGCCCATCTGCTGATTTACACTCTGGTTTATTCGGTGGTATTGTTGCTGAGCCAATGACCGACTTGGTCAAGATCCTCGCAACTCTTGTTGACACTGATGGCACCATCCTTATCAAAGGTATCGATGAGCAAGTCAAGCCATTGACCGAAGAAGAGGACAAATTATACGATGATATCGAGTTCGATGTTAGTGTCCTCAATGATGCCACTGGTTCCGATACCGCTTTGTACAAGGACAAGAAGTCAATTTTGCAACACAGATGGAGATACCCATCCCTTTCCATCCACGGTATCGAAGGTGCTTTCTCCGGTGCCGGTGCTAAGACCGTCATCCCAGCCAAGGTTAAAGGTAAGTTCTCCATCAGAACCGTTCCAGACATCTCATCTGAGAAGCTGACTGAGTTGATCAAGACTCACATCGATGAACAATTCAAGCTTTTGAAATCTCCAAACACCGCCTCAGTTGATCTGATCCATGATGGTGATTACTGGTTATCCGATCCATTCAACGAGAACTTCCAGGCCGCTAAGAAGGCTACCAAGACCGTCTGGAACGTGGACCCAGATTTCACAAGAGAGGGTGGTTCCATCCCAATCACTTTAACTTTCGAGAACGAGTTGAAGACTTCCGTTTTGTTGTTGCCACTTGGTAGAGGTGATGATGGTGCTCATTCTACCAATGAGAAATTGGATGTCTCTAACTACATTGAAGGTGTTAAGACTTTATCCGCATACTTGCACTACTACTCTCAAGGAAGCAAGTGAGCATTGTTATTAGTGTTCTTGCTTAATTATTATTTATGCCCATGAAATATAACAATGTAGGATTCCCATTATTTCGGTCTACATGAATCAAAGTTTCACACATCACCAAACATAATAATTAAAAACGAAATAACATCATCTCATGTAAACAACTTCGGTTTGGGATTGGAAATTTTAAACAACAAACAATTTCAGTCTTGATATGGTACCCAAGACGGGGTTTTTTCAGGTTCACCAAATTAATGGTGCAGGCACGAAACTCTCAGCAGCTGATCCGTCCTTGGCTTCATAAATAAACTCACCAGCGGAACCCTCATTTTGTTCCTCAGCCTCTTCCTTGGCCTCTTCCTATTCCTCTTTGAACATGAGGGAACTATCGCCTTCTTGGAGTCTTTGATCGGCACTTATCTCAGCATCTTCCTCTTCTGAGCTGTATATCAAGTCCATTTGATCCCACTGATCTTCAACACTCAATGGCTCAATATAAGCATCAATATCCTCGGATATGGTGTTGAAGGGATCTTGCTCCCTAGAATTGGATCTGGTATAAAGATATTGATATTCAGGCTCTTCTTGTGACTTTGGGTAAGGTGGTTGAAAGTACTCACTGTGGAACATGCTATTGTACATCGATGACTCAGGGTATTCATCATCAGGTTTGTTGACACCGTTGAATGCAATTCTGTTTGGTGTTCTCTTAACAACACTTTTCATTCTATCCCTGCTGCTGAGCTCGATCAATTTGCCTCTCACATCTTCGGGTCCAATACCTTCGCTCAATAAAATAGCTGAGAGCCCTGCAATTATTGGTGCACTCATCGAAGTTCCACTCATGACAACCGGTGTATTTATGTTGCGATGACTGATACTAACCACGTTAACTCCACTGGCAAGAACGTCAATACATCTTCCATAATTGGTGAATGGAGCCAAAGAATCTCTTCTGTCATCATAAGCACCCACAGATATTGCAGACTCAGCACTTGCAGGGCTTGAGTTACAAGAGTCATCGTGAAAGTTTCCTGCTGCTGCAATGACAACCAACCCATCATGAGAAGCCGCATCGAGAGCAGCGTTCAAGACAACATTTCTATGTGAACCCAATGAAAGGTTGATAACACCCTTCATTCCTGACGCCTTGTGATGGTTAGCGGCAAATTCAAGTGCAGAAAGGACTGATGTGAGCTGACCACTTCCAGAATCATCTAAGGCTTTGAGGTCAATGAGGGATACCTTCTTAGCGACACCATAAGTATGAGATCCTATAACTCCTGCAACATGTGTTCCATGACCTGAACTATCACCAAGATTCCCTGTTCCTGTAAAGTCCCTCTGTTCTATAACTCTTCCTTCGAGCTCTGGGTGGGATCTAAAAACTCCTGTATCAATGATATAAACAGCCACATTCTCACCTTGATATTTATCACTGTAGTAGTAGTTCACGGAATCATTGTATGGTAAAGAAGTTCTTCTTGATAAGCTTGCCAAGTGTCGGGGCGCCATAAATTGTGTGTTATAATCAAGATCTCCTCCCCAAGTACCGGATTGGAATGCTTCGACTTCTTCGAGTTCAGCGGCAGAGGGTGCAATATCCCCAAAGACATTCACAGGAGAGTCACGTACAATGTTTTTCACCAAATCACTCTTGACCAATCTCTTAATCGTAGCCTTGGAAAAATTACCGGAAAACCCTTCAAAATCACCAAATGAAAAGACATTCTTGATGAGTGGACGAATATGGGAACTTGTCTGGATTGAATCATCTTGAGCTAAAAGCGTCTCTAATGTGGCTGGATTCTTCAACTGTACAAAAAACGTTCCTTCAACAGTACTGAGCCATGCTAGTATTGCAGTAAAATATGTATAGGGAAGCAACATTCTTGAATGATATGATTAATAGCTTCTCTTTCTCTTTTTGGTAGTTTGTTCTTGAAATAAGCGATGATGTTTGTTAAAATTCTAGCAACTCTAAATCTCTTGGATTGAATTATATGGAGACCAAATAAGCTTAGCAGGTGATACAAGAAACCTTGAAGAAGTCGATATTTGATCCTTATATAGTGGTGATCGAAAACTTTGTTTTGTGTTTTCTGAACACAAAAATCCCAGTGGCTCCGTCATCGCTTCGGTAACGGTCCAGCATGGGGGCTATTTGCATCAGTAGTGTGCATATGATTTGTGAAGCATTTCATTCAGGGTCTGTCTTTATGGTACCTGACTCCTTCTCAGGTGCAGTTACCGCTGTCCTTTGACCGGTGTTGGGAGGTTCCTTGTTGTTCTTCAGGATCTTTTTTTCCAGTCTCGGCTTTAACGAAGCGTCCCACCGGCAAAGCCGAGAACACCGCGTCGGCTTTGAATCCTTTTTTGGGTGCCGCCCACAACGACAATATAAATTCCATATCTTGCAGCCACAAGTCACCATATCAGGGGGTCCTTGCGACTTGCGAAGTATAAATATACCCCAGATAGCCACTTCCCTTATCGCAAGTACCAATTCCGACTAGTCGATTGTGCTTTTTCTCATTAACAATCGTCTTTGACTCTACAATACAAAACCATGGCTATCACATTGAATGAGAAGAGCGACCAAGTCTGGGACGCCAACGTTGATAAGGAGATCCAGGACGTCCACAATGTCCAAACAACGAAATCCAAGGGTAAGAATTGGCTGCTAGCACTACCAGTGTTTGTCATCCTAGCCATTGGCTCATATCTTGTCGTCGATAAATCTTTTTTGAGGAGTGATGCGAATCTCTCCGAGGCGTTATGTCCAGTTGGTCAAACTGTTCGTCCAGCCTCCTTCATTGAGGATCGCTCCGCTGCTGATGCTATCTTGTATGACCCTGTCTACAGAAACACCAGCCTGCAAAAGTTCAGCGGTGCTTTGAAGTTTCCTACAGTTTCTTATGACAAGTCACCATCACCTTTAGAGGACTGGCCTGTCTGGAAACCATTCGCAGGCTTGCAGGCATACTTCAAGAAAGAGTTCCCACTCGTCCATGAGAAATTGAAGTTTGAAAAGCTCAACAATTACAGTCTTGTTTACACCTGGGAAGGAACCGATCCTTCTTTGAAGCCATTGCTTTTGATCGCTCATCAAGATGTTGTTCCAGTCGCTGAAGAGACCTTATCAGATTGGCTCCATGATCCATTCAGCGGTTACTTTGATGGTGTCAATGTCTGGGGAAGAGGGTCTTCAGACGATAAGACTTTGCTTTTGTCTTACTATGAAGCGGTTGAAAAGTTATTATCTGAAGGTTATACTCCAAAGAGAACAGTCATTCTCGGTTTCGGTTTTGATGAAGAAGTCGGTGGACCATATGGTGCAGCTTCGATTGCGGAGCTTTTGAGAGAGCGTTATGGACCAGACTCTTTTTACGCACTTGTCGATGAAGGAAGCACGTCTGCAAAGCTAATCGATGGTGTTCCCTTTGCTTTCCCTGGAATCGGAGAGAAAGGTACCACCACTTACACCATTTCATTGAACACTCCAGGTGGACACTCTTCCGTTCCTCCTGATCATACAAACATTGGAATTGTCTCTAAGTTGATTAGTTACATTGAGGATCACCAATTTGAACCAATCTTGGGTGCAAATAATCCAACTCTCAATCAATTGCAATGTATTGCCAAATACACTAATACTTATGAATCATCTCTCAAGCAAAGCATCTTCAAGGCTGCTTACAACAAGTTTGCCAATGCTAATGTTATCAAGTTCATTTCCAAGAATCTTTCCTTGCTTTCATCCATTAGAACTACTCAAGCAACTGATATCATCCATGGAGGTGTCAAAGCCAATGCTTTGCCAGAGTATGTCAGTTTCATCATTAATCACAGAATCAGTGTTGAATCATCCACTGAGGAGACTTTCGAAAAGATTTTCCATGATGTGAAGCTCATTGCTGATGCCTTTGATATTGGTGTTCTCGTCAATGGGGAGGAAAGGATTGCCCCAACTCCAAATGGTTTCTTCAACATTGACGCCAGAGCTGGTGCTTTAGAACCACCAAGAGTGTCTCCAACGGATACCAAACAATGGGAGGTATTTGCTGGTTCAATCAAACACATTTTGGAAGACTATATCTTCCCAAATGCCACTCGTCCTGGTGTCATTGCTGGAAGTTTGATGAATGGTAACACCGATACGAACAGATACACAGATCTTACTGAGAACATCTACAGATTCACATTGACTACCACAGATCACGTTACAGAGAGTCACATCCACAGTGTTAATGAGCATCTCAAGCTGGAGGACCACCTGTACTCGATCTTGTTCGTCTATGAGTATATCAAGGCTGTTAGTGAATCGTCTTAGTTTTTGATGTTAGTGATACATAGGGGCAGGCCCCCACTAAACAATTTTACAATTATACAATCATATTTTAATAACTCAGTAGATAAGGAGTATATGTTGAAAAAAGTCATTGTAATCAACAATGGTGGTAATTATTGAGCAATTGCAGCAGCTGCTGTACCTTGAATTCAGAAGCAGTATTGTGTTTAACTTTTATCTCGTTATCTATCTATCTTGGCCCGGAGTTAGCCTCGATCGGCGATATCGCCCAAAGCGGACCATTGAGCTGAGCTAACTCAAGCTTATGGCCTTTTTTACCCATGCACAGGAGGTACAACCCAGATGAGAAACCGATGGTACAGAGACTTTGTCCGTTACACGCTTCACACTCTCATCCAACCTCAAGGTCACTGGTACCATCGTGAAGCTAGTGGATCATTCAAGTCTTTGAACTACACCTACTCGTGCATATCTCACCACCGGCCCATACATATCTTGATACCTCATCATGGCGCCCAAACTCACACTCAAAGAACAACTGGATGGGTTCCCTTTCTCACAGATCCTCATCATTGCTCTCGTGAGAGTTGCTGAGCCAATTGCTTTCACCTCACTGTTCACATATGTCTACTTCATGGTCCGTGATTTCGGTATAGCAGAATCCGAAGCAGAAGTATCCAAGTATGCTGGTTACTTAGCATCAAGTTTTGCACTATGTCAAGTGTTTTCCAGTTTTACATGGGGTCGCTTTGCTGATAAGTATGGTCGTAAACCAACCTTGCTCATTGGTCTTACGGGAAGTATATTCTCTGTTTTAATGTTGGGATTTGCTAAGAACTACTGGATGGCCCTCTTTGCTAGATCAACTATGGGATTGCTTAATGGTAATATTGGTGTTATTAGAACAGTCATTGGAGAAGTCGCTACAAAAAAGCATCACCAGTCGTTGGCTTTTGCAGCAGCTCCTTTGGCTTATCAAACTGGTGCTATTATTGGTCCTTTGATCGGTGGATACATGGTTTCATTGAACGAGACTAGATTTGACAGTGTGAATACCCTCATCAAGAATCATCCATATGCCCTTCCTAACCTCTGTGTTGGCTCATTGTTATGTGTGAGTGCCCTCACTGCATTATTCTTTTTGGAAGATACCCATTATGAGCACAAGTATAGAAGAGACTACTTTGTCGAGGCAGGTGACTGGCTGAAGAGATGTCTTTACATCACTCCAAAATCAAGAGCATGGCATAAGGTTGCACTCCCTGAAGAGGAAGAATCGCTTAATAGTGAAGCAGATGTTGGTACTTCATCTCGTGCATCTGTTATATCAGGCTCTGACTCTGTGACGAAATTTGTCAATACAACTCTCCTCAATGAAGCAGGTGAGGAAGAAGCACCAGAAGAAACTAAGGCCAAACTTGGATTCAGGGATATCGTTACACCTGAACTTATTGTCGTGGTGATAGCGATCTTCGTTATGGGTGTTCATGGTACGGTTTACATGGAGTTTTTACCAATTCTTCTAGCAACAAATATCGCAAGAGATTCAAATGGAAAGTTGACTTCAAGTTTCCCATTAAACTTGGTCGGTGGGTTAAGTTTCACCGCTGAAGACTCTGCTAAAGTGATGTCCATCAGTGGATCCTTCGGTGTCATCTGTGTCATTTTCTTATTACCACAATTGACAAGAAGATTCGAACCAATTCAGATATATACTACATTCATCGTGGTGTTCCCATTCATGTATCTGTTGCTTCCATACGTTGTTCTTCTTGCAGATCATCCCCACTTGGTAAGATACTGTATCTACGTATCATCATCATTGAGAACTCTATCGTCCACAATGTCATTCCCACAGATCTTGGTGATCATCAATTCCATCTCTCCACCGAAACACAAAGCACAAGTCAACGGTGCAATCATTACAGTACAAGCTTCTGCTAAGTCCTTGGCTCCTTTGATATGGGGTTATCTTATGTCATGGGGACAAAAATACCATATCGCTTGGCTCGGATGGTGGACTTGTGCCATGATGGCTGCTTTTGTTGTGTTCCATGGACAGAAACTTAAAAAGATCGCTATATAGAATATTAATAAATTTACACTACCTTTAACGTTCAACAATAACCGGAAAGAAGTACAGTAGAGACTTCCAATCTCCCAAAAAGAACTTCAATGATCAAGTGATCATTTTCTTACTCCGGAAAAATCAAAAAAAAATTGCGCAAGCCCGGAGTCGAACCGGGGGCTCAAAGATGGCAACTTTGAATTTTACCGCTAAACCACTTGCGCTTCTCGATGTGTGGTTAAATGTTACTGTTTGTCTGGTTGTAAGATCACTAAATGTCGAAATGGCTATTCCCGGGAATCTCTGTACTTTCAATCATATAATGAAGTAATCTGTAGTTCTCTTAGTACTATGATACCAATTTCTAACCTTAAAAGTGTTATTATCAGGCTTATTTGCAAAACCAAAATCTTCGTCAATTGTGATTACATAATGCAAATTCAATCAAAATGTCTAATTATTACCTATATCACTATCATCACTACTATAACTATAAATGCGGACACTTTTTTTTTATGTGAACCAGCCATCAACTTTTTTCACTTAAAAATTTCACCATTCAATTCGTAACCTAAACTTGATCTTACGCCGTAGTATTCATTTCCTCTG